>VMOF01000001.1:62225906-62487511 GCA_011764245.1 Trialeurodes vaporariorum
GAAATCTCATATTTTTATACTACATCGCGAGAATCATGTTTATTCGGAATCCTGATACTGGAACAATGTGAAATAGACTAGACTAGAGGAGAAAATCGAGTATATTCGGGCTTGGTCCATAATGGGTTAATAAGCGTGTATCAAAAGTTTGAAACAGCTCCATTGATCGGTGTTTCATAAAAAAATAAAAAAAGACAAATTGAAAAATTGAAAAATGAATAAAAATCGAATTAAATCGAATTAAATCGAATTGAATTAAATCAATGTTCCAATTTGACAACAAGGAGTCAGTGAGCGAGCTCAGGAGGAATCCGGATTCTCAAGCTGCTTTATCTTTTTCTTACATCTTTACACCTTCACACTCTCCACCTGGCACTCGAGGGATTTGTGAACTATGGTTAATGGACTCTGATTATTTAATGAGACGACTTACTCCTCCCAACTCGCCGATGGTGCGGCGATGCACGGTGGATCGAAGCAGTAGCGTCGCGTGCAATTTTGCAACAATGTATTCTATCCATTTAAACTCATGTAAAAAATCGAATTCAGGGGGTGCACAGTGCACAAGGAAAATTCGATATATTCAATGAATTTAAATGGAGCAGTTACATTGTTGCCAGGTGGCACGCGACGCCACTGGATCCAAGTATAGAATTCTCCAAACATCCTCACAAACAGAGGTTTATTCAAGGATTCCTCGCTCTCTTCCTTTGAATAATGCCCAGAAATAGAAAAAACAAATTTTCTAGACCTACTTCAGGACTTACAGGAACAGAATTAAGATCATAACCCTTTGCAGACCAGGTTTGATCAAAAGAACGCCACTCTTCGGTGAAAATATGGAGTGTAGTTAACTGTTCGTACTCAGGGGAGTTGGTATTGCCTATACGACGAATTGAAGGCGCCCGAACGAAACCTTATCTTGTAAGTGTTTTCATCGATAGTAGCGTTTATCCGGAATGAAGACTGGAACAATGTGAAATAGGGTAGAGGAGAAAAAAGAATATACTCGGGCTTGGCCGGTAAGAGGTTAATCAGCGGCGGCTCGTGCAATGTGGCAACAATGGATTTCCTCCATTTAAAACTGTGTAAAATAATCGATTACTTGGTGAGGCGTAGCGCCTCACCTAGTATCGATTTTTTTGCATACGTTTAAATGGCAAAAGTGCACGGTTGCCAGATTGCACGAGCCGCCACTGAGGTTAATCAACCAAAAGTCTAGAGAATGGGTCTGTTGCACACTTCTGCTACAGCGTTATAAAATATCAATTCCTATGTAAGTAAAAAGCCGAGAAAATAACAATGGCAGCATCAGAAAACACTAAAATTCAGTATTAAACTCACAAATTGCGAAAAACACTAGACACTATTCACCCCTATATCTTTCCACCACGTGCACGATATTTCGCGAAATTAGCGCGGCACATTCAAATAATCACGGCTGACTGTCATCACAGCTGACTTCATAAACAAATAAACAGTCAACACTGACGGCGTCTGTTCGAATTCTAACATTTCAATATCCTCAATTCCTCACAAAAGGTTGTGAAAGGTACGGAAACCGATATTTGTGTCGAAAACTTATCAAAATGAAACAACAACACACAGGAGTTCCAAGCATGATGATTGAAGTTGGAATCATCCTTGAGGATCTCCTGTGAGTTAATGTTTCATTTTGATAAGTTTTCGACACAAATATCGGTTTCCGTACCTTTCACAACCTTTTGTGAGGAATTGAGGATATTGAAATGTAAGAATTCGAACAGACGCCGTCAGTGTTTACTGTTTATTTGTTTATGAAGTCAGCTGTGATGACAGTCAGCCGTGATTTTTTTAATGTGCCGCGCTAATTTTGCGAAATATCGTGCACGTGGTGGAAAGATACAGGGGTGAATAGTGTCTAGTGTTTTTCGCAATTTGTGAGTTTAATACTGAATTTTAGTGTTTTCTGATGCTGCCATTGTTATTTTCTCGGCTTTTTACGTAGGAATTCATACTTTAAAACGCTGCAGCCGAAGTGTGCAACAGACCCATTATGTTCGAACGCGCGTTTAATTTTACAGCCTATTACCTTCAGTTTAATTAAACCAATTTTTTTACAGCAGTGAAGGCTGTATTTCACCATACAAAAAATCGATTAGGCTAGGTTAGGTTAGGTTAGGTTTCGGTCATTCAACCACCTCTTCTTGTAATTTTGTTAAACGCGCACTTATTGAGTTTGTGAGTGGATTTCGGAACTTTTTAATGCTCTCAACGTTATTTTAAAGTGATTTTACATAGGAATTAGCCCTCCGTAACGCTGCAGCAAAAATGTGGAACAGAAATGTTGCTAAACAAATGTTGTTTTAGTCGCAAGTAATAAAAACCTTCCGAGACGTTTCGGTGCACTCACTGCACCATTAGAGACTCCAACAGACTTCATATGCAACTACCGGGCAGACGTGGAAAAGTTGAGAGTTGCATACCTCCAGTTTTTCTAAACGTTAACTACTGATTGAGGTTCTGTCTGTGTTTTTTTGGTCTGTTATGTTTATGTAATCGACGTTGCGGTATTTTGTTAATCAGTCCCTCTTCCAACTTTGCGGAGTGTGCTCCTCGTTCTGAGTATTTTGTTTTTATTTTATTTTTTCCGATTGATAATGGTGCTATGAGTTCACCGAAACGTCTCGAAAGGTTTTTATATATTGTTGGCCTAGTTCTTATTTTAATCCTTATTTTGTCTGTGATGTATTTTTGACCATTTAGTTTGCAATTGTTTTAATATTGTTGCAAGTAATTGTAACAGGCCCATTGCAAAGTTCCTCCTCATTTCTTCTCCTAAAAGATATCACGCCAAACCTCTATGGTATATCAAAAACAAACAAACAAAAACATGGGAGGGACCAAAGTCACGTAATGACTTCTGGTTCAAACTTTTTAAAAAACATACATTAAAATGGGTGGAGATAGCTAACCCCCGTTTCCCGCAGATCAGCTTCTAAACGAGACCGCAGACCGCCTCCTATATTTATTTAGCTCGTTGATCAAATGATCAATTGATCAAACCCCTCCATTAACAGGGCATCGAGTTTCAGCTGCAATGAAGAGCCAGCCTCGCAGTCAATTTTGAGGAAAAAATTTGTCTGTCTCTCTCTTTATTTGTGATACGGATGTATCATCAATAGGCTTGTTGGATGGAAGTACGCACTAGGGACTTGCGGTCTGAATAATCAAGCTATAAAATACTCCATGATCGAGGAACCTTTAGCGTGAGCGACGCAACGGAGAAGCGATTTTATGATTTGGGATCAAAATATATCACCATGAAAACGTGTAACGACCATCAGTCGAGCTATACTGCAGAAGCAATAAATGTACAGTATACGTGTGATGCTATATTTTAGTGCGCATGTTGGGCAGGCAATGCATGTAGTATCGTCCAGTCAAAGGAGCTTATTTACTTTTTCCCCCTTTCCTTCTTTAACGAATTCGATACCTTCATGCCAAGTACTATGCCGTGAAAAAGAATGTCCCCCAGTGGCGGCTCGTGCTACTTGGCAACAGTGTCTCCGCTCCATTTGAATCTATGTAGAACAATCGATTGCTGGTGAAGCGCTGCTTCACTTTCAAATCGATTGTTTTACATACAAGCAAATGGAGGGATAACATTGTTGCCAAATAGCTATAGCCGCCAAGAGTAAAAAAAAAAAAAATAGTAAAAATGTCGATCGGGATTTTTTTCTTTAGCAGGTTATATAGTGCGGCAGATGTTTATGTACCAGCGAGGACTAATTGAGGCGCAGGCGTTGAAATGTACTTATGAATTGAGGTATGCGCCATTAAATGTTGCTAAGATTGTGCATTTTCTTCTCAATGGGTTTGTTGCAAACTTTTGCTACAGCGATTAAGAGTGTTTATTTCAATGTAAAATCGCCTGAGAAGTCCATTGATGGCATCATGAAGTCATGAAATACAATATTAAACTCACAAGAGGCGTTTATTAAAATCCAAGATGGCGGCAAAATACCGAGGAATCTGAATGTATGCACCGTGATCATCCAAGGATTGCCAACTTTGACAACCTCACTGGAGGTAGAGGTTATGTGTTTGTTTACGTTGTGATTGATTGTGATGGATATTGTGAGGTTGGCTATCCTTGAATGTTCGTGGTGCATGCATACAGATTGCTCGATATTTTGCCGCCATCTTGGATTTCATTAAACGCCTCATGTGAGTTTATTATTGCATTTCATGGCTTTCTGATGCCACCATTGGACTTTTCAGACGATTTTACATTAAATTGTTTACTCTGTAGCGCTGTAGCAAAAGTTTGCAACAGACCCATTATCTGAAATACTGAATGTGTTTACTGAAAATATTTTTTTTTTTTCTTGAAAAAACCTTTCATTTAAGAAGAAATTCAATTTGAAAATTTCGTTTCGCTGGACGTATGGGGTAAACTTTTTTACAAAAAACAACTGCACAAGCTTTGCAACTTCTTATGGCGCATTCCTCATTATATATTTCAACGCCTCGTTAATGATATGCAATATATAACACACAAAATACCATTCAACCCATATCTCTACAATTTACATTGCGCCAATCTACAATCGTTGATGTTTTCACAGAACTGATGAGTAAAATTCAAAATCTAGCATCACGGCGGTGGTTTTATTTTTACAGGAAAAGCAAATGAGGCATTATTTAGTAGAAATGCGAATAAAGCAGAGGGTGTGCTCGAGCTCAAAAGTCTTGATTTAAATTGTTACTGCGTGAAACACTGATGAGGAAATTCGAGTGGTTGAGGCTACCCGGGCTACCCACGACTTTGAGCCTCTCCATAGAACGCTCGACTTTCGCTTACTAAAACGCGCATAGCTCCGCAACAAAATATCGCCCCATATTCTGCTTGGGCTTGTTTTACGCAAAATTTTAATAGAAATGACATATTTCAATCTGATCAAAATAAAAAAATACCGTTTCTATTTATTTGACTTGAGCCTCTCTATCGAACGCTCATGGGTATCCTCAAAAACTCGTTTTTCGCTTACTAAAGAATGCATAACTCCGGAATAGAAAATCGCCCCACATTCTGTTTGGGAGCCATTATTTTAAAAGGGGACATTTTAAAAAAAAAAAAAAAAAAAAAAGTATATTCTAACTGAAAAAAAAATAATTATTCTCTCCATTGAGTTATAACTTCAATTTTATGAAACTAAGTTGTTTCACTCAATTTTTCTTTTTTTTTCACTAGTTTTTCAGCTTTGTTTTGGTGCAGTGTTTGCTCTAGTGATTTTAGAGTCAAGTTGACATTACTGTTTTGTACTAATTATTGCATCATCCAAACTTCAAACACATTGTAGGAGTGAGGTTAGATCATTAATAACATCTTCCTTTAACAGCTAAGAAAATAGGTAAGTTTTAAACTATATTTTAATAGTTATTCCAACTTGCTTCTAAATGTAACGTCCGTAACAGGAAAGTAACAAAAATCAGTGTATTTTCCTTTTGAGTAGGTATATTAAATTAATTTTTGGTGAAAGAAACATTCATGATGTTTATGTCATGCCAGGTGGATCACTTTTTTCACAGATATCTTGGGGACCATTTTATTACACATTACATTTTGTAACGTCCGTAACGTTACGGACGTTACATTCATTACCTTGTAAGTACCTAATTTTATCAGTTACGGACGTTATAACCATTGTTTTACTTATTATTCCATAACTGAAATGCAACTGTGCGCCTTCAAGAAGCAAAGGTTAGGTTAGGTTAGGTTTATTACATTTATTATCACTTTTTTTGTCGATAATTTTGCATTTTTACTTGCATCTCAAACAAAACATTTAGTTTGACAGGTATTTACAAAGGCTGTCCAAAAAGTAATGCAACGATTGCGTTTTTGAGCGAACGGAAAAAGCTAGCGAATTTTTGTTCACGGATTCGTGTTGTCGGTGTAGATACCGATAAAATGAGACCTTGTTGAGCTCATTTGATCAAAAATTGACCGAGATACAGAGCTTTTCCCGAGGGATGTTGCGAAACCGCCTCCAGGATTTTGGGGTACTTTTCGCAGTACGAAAAAAGTCAGCCTTAAGTTTGATCTCGTACGAACTGCACGCATGATTTACCAAAATTTCGTTCCAAACGGACAAACTGTTGATAAGAATTATTATTGCAAAGTTTTAGGTACGCTTCGTGAGCATATTGCGAAAAAGCGCCCTGAACTAAAGGAAACTTGGATTCTCCATCAAGACAACGCGCGCCCCCATACGGCTGCTTTCACAAAGGATTTCATGGCGAAAAAAGGAATTGTCACCATCTCCCCCCCCCCCCCCCTACAGCCCGGACCTCGCACCTTGCGATTATTGGCTTTTTCCTACTCTGAAAAAAGCTTTAAGGGGTAAGAGGTTCGACTCCATTGGTGAAATTCAGACTGAAGTTCAACGGATTCTCAAAACTCTCGCTCCGGAGGAATTCCAAAAGACCATGCTGGAAAAATGGGAAGAACGGCTTCACTTGTGCATCAAACACGAAGGAAAATTCTTTGAGAAGGAAGAAAGGCGTCTGGAGTCTTCAGATGAAGAATAATTGAATGTGAACATCATGGTATGATAAGCTTTTTTGTCAATTTTCTAATACACGTGGTTTTAATCGTCACTCGTTTTTTTTTCTTTGCAAAAAGTACCCCAAAATCCTGGAGGCGGTTTCGCAACATCCCTCGGGAAAAGCTCTGTATCTCGGTCAATTTTTGACCAAATGAGCTCAACAAGGTCTCATTTTATTGGTATCTACACCGACAACACGAATCCGTGAACAAAAATTCGCTAGCTTTTTCCGTTCGCTCAAAAACTCAATCGTTGCATTACTTTTTGGACAGCCTTTGTATTTTGATTTCAGATTATTATGACTGGTAGGTACTTCTGGAAGAGAAATTTTACCACCTGGGATGCTCCTCAGAAGTGTAATTTAAGTAAAAATTCAATTACCACTTCAAGATTCTCAAATTGTGTTATTATTTTATGTTTATTTTTATACAGCGTTTATTGGGGCCGTTACTTTACGAGGGTGGATTTTAAAGTAAGTTTACCTATTTTTCTTCTCAGAAAATATCAATGCTAGAAAAAAAAACAAAACCAATGTTGAAACGTGCGTACTTTCAGCTTTCTAACGAGCTGTAGTTTTTCAAATTTTTGCCAATGCGTTGCGGAGATATCGTGGATTTCCCCCATCCGTCTTTCCCTCAAATGTGCCCACCTTTTCACGCGCTACAGAAGACTGCGAGTTTCTGTAGGCGATGCGCTTATCTCCGGATCAGACATCTCAATAATATCTGAGTGCATGTTGTTTACTGAATAGACTACTCTACTACTGAGAAAATGATCCAATCTGTTTCGATCTTCAAGCTTTTGGTCAGTAAGGAAAGAGCAACCATCATGAATTGAAGCTGGATTAACAGCTTGCGTCAACACCTGGTTCAGGAGTATGTGGAAAGAATTTTACGATTTTTTTTTTTTTTTTTTTTTTTTTTTTTTTAATGAGAAATTCAAGAATCTAGCGGGTAACTATGTCAAAAAATGAGGTGAGATGCCTCACAACAATGTTATGACTTGTTTCAATAAAATAATAGCTCTATTTTACTTTTTCAAAGTCTAAAACTCATGTTTTCTGTGAGGCTAAAAAGGTGGGCACGTTTAAAGGAGAGATGGGTGTGGAAAATCCACAATATCTCCGCAACGCGTAAGCCAAATTTGAAAAACTGGAGCTCATTAAAAAGCTGAGAGTACGTACGTTCCAACGCTGGGTTTGTTTTTTTTTCTAACATTAATAGTTTCTGAGAAAAAAAATAGGTAAACTTACTTTAAAATCCACCCTCGTAATTTTAAGTTTTTGATTTTGTTCAAAATAATTTAGTTTATTGTTCCTAATAAAGTTTATTTTTTCTTCCTTATGCTGCATGTTGGTTATTTTCAACTTTTCTTGTCACTACATAATTTATTTTTGTAATTTAGATGAAAATCTGAGTATAAGATGGAGGGCGGTAAATTTTTTCATTTTTAATAAACTAATTTCAGTTTTGGACTTAAATTGAAAAAAAAAAAGTTTTTGGCATATTTTTACATATCTATTGAAGATAAAATAAAATCCTGGTCATTTAATAGGTATAAGCAGCTCTGAGTAAAGATAAAATGGGTTAAAACATATCTATTGTCCAATCATTGTTACCTAGTAACGTCCGTTACACCAAAAAAGAACAATAACTCAAAAAAATTATAGGAAACTTTTTTTAGACAAAAATGATTCTTAAAAATAGATGGTATGAAGAATGACTCAGTTCAAATAGAATTGGAAAAAAACTAGAATTGCTTTTAAAAAGAGCAACCGAAATTAGGTCCATGGAAACTGGGTGTCTTTTTTGTAACGTCCGTAACACTTCATTTTTTAACGTAACTGAAAAATGAACCAATATTTTGCTACGAAAATTGACAGAGGAGTAGTAACCATCTAGTTTTATAACTTCCCCTAAACAGTTCACCATAATTTTACACAGATTGTGTTATATACCAATTAGAAGAGTGAAAATGTAACGTCCGTAACAAAAATAATGGCTCTTGGGCTCATTTTACGCAAAATTTAAAGAGGAATAACATATTTTAACCCGGTCAAAATCAAAAAATACAATTTTTTTTTTTATTTCACTTTAAGTATATTTTGAGTGGCCTAAAAATCACAAAAATGACGATCACTAAGTCAAAAATGATTGAAATTGAATTCCTTTTACATGACTTGAAAGTGCTCACAATCCGCATCTTTTGGCGAAAACCGCGGTTCAATCGAATGATTTACGCGAAAGTTATGCATTTTTGAAGGGTGGGATTTTGCCTCCCTCTAACTCCCCTCTAATTAATTTTAGAAAAACTGTATTTGAAAAAAGACTGCTTATATCAAGTACTAATAAAATACAAAGTTTCAGGAAAATCAGTGGGGGGGGGACGGGGCGAAAAACCCCCATTTGAATCAAGCTCTTTGATCAACATGCACCATCAAAGGAACAGGTACGAGAAACCGCAGTAAGAGATGATCTTAAAAGTGACGGCACGACAAAGGAAAAAGATCTTTGCGATCTAAGGATATTTTGAAAATCAATTCAGCCTCAATCTGGGTCATCAGTCATCGCC
Organism: Trialeurodes vaporariorum; assembly: GCA_011764245.1. Taxonomy (NCBI): domain Eukaryota; kingdom Metazoa; phylum Arthropoda; class Insecta; order Hemiptera; family Aleyrodidae; genus Trialeurodes; species Trialeurodes vaporariorum. The sequence goes on from VMOF01000001.1 coordinate 62,235,071, forward strand.
GTTTGGCGAATTTCAAGCGCGTTTCTCTCTCTCTCTCTCTCTCTCTCTCTCTCTCTCTCTCTCTCTCTCTCTCTCTCTCCCTCTCCCTCTCCTCTCTCTCTCTCTCTCTCTCTCTCTCTCTCTCTCTCTCTCTCTCTCTCTCTCTCTCTCTCTCTCTTTAGAGCTAAAAAGTTTATAATAAAATTGCGAGCTCGAAAAATGAATGCCATTCATCAGCGTCATGTCATCCGCATTTCGGCGTTAATTGAGTAGCGATTTTGTGCTCAGATTTCATTCACAGAACATTTCGCTGACAGAGGTCTTTTGACGAATCGAAAGCGCGAATCGAAAGCGCGAGAGGACGGAACTGAAGTCGCGATGGTTGCCTATTCAAAGGAGTCGACCGTCTGTGAAAGAGATAAAATGCGATGGCTTAATTAATGAGTGATATGCACGCTCGAAGTGAGCTAGAGCCTCCCTTGACGGAGACCCGATTGAATTGTTTCAAGGCGAAATAAATTGAAGCCTCTAAATTAGGGCTATTTCGGGTTCAAAATACTCCTCCGATGGTAAGTATCTACTTCCAACGGTGCAGTAGGACTTCGAATTGTGATACTAGGTCGACGTTACGCAAACAACTAGCAACGATAGCGTGATTATTAGCGTAAGCCCATAGCTATCTACGAGGGTCGTGTCAAAAGTAAGTATCATGTTTTTTTTTTTAAAAAAAAAATCTATTAATGCTGAAATAAGTCGGTAAAAAGGTTTCGATGCGCAAAATCCTCAACTTTTCAATGGTTTTTTTGGATTTTTGATATCTTTAAAATTAAAAAAATGGCGGCGGTTTTTCTGAGACAACCTACCGTTGTCGCGTGCCCAAAATTTTACGCACTCGGATAAATCGTTATTCAGACAAGAAAAATGGATTGTGTTGAAGAGAGCAAAAAGAACATAAACATAATAAAAAATTCTACTTAAAAAGCGTCTAACCTTATTTTTCGACGTAGTCTCCGCCTCTTTTAAGACACTTTTGGTAAGGCGGCACCAACTTTCTTATTCCTGTGGAGAAAAATTCATTTCTTGTTTTTTAATCCAAGTGTCGACCGCGTTTACCACTTCCGCATTACTCGCGAAATTTTTACCCCCGAGGTCAAGCTTTAGACGCGGGAAAAGATGAAAGTCACTAGGTGCAAGGTCCGGAGAATGGGGGGGGGGGGGGGGGGGGGGGGGGGGGGGGAATATCCCATTTAAATGTCTGGAACAAAAAAAAAAACAAAAAACAAAAAACAAAAAAACAAAAAATGTCTGTAGCGTATCATTTTGGGCACGCGACAACGGTAGGTTGTCTCAGAAAAACCGCCGCCATTTTTTTAATTTTGAAGATATCAAAAATCTAAAAAAACCATTGAAAAGCTGAAAATTTTGCGCATCGAAACCTTTTTACCGACTTATTTCAGCATTAATACATTTTTTTAAAAAAAAAAAAATATGATACTTACTTTTGACACGACCCTCGTAAAAGCGAATTTTCGCGACGAATATATCCAACGAAATTATACTAAATCATTGCCAACCTACGCATAACAACAGTGGATGACACGAAACTCTATCGTGTTTTCCGAACTTTTTCGGTGTTTTCAGGCATCGATGGTATCAATTAGATTTTGAATTCAAGTCCGGGGGTGAATTCGAAATCGGATTGATGCCATCGATGCCCCCGAAAACACCTAAAAACACGATTTGAGTTTCCTCGGATATGTTGGTTAGGTTGGTATTGTCAATCATATTCGATCGCGAAAATTCGCTTTAATCAATCGTTGGTAGTAATAACTTGCACAAGTAAGCTTCAAGGAATGGGGCTCTCTTGCAAACTTTTGCTGTAGGGAATTGAAGAGTTGATTCTTGCATCAAAACCTGTAAAAATGCTAAAAAATCACGAAATTTACTCTCAGAGTCGGGCTTAATGGCGGAGAGACGCAGGTATCATGGGAGATTCCTATGAAGATTGAGACAGATCTCTGTGTTTCCGTAGAGAAAGTGACATCATAGACAGGAATCTCCCATGATACCTGCGTCGAACCGCCATTACCATCTTGCTGTTATAGCAGATATGTGAGTTTATTACTGAATTTTAGACTTTCTTAAGTGTGATTTTCGTGATTTTTGCTGGTGTTTACAGAAGATTGGACTATTTATTTGCTTATAGCAAAAGTTTGCAAGAGCCCCATTCTTGTTTTAGGCAGTCATTGAATGCGAAGATCCAAGACTGTTCCCCTGAGTCGTGGTATGACAGATTGATCAATTTCATACATCAGAGGTTGCTATAGGAATCGAAGGTTATTTTTAACAAGATAAAAATATTTGTATGATGAATTAAGCGGAAAAATTTCTCAACATGCGACATTATTACCGGTTACACAGCGGTTTTTTAGGGTTTTATTGATTTAAAAGTCACAACTGCAATACCTCTCACTTTTTAAGAAAATTCTTCATAAGCCGCTTATCCCACTTTCTTCTTAATGTACTTTGGAAACTAAACTAACATTAGCATTACTCAGCTATTATTTGTGGAAACTAACTTAGAAAAACACTGGGGATCGATTTCTGCAAAAGAAATTCACAGAATTAAATCTTAATTTTTAGTTTATAGAAGAAAGAGATAGTGGCGATAGCGTCATTGACGTGACCCGTGAGAGTGAGAGAGATAGAGGACAGATGTTACTAACCTGACAAACAAAAGGAGATTGAAAATAAAATAAAACAAACCCATTTTCTTTTTCCTCCCATTTTTAAGCCTTCCTTTCAAAAAAAAAAAAAAAAAAAAAAAAAAAAAAAAAAAAATGGGAAAAGCTTGAGCTCCTTGAACCCCTCCCCCCACACTTTCCCATGGACTGCCCCTGAGAAATAATATTAAATCATTTACTGATACTGGTACTGATGTAACCTATTTGCAATGTATACTCGAAGAAGTTTGTGGGTATAGCGTTAAAGATTATATTTTACGTGCCATGGCCTGCATATTTCAATTTAAATGGACCACTCGTCACTAGGCACGCCGTTAAAATTCGGTGTGGCCGTAAATTACATTCTGGCTTAGACGGCGGCCACTAATTCAATAAAGAACGCGAGCAGCTTTAACCGTAGTTTCTCTCACCCTACACCTTCCTCAGACCACTGCTCCGGCGGTCAACTTATGCTCTAGAACGTTAAATAATTAAATTACTCCCTGCGAACCTGCTCGAAAGTGCCGAGAATCTAGGAGCAGGTCCGGTAAAAAATGAATAAAATACACAACATTATGTGGGTCGTTTTATGAAGTTGCATTAGCCAAAGTGCTAATCTCATACACTGCGCCCGAACTCCTTTTAGTTTTTGATTTCAAAACCTACCTGCGGTTGCAACTTAAGAAGGATAATTTATGCAGATTCAATCTATTCCCAACCTAAAACCGTACCTTTCCGCAATTTTCGCATCCATACGGTTATCCAAAATACTCTGAGAAAATAAAAAAATAAAAATAACAAAAAGCAAACACTGCTCATTCATTGCGTTTAGTTATTTAGTTACTTAGTACGTTAACTGTGCGACTGCTCCTGATTCAGTAAAACTGCAGACGACCACCATATGGGTTCTTTTAATTCAATGGAATGCGAGATTTAAAATGACCGACCAAATACGAGTTCCACAATATTGTATAATGAGTTTGGACTAATATCGAGCTAGTTTTAACAGTATTTTCCATACATATATTCAGTGCCGAGTTCCGTCACCAGAGCGCTATAGCAATAAATAAATGTCAAATTACAGACCAAAAGTAATTTATATTTAAGAAAACGGAATGTCACGTACTGGATGATCTTATGAAGGATATATCTGCAAAATATCTCGTCAATAACTTCAAATTTAAAGCAGAAAGTACCGAACAACGGATTATCGCGAATCATTCTAATATCGAAATGTGATATTCCAATTTCACAGTTTTGAAAAAATTCTCAGAATATTGATTAGGGCTGCCGTTCTGCGTATAATCAATGCTATTTTTCAATTCACCGATGATTCCACCGGTTGAGAAAAGATGACACAGTTCAGTTCAGTGCATGACGGTAATGCACGAAAATACTCTGATCTGTAATCTTTTCTCGACCTGTGGAGTCCTCGATGATTTTAAAAAAAACTTTCGGATATTTTAATTAGTTAACGGAGTTTCCACCGATTGAGAAAATATTACAGATCAAAGTATTTTCGTGCATTTCAGTCATACATTGAATTGAACTGTGTAATCTTTTATCAACCAGTGGAATCATCGGTGAATTGAAAAATGCGATTAATTATACTCAAAACGGCAGCCCTGGTCCCTATGTAGAAAGTTATGACAAGGGGAATCACGAGCGCCACCATGGCTTTGGTAGCGTTTTTGCACATTTGTTTACATTCTGAATGCCGTTGTCGTGTTTTTGTCCAATGCAAAGATTACAGCTTCGTAGAGTTTCTGACGGAGTAATCTTTCACAGTTTTTATTGATTGACATCTATTTACGCTTTCAAAAATTCTTTAGGGAGTTATACACATTCTTGAGGTGTATTATGATTAAAATTGACTAGTTCATCAACGTTCATCTCTTTTCTCCATAAAATACCGTTGGACCTTTTCGTTTGTAAACAAGTGAAACAACGGCAGCCCTGATTCTGAAAACGTTTCCAAAAACTCCAGTTTAAAGCTAAGAGGGCTTTATTATACTATAGTAAGATATTGTTATTATTATATTATATTGCAAGGGAATCGGCCTGGGAGATGATAGCTTTACATATTATTGCATGGGCCTTTCTGTGCTTGCATTATGCAGGAATAAGTGGCGCGATATTTAGAGTGGAGAATCGCTTTCCTGAGCTAAATAATATACTTAGCGCATGAAAACCGCGGCGTCCAGGAAAAGAGGCCATGCAAAAGTTCGGAAAGAGGGGCTCGCATAATATGAGTTATAGATTCCAGTCCTCTCGAGACGACCTCGCGGGTTAGTCAACCGTGGCCGCATTTGCATATTAAACACGCCGTATTGCACTTTTATTATTCCGATATTTGGTCTCACGGGAGAAAGTCGCGGGGTGGAAGAGTGAGGGATAGGAGGGAGGAAGGGGGAGGGGAAGGGGAAGGAGGATGCATAAGAGCATCGCGGGGGGTCACGTCTAGTTTCGCGACTCGCGAGCACGAAAATTGGCCGAGTGTATACATATTATATTTGTAGTTTCGAAATTCGACTTCAGAAGTTCAAGCGCTGATCTGGAAATGAATATTTTATACGTTGAGCTTGATCCGTGTTTATATACCTAGCCATGCTCAACAGAGGTCTATCGTCGAGAATCGAACGTTTAGAATCCTCGTTTTTGTGTGCAGAGATGGGAAATTTGCTGAGTTAGAAATCAAGCAAATAAACCCGGTCCATCCCGATAAAAAAACTCCATCGCAATACTTTCTCAATTTTTCTAACTTAGTTAGAGTGAGAAAGTAAAAATAAACAGTAGGGAACACCCTAAGAACACTTTCTCCCTCCATTTTTATCTGGGGGGGGCCAGATCCCCCTTAAGGATTCTGGGGGAGACCCCCAGACCCCCCTTTAGAATATTTAAATTTTTCTCTTTTTTGACCCATTTTCCCATTGATTTTAATGAAAACCATTTTTCATCCATAACTAACCTAAAAATTAAAATTTTAAATCAACAAAAAAATTCCCTCTGGGGAATGTTTAAAGCAACATCTCTGCAAAATTTGGATGCATATGGATCAGTAGTTCAAAAGTTATGCTGGATTTCACGTTCATGACTACAGACAGACAGACAGACAGACAGACGCCACAGAAATTTGGTGCATTTACTCCTCCCTACCACATATGGTTAAATAATATTGAAATATCATGGATGGATGTTCTTTAGAATAGTATTAAGCATGATAAGAGCCAATTATTTTATAATTATCATGATTGACTTATTGTTAGTCGCAGCGGGCCAAGTATCGAAACAAAATGCATCAAAAATCTCTGCGCCTTTGCTATACTTTCTCAATTTTTCTAATTTCATTAGAATGAGAAAGTAAACAAAAAAAAAATCGATGCATAAGGATAAGTCAGTCTTTTGATCAGTTTAGTTATTGTTTGATATTAGGTATGCGTACAACAGGTTAGCAGCTCATTCTATCGAAATAGAATTTTTATAGCTTTCAACACCGACTTACAACGCTACACTATCAACGAGGGAATTCCAAGCACTATAACTGGAGGATTCTCGTGTTTCTGTCAGAATCTGGTCATACTGTACCACAACTTCCTCCAACTCTTCAAGAACTATGCTACACGGAAAAAAAAAGATTGGTGAAAATAACCATACGGATACCTGATTTTGGCACCTGCTAGATGTTATGGTAAACTTGACCAGAAGTATGGTACATTTACCGATACTTTGAGTAAATTCGACATGCAATCAGGTAACATCACCTAGTACCTAGTCAAAACATAGTATACTTCTGGTTAACATTACCATAACATCTAGCAGATGCCAAAATCAGGTATCCGTATGGTTATTTTCACCGTAGTTTTTTTCCGTGTACAAATACCAGCATCAACAGAAGGGATTTCCAGTACTTTAGTTTAACCGGAGGATTCTCGACGTGTTACTACATATATTAGAATCTGGTCATACTAGTATAAAAATTCCTCCAACTTTTCAAGATCTATTCAAAAAATACCAGCGTTTATAAAAAGAATTTTAAGTACTTCCCACGAATTAATGGCTGTCACGAGATTTTCACCAGCTAAGTTTCGCCTTCAAGGTTACGGTTCGGCCACACTTCATGCTTCTCACACCTTATTGCAGGCGAGGGGCCATCCAGTGCGGGTGGGGTTAGGGTGCGGCTTATTTTCCGAATTGTGAAATTTTTGAAACGATGGCCGGCATATGGTTTCAAATGATGTAAAAACACCAAAAAACATCACCCGAGCAAAATCGGGCAACTCTAAGTGGTCTCTCAAGGTCGCGAAAGTTTTAGGTGCAAAATGCACGGGATTTATGGTGGCTGCGGAACTGGCTGCACTCGGCCGTCATCAAAATCATGGAAATCAGTTCCTTGACATGTCAGAGTTGGTCAAAAACCCGGGTTTTGACATGTTGAGAACTTTCTTGGAGTTTCTTTTACCACCATTTTTGTGGATCTGAAGCATGGTGGGGGAGGGGAGGGAGAGAGATAAGATGCTACTCACGAGTTTCATGGCGGCCGCTCTTCTTGGCTGCCAAGAAAACGTGTCAAAACTTGTTAGCAAGTTGTTTCATGTCTAGGCATCGAAAAATAGCATCAAGTATCATGCCTAAACGCCAAAAAAAATGGTTCAGTTTTATTTGTGCCGATGGAGTCAAACATTTTAGGCTGCAAACTTCCCCTTTTAAAAAAAGTGCTCGGTCACCTTCTATACGAAATGACCGTAAACAAAAGATCAATACGCGAAAGTGCCCGTTCCGTTTAGATAAAGTTCTGTTTTTTTGGAATAAAGCAAGGATCCCAACACGTGACAAACAACGGTGCTTTGACTGTATAATTTCTCTACACAAGGAGTACGTAAAAGCAAAAAGAAACGTTTAAAGAAGGAATAAAACAGCTATCGAGATAAAGAAAGGAAATTTGCCTCAAAATTAGACGATCTCTTTGATATTGCGCATTATAGGGCACTTGAACTCATTGAGGATCCCGGTGATAAAAAATGGTTCGCGTTACAGAAAGAAAAGGGGAGAAAAGGCTCAATGTTAGGAGTTGATAAGAAGTTAGATTGTAAAGAAAAGAGAAAAGAGAAAAGCAACGCTTCTATCGCCAGCAGAAAAATGAAGAGTATTGCGGAGATGGAAAAAATTTTTGACTGCAGTCACTGCAGTCAGAACTTTTTTCGCTCCTCTGTTTTAAACTTGTCACTTACATAGCTAGTTCGAGGAACTTAACTCGGAGTAATAAAATCTGCATCCATTGTTTGCTTTTTCTTATTTGATTTTTATGAAGGTTTGAGTTAACGTCTAAGTCAATCGTCTCAGCATCGGAGGATTCCAGGACGACATTTTTTTCTAACTTTTCCATCTCCGCAATACTCTTCATTTTTTTTGCTGGTGATAGAAGCGTTGCCTTTCTCTTTTTTCTTTACTTTACAATCTAACTTCTTATCAACTCCTAACATCGAGCCTTTTTTCCCCCTTTTTTTTCTGTAACGCAAACCATTCTTTATCAACGGGATCTTCAATGAGTTCAAGTGCCCGATAATGCGCAATATCAAAGAGATCGTCTAATTTTGAGGCAAATTTCCTTTCTTTATCTCGATAGCTGTTGTATTCCTTCTTTGTGACGTTTCTTTTTGCTTTTACGTACTTTGTTCCAACCGTACGCTTACTCAACAAAAAAAGAAAATTTAATTATAATAATTTAATTCCCTTCCGATTATTTAAAATTTTATTTTTTTTTTCTAATATGTTTTTGTTGCTTGAGCCAAACATAAACAAGGAAAGGGGGTGGGCCGTGGGGGGGGGGGAGGTTAATGAAAGGAGGTCCATGACTTCTGGTGACCTTTTTCATATCATCAGAAGTACTTAGAAATAACGAAAAACGAACAACAAGTAATTCCTATTCGCCGCCGTCTGATTAGAAACTGTACTTCTAATACCGACTAACCTTGAAGAGATCGCCATTCCTGTCTTTCATCAGCTCCCCCCCCCCACTTTTTATACCCTCTCCAGAAGCACCCAAGTTATGAAGAGCTTCACTTTCTCGGGTAAGATGCCATAGAACTCTCGTCCACACTCGACACGGCATTATTTGAAGACAATATCGAATTACAAAAAATTCGAAAAATAGGGAACAATTGGAAAAAATCGGGAAAAATCGAGAAACTTTAAACCATTTGAGAGACCACTAAAAGTCATCCGATTGTGCTGAAATTTTGGGAATCTTATTTTTTTATGGAATGGAACCAAAAGGCAACCATCGTTTGTATAATTTCCTCTTTTTCTGAAAAACCCTCAAATAAGCCGCACCCTAGGGTGGGGTGTGAGAGCCGTTGCAGATCAGTCCCTTACACGGCAGTGGTCAGCGGTTGGTGGTCACTTAGAGTCCCTTGATGGAAATATTGTACAGGGTGTACCAGACTACCCAGATTGTGCATTTTTCTTGAAAACTATTGAACCAAATGATTTGAAACAGAACAGTCTGATAGGGAACGAACTGATCCCAAATTTTCATTTTTTATATTTTCAAAAGCCTCTGACAGTCTCTTAGGGGGTATATTTTGTGGTTCAAACAAATTTTCCAAGTTTCAAGGCGAATCTTAGCTCGCGAAAATCAAATCTCGTAACAATCTTCAATTCGTCGATAGTACTTTAGTCGTATGGAATTCTTGTGTACAATCTGAATCTGGTTATAATACCACAATTTCATAATTTATACAAAATTAAATTATTTCACAATTTATACAAAAATAATTAACTATTTAATTAATTAATTAATTATTTATAAAATCAAAAATTAATTACAAAATTATTAATTTTTATTACTTAAATTACATTAATTAATTATTAGTTGCGGTGCGTGGGTTAAATTAGGAGTGGGCGGGTGAACGTTTGAATGCCTCGGGGTGGGGGGGGGGGGGGGGGGGGGGGGGGTCTGTGAAAACAAATTAAACTCCGCGTCAAAACATTAACAAATCAAAATAAATCTAAGAAGGAAATGGATTTGATACAAAATTCTAAAAGTGCCAGACCAATAAGCCCGAACTTTCAAAAACAGTGTGAAAACCACAAAATTTTGGACTGCCCCATTATACATGCGTACATTTAATTAGCGGTCAGTTTCGCTACCGAATAGGCCGCGGTGACTTTATTATGAGTATTAAAGGTTCTCTCGTCTTCTTAAGTTCTGCAGTGAAGCCCACTCGGCTCCGGGAGACTCCTTTTTATTTCGTCACAAGTTTATTCATCGGCGAATTCATTATGACCCTTTTTCGAGGCGTTGTACATGGAACGCGGAGCGATGCAATGGGCGACACGAAAATGGACCGAGTCTGGCTTGTCACTTTCATAATGGACGTCAAAATGAATTGCTTTCATTTTCTCACCGTCAATGGGAGGGGGAGGTGGGAGGTGGGAGCACGGAGCTGCGGCTGGAGGTACGAGGTGCGGGGTTGGTGGCGGTTGGAGAGGGTGGGGGGCGGTTCTATGGTCAGCAGTGGGCCTTTGCATTGACGAGTTAATAAGATGGATGATCTGAAATGAGGTGGGCAAAGCACATTAGTCGTGCTCAGTTCACACCCCCTCTGCTCACCTAACCCTCTCCCTCCCTCTCAACCTACCCTCGCCCTCCCACGGTGGCACGCCCAAAGGAGTAAAGCACGTTATTCTGTCTGCTTATTGCAGTTTTCACAATGGAACTCTTGCTATTTTTTTTAATGTAAGCGATTGAACGGCTGATTCTTGAGTCAAAACCAGTAAAAATCAAGATGGGCATATTAAAAAAAAATTATAAAATTCACTCATAGACTCACAAAATGACTGTAAGGTTAATCGCAATGTGGCGGGGCCACGTAGGTATATCCTGGGAGATTCCTATCTAATTTGACACCTTCATTGCAGTGAGAGAGACAAATTAGACAGGAATCTCCTATATGATACCTGTATATAGCTCTTCCATCTTTGATCTTAAATGGCGGAGCTACGCACGCACCATGGGGGATTCCTGTCAATTCATCACTCTCTCTATAAAAACACTTGATGGAAAGCCTCAATTTAGATGAGAATTTCCCACGGTACCTGCGTGACCGTGCCTTCACTTTTACGCCATTACTTTAAAGTCATTTTCTGAGTCTAGGAGTGAATTTCGTGATTTACTAGTGAATTATTGCTATTTCCGCTGGTTTTACTCAAGATTTGAATCACTTTTAGCAATAACCCAATTAAAGTCTCAATAACGATGAGTTGATGAGTTGGTTTTGTTTTTTATTTTTGTGCTTAAAATAGAACATATCAATAATCCACCTACAATTACAAGCTACTTCAAGTACCCATTTACTTCAACCGGCATCAGTCAAATTTACCATCCATCTTCCTTTGGAGGTTTAAAACTCAGCCATCGTGATAGTGATAGTAAATACTATCAGTTTTATTATATTTTTTCGTAAGAAGTTATAAACATGCTCAAAGACTCAACGCAGCCATAAGCAAAATTTCTCAAATGGATTTACCGCGTAAAAATTACAAAAGTTCCCGACGATGTCTTCAAATCATACAATCCTAGCATTTAATCGCAAAAATCCTGCTTGTGCGTTAAAATAATTTATTTGTTTTGCTCGCAGACCATCAGCTGATTTGGTACCAATGAATAACTCGAATTAGCGCCTTCACTTTCTGACGTATGCAAAAAGACAACGAAGGAGTACGAACAGTTATCTACCGCTTCCTTTAACGGTGCTTTCCTATTCTCACTTTCAACGTATGTGCCGATGTGCGTCAATGGAGCCTTCAATCATCGACGGTTGAAAGACAACGGTTTAGTACGATATCTACCTCTCGATTTCGCCTCGTTTTCCTACTCTCACTCTCATGGTATAATATAATAGGCTCAGTGGCGTAGCGTGCAATTTGGCAATGTTGTACTGTGTCCATTTAAACCCTTGTAAAAGGTCGAATGCGAAGGTGTTCACCGAACACCCACTAGTTCGATCTTTTTCATGGCTTCAAATGGACTGCATTGCTGCCAAATTGCAAGCTACGCCACTGAATAGGCTCTATTTACAGTTTGACACATTCGACTTAACATGACAAAGACATGTCACTAGGAAACGTGTGTAACAGCCCCAATCATGGGCGAAGCTACAATGGGGCCAGTGGTGGTTTGCACTGAAAAAAAAACCTCTGCTAAAACCAACTAATTGCAATTAGTAAGTTGGAATTAGTAATTTCAAAGCAGGGGCGTGTTAAATTAACCAATATTATTGGGTTCTTTGAAGTATCCAGAAATGAGTTATATCAACTAACCGTCTATATTCTTATTTTTACTAATTGTAATGTTGTTTCAAGAAAATAATTAGTTGCATTAAGAATTCGAAATAGTTTGATTTACTATTTAGTAAGAAGCGCCGTAAAAGGTCGAGTTATGCAATTTGCATGACACCAGTTACTAATTGAAATGTTTGAATCCAGCATTTCATTTATTTAAGTTAAACAATTCAAACATGTGAGTCTACTAATATTGATTTAAATTTAGCCTTTCACATAAAGCGCCGTTAAAGGTCGAGTTATGCAATTTGCACGACATCAGTTACTAATTGAAATGTTTGAATCCAGCATTTCATTTATTTAAGTTAAACAACTCAAACACGTGAGTCTACTAATATTGAGTTAAATTTAGCCTTTCGCATGAAGCGCCGTAAAATGTCAAGTTGTCCATTTTGCATGCCACCAGCTACTAAATGTAATGTTTGAATCCAGCAATTCATTTATTTAACCTCCGCAATTCAAATATGTGAGTCTACTAATATTGAGTTAAATTTACCCTTTCGCATGAAGCGCCGTAAAATGTCGAGCTGTCCATTTTGCATGCCACCAGCTACTAACTGTAATGTTTGAATCCAGCAATTCATTTCTTTAACCTCCGCAATTCAAATATGTGAGTCAACTAATATTGAGTTAAATTTACCCTTCCGCATCCCAGAGTTGCGGTTAAGACCATTCCTCATTGTTTTAGATTAACTTGGGGGGGGGGGGGGGGGGGGGGGGGGGTTACCCCCTCCTCCCTACGGGCCCCCCCCCGGGGGGCTATCTCAAAAATTTCAAATAGCAACCCCTTTCTTGTGATATCTCGTTCAAAAAGCCATAACATTCTAAGACTGTTTGAGGAAATCGAAGGTGAATATCGTTTTTCATTTTAGATAAATCGAAAGTCAAAGTTCGATTTCGACCCATTTTCCAATAACTAGATTTCCCATTTGGAAAGTCGACATTTAAAAAGCTAGGGGTTTATCTACAAAGCAAGAAATTTTTTAGATAATTTACCATTTTTACATAAATTTAGACAAAATTTTGTTTTAGAGCCCCCAAAAGTTATACAAATATTGCCCCATGAGGGGTCTTTCTCCAAAATTCCGAAGCATGACCCTATTGAGTGATATATTGCTCACAAGGGTACACTAAACTGAGAATTTTAGCGCAAACCACAGGTTAATATAATTCTTAGTTTCGATATAGCGAATATCAAAGTTGGATTTTCACCCGTTTTCAAATTTCGATGTATCGAAAAAAACCGATATTTACCTGCAGTTTGCGCCAAAATTGTTAGTTTAGTGTGCTCTTTGGAGCAATGTATAATTCGATAGGAGCCGCGCTTCGGAATTTTTGAGAAAGACCCCTTGAGGGGCAATTTTTTTGACAAATTTTGGGGGGCTCTAAAGCCAAATTCAACTAAACTTTTGTCAAAATAATATTTTTTTCTAAAAAGAACTTGCTTTATAGAGTATTTTAGACACCTAGTTTTTTAAATTCCAACTTTTCAAATGAACGATCTGATTATTTGAAAATGGGTCGAAATTGAACTTAGACTTTTGACTTATCGAAAATGAAAAGCGATATTCACCTTTGATTTGCGCTAACAGTCTTAGAATGTTATGCTTTGAACGAGATATCACAAAATAGAGGTTGTTATTTGAAATTTTTTAGAAAGCCCTCTTGGAGGGCCCTCTTGGGGGGGGGGGGGGGGGGGGGGGGGGGGAGGGGGGTTTGACCGACCAAAAAAAAATTCATCTAAAACGATGAATGATGGTCTAAATCGCAACTTTTTATCTCAACTCGTTCAAAAGTTAGACAGGGGGTGGGGAAAACATCTATGTTACACCTTCTATGTGGTCCCCAAAAAAGTATTTACTATAACCCATAAGAAATAGTCAGTGGCGCCAATTGGGGGAAAGCAGGGGGGGGGGGGGGGGGGGGGGGGAATCCCCCCCAAAGGGTTTTCAATGTGGCCGAAAAATCGAGTCAGAGAGATTTTTTTGAAGATGATTTTTAGAGGGCCTGCCGCCCCCCCCCAAGCAAATCAGAAAGATAAAGAGATGCACGACTAAAAAAAAAAAAAAAAAAAAAAAAAAAAAAAAAAAAAAAAAAAAAAAAAAAAAAAAAAAAAAAGTCATCCAAATTTTTGGAGGGCCTTGCCGCCCCCCCAGGTAAGTCTGAAATTGCGCCCCTGGAAATAGTGAGATGAACTTCAAAGAATTAGTAAAATCAAAGAAATGCATGAGTTGAATGGGGTATGAAAATGATAAACACAACATTTCCAATTAGTAACTTCTAGCATTGAAACTGTGAAACCGACCATTAGAAAAAGTAAGATGAACTGCGAAGAATTAGTAAATTCAAACAATTGCATGAGTTGAATGGAGTATGAAAATGATAAACACAACATTTCCAATTAGTAACTTCTAGCATTGAAATTGTGAAACCGACCATCAGAAAAAGTAAGATGAACAGCGAAGAATTAGTACATTCAAACAATTGCATGAGTTGAATGGAGTTTAAAAATGATAAACACAACTTATCCAATTAGTAACTTCTAGCATTGAAATTGTGAAACCAACCATCAGAAAAAGTAAGATGAACTGCGAAGAATTAGTAAAATCAAGCAATTGCATGAGTTGAATGGAGTATGAAATGATAAACACAACTTTTTCCCAAATTTGTAACTTCTAGCATCTGAGTAGTTGGATATCATTAAACTATAATAAATAGGAAATATTCGTCGTGACTTTTCGCGAGCAATTCTAGCTCAATGGATAGGACACTTGTCTGTCATCGATGCGGCCCGGGTTCAAACCTCACCACCTTCAGGTAAAATTTGTAACTGTAATTAATATATGTCTATATGTCTGTCTATGTAAATTCAATGTGTATCCTCTGTATGTCGATGAATTGTGTAATTACATGTCTAATAACTATTCCACAGCAACAATAACAACAAGTGAGATTAGTACACAATTTCTCAACCAGAGTGCGCTATTTATTACGGAATTTTAGTGAATTAGTAAAATCAAGCATTTCAAAATGTTCTTTTATGTAAACCAATGAGTAAAATCAACTCCGAGACATTGGTTTTTTCAACTAATTACAAATGGTAAATACTACACTTTACAATTAGTCATTTCAAATGCGTCAAGTGTTGCTTGAACTAATGAATTAGTAAAAAATAATTGGGGGATAATTTTTGTCAATTAGTAAGTTCAAGTAATTATTTTGCAGATTCAAGAAATGAGAAGGTCAGTTGAAATATTCACAATTAGTAAATTTAAGCAAAGTTAGAATAGTAGAAACAACATTTAAATGTGGTGTCCATACTTTTAACTAATTGAATTAGTTGAATTAACTCTGAGCGGGTTTAGATCTAGCAGTTATTTTTTTCAGTGTGGGGGGGGGGGGGGGGGGGCAGAAAATCTGATGTTGACGAAAAAAGAAATACAGTGGTAATGGGTCTGTTGTACACTTCGGCTGCAGCGTTTTAAAGTAGCAATTCCTATGTAAAAATCCGTAAAAATAACAATGGCAGCATTAGAAAACACTAAAATTCAGTAATAAACTCACAAATTGGGGAAAAAACAAGACACTATTCACCCCTGTATCTTTCCACCACGTGCACGATATTTCGCGAAATTAGCGCGGCACATTCAAATAATCACGGCTGACTGTCACCACAGCTGACTTCACAAACAAATAAACAATAAACACTGACAGCGTCTGCTCAAATTTTTACGTTTTAATATCCTCAATTCCTCACAAAAGGTTGTGAAAGGTACGGAGACCGATATTTGTGTCGAAAACTTATCAAAATGAAACAGCACACAGGAGATCCAAGCATGATGATCGAAGTTGGAATCATCCTTGGAACTCCTGTGAGTTAAATTGTTTCATTTTGATAAGTTTTCGACACAAATATCGGTCTCCGTACATTTCACCTTTTGTGAGGAATTGAGGATATTAAAACGTAAGAATTTAAGCAGACGCCGTCAGTGTTTACTGTTTATTTGTTTGTGAAGTCAGCTGTGGTGACAGTCAGCCGTGATTATTTGAATGTGCCGCGCTAATTTCGCGAAATATCGTGCACGTGGTGGAAAGATACAGGGGTGAATAGTGTCTAGTGTTTTTCCCAATTTGTGAGTTTATTACTGAATTTTAGTGTTTTCTAATGCTGCCATTGTTATTTTTACGGATTTTTACATAGGAATTGCTACTTTAAAACGCTGTAGCCAAAGTGTGCAACAGACCCATTATTGAAAGAAAAAAATATTGTGAAACGAACGCAAAACGAAATAATAAACACTGTTAGTAGGCGAAGGCATGAAGTATTTTTGCTTTTGGTGCAGATTAAATGGAGTAGGTTCATCGAGAGGAAAATTCGTTCAGGAGGTCCTTCGTTTCCTTTTTCCTTTTATTTCGTGCTCTACAGTGTTATTGTTATTTGAATTTACGATCAGGAAACAATGAAATTGTAAGATTAGTTTTTCTCAATAGATCGTTTTTTTGTTTTTGTTGTTTTTGTTTTTTATTTTGTTTGGCAAAGGAACATAAAATGACATTTTGCGCTCGCGTTCATGTTCTTATCATTTGCAAGGTGGAGAGAGCATGAGATCATGTCTTAGAGCAGTTAAATTGGCAAAATTTCCTGAGGAGGGGGCGCACCCCTTCTCGTCAGTAGGGTTTCCAAACTTGGCCCCCCTGGATAATTTTTCTAGTTACGCCCATGGTCCCCAATAGAGAACTCGGAGATCTTGCAATATTCATCATGACTAGACGTCATTCCAGGAAACTTCCCACTCAAACACAATGTATGACGTTCATAATTGAACAAAAAATCAACGAGCTTTGTTCTCTGATTTCATATCATATTTTTCATTTATAATTGCAGTCTGCTTTCAATAAAGGGAGGGAAAAAATATGAACATGCATATGAATATTAATTGAGAGCTCCAACAGTTAGTTGTCTTTATAGAAAAACCAAGCGTGGAACGTTTTTGCGCAGTGATGATGTTTCAAAATAGTAGATAGGCCATATCGAATGAGTCACGACCCGAGAAAATTCAATGTAAGCTATTCCTCTCCCATCGTGATTGTATTACTGCATCAGACCCAGCGGTAATGCCGGTAAAATATGATGATGAAGCTAATGAGAGTCAGAAAGTCAAATTTACAATTTATAATTGAAGACATTCCCGAAAGGAAGACCCCGTAAAACTGTGGATGTACTTTTTGGGTCATTATTTGGTAACGGGATGGGACATTCAGACGACTTTGAAGTAATTTTGTTCATCTTTTTAATCATTTAAATGAAAAAACTATTCCACCAAAAGAAAGCTCTTAACTTCTAGATAGTGATAGGATTTTTGAAATTTAAAAAAAGTCTATCCAAAGCTGAGAAAAAAGCAAAATAAGGGTCTAACGGGTGGGACAGAAAATGGACAAGGTTTTTGAATCACTTCAGAAAAAGTTGAAACTCCGTGAGTTTTGAAGAGATAAAAATTTGGAAAAAATATATGTTGAAGATGAAGGTATAAGCTTTGATCCTACATAAAGTTTTTTTTATTTACTATATTAGTTTTCTAAAAAAAAATTAAAATGTAGCGTAACGGGTGGGACAGGTTTTTGTAACGGGTGAGACACGTGCGATTTCGTCATTGAAAATACACATCAAACCTTTTGTAACATCAACACCTTTGCCCTAATTAGATATTTTAGATAATAATTTCGTCTCTGGTTGCATTTTAATGCAAAACAAGACTGCTAGGCACTAATTTTAGTGATTTTCTTTCATTTTAGTAGAATAATTTTATATTTACGAATTACGAAAAATATCTTTTAACTTTCAAATCTTTAATTATAAACACTCATCTATGATAAAGAATGAGAAAGAAGGAACCAATGAAAGTGGAAAAAACATAAACTTTTATTAAACTCCAAATGAAAACTATAACTTTAAAGGTACAAAAAAATTTTAAGAAAGGAGATTCTTAGCTAGTTATAGTAAATAACTTTGAAAGTTTCCCAGACAGTCATTGCAAAGTTGGCATCACTGTTCCTGGGTTCCCTCCATGTGAAACTTATAAGTTATGTTGACAAATTAACAATGAATAATGAATATATAATAAGTCATCCCAGGAAGTTTCAATTTTGAAAAGTGCGAGTTGAATCTGTTTTATTAAATTTTAAAGTTAAGAATTCCTGTGTCCCACCCGTTACACAAAAACATCGATTTTTCGATCTGGTTTTCTTAATTTTTGGCATACATACCTAATTTTTTTCCCCCAATGTTAGTTTATCATGTCCTATGTTTGTGAATTTTTGTGAATTTTTATCTTGTCTGGCTTACTCATAATCGACTATCATTTCTCTGTCCCACCCGTTACATGGGTGGGACAGAAAACTTGGTACTGGCCTTTAAGTACTTCAGTAAAAGTTGGGCTTTAGGGGGAGGGGGACTTTAGATCCAGTGTAGGCTAAGAACTGGAATGCTAGTATCATCATATCAGCATACTGATTGTGCTGATACATGTATGATGATCGTGCACACGTGCTCTATGACTATTATATCAGGTGACCTCACTTCAAATAACGCAATTTTTGAAAAACATAGCGGACGAGTACTTTCAAGGTTCTTAAAAACCAACAAAGAAGAGACTATTGACTGGTTTAGAAACTAAAGTTATTGGTTGTGATAGTTAACTACAGACTTAGGAACTCCCTAAAGCCTAACTTCTAACTTTTACTGAATTACTTCAAGGCCAGTACCAAGTGTCCCACCCATGTGTCCCACCCGTTAACACCCTTGTAACGGGTGGGACAGAGAAATGATCATCGATTATGAGTGAGCCAGACAAGATAAAAATTCACAAAAATTCACAAACATAGGACATGATAAACTAACATTGGGGGAAAAAATTAGGTATGTATGCCAAAAATTAAGAAAACCAGATCGAAAAATCGATGTTTTTGTGTAACGGGTGGGACACAGGAATTCTTAACTTTAAAATTTAATAAAACAGATTCAACTCGCACTTTTCAAAATTGAAACTTCCTGGGATGACTTATTATATATTCATTGTTAATTTGTCAACATAACTTATAAGTTCCACGTGGAGGGAATCCAGGAACAGTGATGCCAACTTTGCAATGATTGACTAGATTAATTTCTGAAAAAACTGAAAGTCACTAAAACATGCTAAAAATGAGAGTTTAAACAGAAAAAAAAACCCAATGAATCGAGTATTTCCAGAAAGTAGAAATAATTTGGCATCAGAAAAAGCCTTTACCACTAATTGAAAGGCAATTTCAATTTTTGCATATCATGTCCACTTTCCTGTAGAATGACCCTTTTCTAAAAATCGTGCATTGTGAACAAATGAAGTTTTTCAGAAGAGCACACTTGTGGTTTTAAAGAGCCCTCTTTCGGAAATGTCTGCAATTGATCTGAGCATAAATAAAATGGTGAGTTCCGGTCCAGATGCTGAGGGTGGGATGTCTTCGGGAAAAGACCAGCATTCATTTTTCGTGTTCATGAGGTTTTTTGATGCATGCAATATTAAAATTAGTTTTTTGTTTTTTGTTTTGTTTTTTTTTTTTATTATTATTATTATTATGGAGGAACTAAAAAACAAAAATCCCATAAAAATTTGCAATTTGCTCTCTAGTTGCGAGAGCGAAAACATAGAATGAGACAATTTTTGTGGTTCCTAAGTCAACCATGACGTAATTGGAAGCATCTTTAATGTATAAACAACATATCTGCAGATCCTTTTTATTCAGTGTAGGATGTCAAATGTTCTGAGGTAAGTATTCATCAAGAGCAAACAGTCGCAAATTACCTTTATAGACGAGTCTAGGAGGCAAAGAGAACAGATCTAATGAGAATCCTGGTCCACATTAATTGGCACGGGAATATTTGTCAAAGTACGCTTTTTCAACAGTTTCCTTACTCTCTAGCCATTATAAAGGTTTTTGAATCTTCTTGGAGTTTGAATTTTTTCCTAGTGATTTAGTATCTAAACTTAAAAGTCATTTCTACTTTTACTTGGTTTTTTTTTTTTTTCATTTATTTTTTTTATTCCCCCCCCCCCGGGATTTTTGATTTTACCAAATGAAATACGCCAATTTCGATCATAGATGGTATTGAACTAATAAAACCGTTTACATTGCGGATAAAGTGCAGACAAGCTGACGAGCTTCAATTATGAGCGCTTGAATTTATTTCCGATCAGAGCTAGCAACAGCGAGAGATTGTCATATATTTTTAGAATAATAAAATAGATAGATCCGAGTCCAAGCTGTTAATAGGAAGTCATAGTTAGCTTTGATTCCATAATTCCATTGTGAAAATCAAATGCACGGTGAACGTGTAGAGGAGGGAGGAAAAACTGGATGACTTTGTCAATTAAAAGTTAATCGAACCGGTGCACTAAACTCACAGGCAATGTATGTACCTAGCTTCTTCTCACTCACTCCGATTACACGGTTGTTAATGGAATTATGATGACTCGAATTACTGACTCGTATATTCCTTTTAGATGGAAAAAAAGCGTTGCCAGCCGTGATAGTGTGAATTGTAGGTTGTATAATTTCAGTATAGCTCACAAAGGGTACCGTAAAACGGGGTAACTTTGAACACTGGGGTAACATTGAACAAAACGCAGGAAAAATATTAAAATTACTGCAGCGCACTCTGTAGTGTTTATTTTGAACTTCTGAAAATGGAATTCCATCAATGAAAATGGAATTCCATCAAGTATCTCCTAGAGAGCGCTCTCTAGCAGCTGTGGGTGATTTGTGAAGTTAGCCTTGGGGCAGTGGACCAAAAACTTAAGCTAACCCCCATTCTAAGTTTTTCCCACTCCAAAAACTACAAGATTTTTCCGCTCCTTATTTTTCTAACTATTTTCTTGTGTTACACCATTGTAATGTTTGAATTTCAATTTTTTTTCACAATTTTGTTTTGCATGCTTTTTTTAAAAGTCTTAGAGTGTTCAATGTTACCCAGGAGTTTCTATACTTTGTACATAAAAAAAAAATCTAAATAGTGTTCAAAGTTGCCCCTATAGAGAGGGTAACATTGAACACTCACTTTTTTTTTAAAAAAAAGGGGCCCAAAAGTGATACATAAGCCCTCTTCTGCTAAATAGAGCCCCTAATTTAGCAAAAACCGATTTCAATTTCGTACAATGGGCTCAAAAGTAGAAGCTTTGAAAGTCAAAAAGAGTTCAAAGTTACCCCGTTTTACGGTAGGAATTTCAAAGGCTCCTAAAAATCGGGAGTCGAACCCAAGACCTCCGAGTTAGTGGCCAGTCGCGCTAACCACCAGACCAGGGAGGCTACACAAAATGCTTATAGTTAGTTATTCTAAATTATGGTCTTGGCAACAGTGAAAAGGGTCACGCTTTCGAGCGGGAAGAGCAAGAACAGTTTTTTGAGGAATGATCCATCGATCCGGTTAAGGCGGCGTAGAGTATATTAAAAATTCCTGACTCGGTTCGTTGGGCGCTCTCATCCGTCGAAATTAAGGCCGTCTCTCCGTGGGAAAATGAGCTCCTAAAATGATTGGTGTGCTCATCTGAGTAAATTCTAATAAGATCGTAATGCTTATCTTCTTGGAAGAGCGCATCTGGTGTTTTATAAGCCTTTCTTCCGGGGACGGTCTCAATTGCTCAAATGAATATACTATTTTATATTGAGACGTTCATGTTCGGCGATCCTCCTTTTGCCGTCGCGTCACGTCGCCGGCCGCACAGTCGGTGGAAATATGACATCCCCCGGACATAATTTCACGAATTAGAATCAAGATTATATGAACAAATGGGTCTGGGTCTGTTGCAAACTTTTGCAACAGCGCTATAGACTGTTCAATCTCATGTAAAATCGCGTGAAAAGTCCATTGGTGGCATCAGAAAGTCGTAAGATGCAGTATGAAACTCACGAGAGACGTATAATGAAATCCAAGATGGCGGTAAAATATCGAGCAACCTGTATGCATGCACCACGAACATCCAAGGATACCAAACCTCACAATATTGATCACACCCAATCACAACGTAAATAAACACATAACCTCTGAAGCTATGAGGTTGTCAACGTTGGCAATCCTTGGATGTTAAAGGTGCATACATACAGGATTGCTCGATATTTTACCGCCATCTTGGATTTCATTAAACGTCTCTTGTGAGTTTATTATTGGATTTCATGACTTTCTGATGCCACCAATGGACTTTTCGGGTGATTTTACATACGATGAAACACTCTTTATCGTTGTAGCAAAAGTTTGCAACAGACCCATTATAACAGCAAGATAACTTTAACACAGTATACTCATCCTATACAGTAGCGAAACTCTATAAGAGCGCTTTGGCGAATGTCGTTTTTCAATGTAATCAAATGGGAAAATTGAGTTGATATCCTCCGACAAATTGGGAGCGCCACCGTCGCGTCTAATGCAAATCAAATGAAAGCCGTTTGTTCTATCTTCCGACCACCAGGGAGCATTTGACGTTTTTCTAACATTGAGTTTCGCTACTGTGTAAGATAAGTATACTGTGCTTTAAAACCACAGGCGGACCGTATCAGGGGCTTGGGGGGGAGGGCTAAAGCTCCCCCCCCCACTTTTTTTGGGCGAAGGGGCTAAAAATCGGGAAAAAGTCATCACTTGAGAGTTGAGACTTGAGGAGCCCAAAAAAAGGTCATCACTTTTAAGCCCCCCCCATCACTTTTATTGGTCACGGTCCGCCTATGTTTAAAACTTATGAAATACAGTTGCCCCTCGTTAATTCGAACCTCTTTAATTCGAAAACCTCTTTAATTCGAAGGAAAGGCCAGTTCCCTTGGGAATCTCTCTGTAATTCGAAAAAATCAATGTATTTTACTCCCTTCGTTAATTCGAAAGTTTGGAGGCAGTTTTGCCCCTCCATAATTCGAAATTGAGCAAAAAGTTCCCTCTGTACATCGAATAGTTGGAAGTAAATATGACTGCCCCTCTATAATTCGAAAAAAAAAAACAATTCATTCCTCTATAATTCGAAGGCAACTGATTGCAGTTGGTCCTAATATTTGGGTGTTTTGTTTTCAAGCTATGTTATGGATGTCAACAGATAAACAAACCCTTTATCGGGTGACAACAGGTTAACAAGTCCGAGTTCACCCATGGAAAGTTCAATACAGTTTAATTCAGTTTTTTTGTACAGCAGCGGACTACGGCCTCTGCTAGGTTACGTGTCCTGAGAAATGTGTAGTCAATAGAGAACCTGGTGTGATTAGTGCCGTTCTAATCATTTAAAAAAATGTCTCCTTATTATTTAACTCCCTCTGTACTTCGAAGAAACTCATTAATTTCCCTCCACAATTCGAACCTCTTTAAATCGAAATTTTTCCATTTGTCCCCTCTTTAATTCGAACTTTCGTTAATTCGAAACCTCGATAATTCGAACAAATTCATCATTCCCTTGAATTTCGAAATATCGGGGGGCGACTGTAATTCATTTAAGGGCTTAAATGAGTCAATTAACATGGTTCTTGTAAGAAAATATCAAAATAAAAAACAAAAAAAACAACAATTTTTCACGTCCGGAGAAATCTATGTTTTGATCCAGTGTACGCCACTATCGGCTGCGCCTACATGCTGGGCCGAGCAAGCAGATTCAACGAGAGAGAAATTGAAGGGAGGCGCCACGAAACATTAAGTGTGCTCTTGCGAAGGAATCGGCATTACGTGAACCTTAGAATTTTTTCGGTATAGCCCACCAAACGTTTCATGGGTCCTTCTTTCTTCTTCCGGAAACCATCTCGCAACTGAGGAACGCTCTCATTCAAAACTACCCCTTATAGAAGCGATATCGGGTGTACGGCCAGGGCCCAGAGCCAGTCGCAAGGAACATACTTGCACAATCAAGTGTGCACTGAAAAAACAAAATCATCTAAATTTAACTAATTTCAACTTAAAAGTATGGACACCACTTAAAACTGTTAGTTTGACTATTTGAATTAGTAAAATTAACTCCGTGCCGTGTTAATTAACATGGCCTGGAGTTGATGTTACTAATTCAAATAGTCAAACTAACAGTTTTAAGTGGTGTCCATACTTTTAAGTAGAAATTAGTTAAATTTAGCTTATTTTTTTTTCAGTGTAGTAAAATTAACTCCGTGCCGTGTTAATTAACACGGCACGGAGTTAATTTTACTAATTCAAATAGTCAAACTAACAGTTTCAAGTGGTGTCCATACTTTTAAGTAGAAATTAGTTAAATTTAGCTTATTTTTTTTTCAGTGTAGTAAAATTAACTCCGTGCCGTGTTAATTAACACGGCACGGAGTTAATTTTTCTAATTCAAATAGTCAAACTAACAGTTTCAAGTGGTGTCCATACTTTTAAGTAGAAATTAGTTAAATTTAGCTTATTTTTTTTTCAGTGTAGTAAAATTAACTCCGTGCCGTGTTAATTAACACGGCACGGAGTTGATGTTACTAATTCAAATAGTCAAACTAACAGTTTCAAGTGGTGTCCATACTTTTAAGTAGAAATTAGTTAAATTTAGCTTATTTTTTTTTCAGTGTAGTAAAATTAACTCCGTGCCGTGTTAATTAACACGGCACGGAGTTAATTTTACTAATTCAAATAGTCAAACTAACAGTTTCAAGTGGTGTCCATACTTTTAAGTAGAAATTAGTTAAATTTAGCTTATTTTTTTTCAGTGTAGTAAAATTAACTCCGTGCCGTGTTAATTAACACGGCACGGAGTTAATTTTACTAATTCAAATAGTCAAACTAACAGTTTCAAGTGGTGTCCATACTTTTAAGTAGAAATTAGTTAAATTTAGCTTATTTTTTTTTTTTCAGTGTAATTCAAATAGTCAAACTAACAGTTTTAAGTGGTGTCCATACTTTTAAGTTGAAATTAGTTAAATTTAGCTGATTTTTTTTTCAGTGTGTGCAGTGCACGTTGATTAAGTGACCGTGGTGGAAAATCAATCCGATTAATCAAATCCCGCTCCCGCAACAACTTCGAAGATCGAAGAATTTTTCGAGAATTTTTCTATTTGATATCAAATGGATGATACCTATATAATTTTGGAGACTAAGCTATACAAAGAAAATTTGAAATTCCGGGAACTTGGGGGGGGGGGGGGAGGCACCACGATCTAGAGCTTGGGGTGGCCAAAAACGACATCACCAGACGACTTTTAGTGACCGCGGAAAATGTGGAAATATATGCTATAAAATAGCTATGGAGCCATATAACCACCCCAGAATCATTCCGCGCCATTCATGGCGCGGCGCCATCAAGCGCCATTTCCATGGAAAATCATCGCATTTCAATGGGTCTGTTGCATAATTTTGCTACAACAATATAGAACCTTGATTCTTATGTAAATTTCGGCGGAAATCACAATGCGCACATTAAAAACGTTCAAAATCCACTCAGTAACTCAGAAAATCACCTCAATTTCAAGCAGCCCGCGCTACACTAGACACTATTTACACCGGTATACTACTACATAGACGGAACCACCGTGCATAAGTAAACAACATCGTAACTACAAAATGATGGAATTTCTTTTTTAATACGTGAAATATAAGCTGCATTAGCTGTCTGGTCTTTTCGGTTTATCAAAGATTACGAAATAATATAAGAAATGTACGCATCTAAACGAAAAATTCCAATGTTTGTAAGTTCTGTTCATGTTTACATAAACGAGATGTTTCCATCTATGTAGTTATAAGTCGGTGATATAGCGTCTAGTGTAGCGCGGGTTGTTTGAAATGGAAGGTATTTTCTGAGTTAATGAGTGGATTTTGAAAGTTTTTAATGTGTGCATGTGCTAATTTCGCCGAATTTTGCGTTAGAAACAATGAGTTATATTGATGTTGCAAAAGTACGCAACAGACCCATTGAATAACCGATTTTCAAGCAAAAAAGCAAAAAAAAAAAAAAAAAAAAAAAAAAAAAAAAAAAAAAAAAAAAAAAAAAAAAAAGCAGGGAAAATTCCAACACGCAGGTGTTAGAAAAGCGTGCCACTAAAGTCTGAACAGCTTTAATGCTTTTGCTAGGAATGATAATTCATCAAAGAGGAACCACGTGAAATGGAGCTGATCTCGAGAAAATTGAGTCCAAAGTTGAAGAGCTAGCGTTTAAACAAAAAACTTGGAATTACTTACGTTTTCTTTTCATTCAACTACCGTGTTATTTTTTTGCATTTCAACACCGGAAAAGTGGAATTTCCTATATACACTCTGTTCCGGATAAGAAGTCCGATGAGAAGTCAGGTATAAACGCACTACATTGCAACGCAGCGGTTTCTCGGCTGTCGATTCTTCTCCGCAACGTCCGTTCAGGAGGACTTGCCTTTCAGACCCTTTCATTGAAAAAGACAATACCGTGAACTGACCAATTTATATTGTCTTTTGAACGCCCACTCGAAAATTAAACTTTTGCGGCATTCGCGAATTTTGAATAGCTGACTTTACAATTTAAATTCTGCTCGACGTGCACAGTAAAATGATACCTAGCGGCGGTTCAATATGTAATTTTTCAAAGATTTCGGGTTTCTGAAATCACTCAATCAGGAATGCCGAAATCTTTGAAAAATTACTTATTGAACCGCCGTTAGGTATCATTTTTCTGTCTACGTCGTGCACAGTTTAAATTTAAAGTCAGTTATCGTTAATGGCGCTAGCCATCGGCCAAGTTAAAAAAAAAAAGACCGAGAGAAAACAAAAGAGACAAAGAAGCTAACCTAACCTAACCGATGAGGACGATGGCGTCTGCGACAGTAACTATACACGGATGAGAGCAAAATGCGTCGATATGGGTGATTTTGGAACTATAATCAGTGAAACGACCTACTTCCACTGATTAAAACCCTATACCACCCGGTATCAATCGATTCGTCTTGCATCAGAATCGATCGCTTCGAAATTTCAGAAAGATCGGAATTATAATAAAGGAGAAAACTCCAAAAAACATCTATTTTAGTGTTTCATTTTTGCATCGAAATAGGAAATTTTGCTCGCATCTAGAGCTTAAACGATACATCCAATCTTTAAAAACTTTATACGAATTGATTCTCAGAGAGCTAACTTAAAATCCTGGCTTAAGTTTGATCTGATCAGTTTCATATTAAGAGAGAAATCTTTAATCAAAAATCATCGTAAAAACGACAGTTCATGTTTGAATTCGGTGCGGCTCAGCCGCCATGCTGCTCTCTGATTCGTTCAGCGAGTTCAGCGTTCTGTCGCCAGAGTCTGTCGCGTTGCGAAGGAAGGAAGGAGAAGAATGAAGATTGAGTGATTTGTTTGTTATTTAATTAATATTTATTATTATTTTTTTATTTTCCTCTATTCGTCGGTGCCCGGTGGCTGATCAATTTAGTATATTTAGTACAGTGTTAATTATTTCGGTCCTACACACTTTTCTATTCTCTGGTAGGAATGCCAACAAGTTTTACCGTTCGTTACGGCTAAATCGGACGAATCATAATAAAAGTCACGAGTCCATTTCGTTTTAATTTTAGAGAAGGATTCATTATAAAGTAAGTCTCTGTAGAGAATGATAAAATTGCCAGAGGTCGGTCATCACATCTTATGATCGGATGGAGTTTACGTACAAGTGGCATTGTTTTCACTCTCTCCCCTCTGCTGCTAAACAGTGTTTCAATCTCGGTTTAATTAGTTAGATATCCAATCCAATCTCTGTTAACCTCCTTGGTAGGAGAGAACCTCTCTGTACTCTTGCTTTTGTCATTTGTTTTTGCTTATTTTGATGGTGTTTGAAAGTGCGATAGTATTTTATTTCTTCGGTGCATCCGACTCCCACCTGAATCATAGGTTTATCTGAAATCTAAGATAGTTCAGTGCAGTCCCATCATTTCTGCGCCAGAAATTCTAGCACGATAGAGTTATCTATTAGGTCCCTGTTAATTGTGTAGGTACTACTTTGATTTACTTCAATTTCTTGTTACGCTCCAATTATTGCAGAGGAAAACTGTGTACAATCACAGTGTACTCTGTCTCTCCATCTGTAGTGTACACATTCCAGTTGGAGGGAAAACATGTAAGTACATAACTCTTGGTTTGCTGGTGTAAGAGCCAGCTAGTGTCCTACTTTGAAACCTGATTTGCAGTAAATGTTGGTTTTGATTCATAGACTATCATTTGCAAATATCAGTTTCAAGGTTAATTCATCGATGGAACTTACAGCTGCGGAAACTTTTTTTTATATTTTGCAAGCTTCCAGTACGGCTACCCTACGGTAAGAATCTTGTGTTGACTTAAAATTTACTTTTAAAGTTATTCCTTTGCAACTCCCTATCTTCATTAAGCAGTAGACTTGTCCAAGCTGTATCTAGCTTACAGCATCAATTACTGGGGTAAGTTTATCACTCTGATCTAAATGTTGACATTTCTGGGCCTGCAGTAACTTCAGTATACACCTAGTATCAATCACAGTTGGAGAGCAAGAATGTAGGTACTTACTACTTGGTGTTCTAGTGAAACAGCCAACTTATGTTCTACTTTGAAACTTGATTTGCAGTAAATGGTGGTTTTGAGTCTTAGACTACCGTTCGCAAAACTCAGTTTTAACGTTAATTCATCGATGGAACTCAGAACAGCGGAAACTTTTTTTTGGAATTGCAAACTTTAACTGTTGGTAGGTATATGCCCTGTGGTAAATAAGTACCAATTAAAATTTGCTCACTTTTGAAACAAGATTTGAAATAAATGATGGTGTTGATTCCAAGACTATCATTCAAAAAAATGAGTTTTTAAAGTTAATTTATGAATGAAACTTAGAACAGCGGTAACTATTTTTTAGAATCGCAAGCTTTCACTGCAGGTAAGAACCTTGCGGTACTTTAAATTTACATTTAGTTATTCCTTTGCAAGTAAGAACTTCTTATTTACATGAAGCAGCAGACTTCTTCAATTTATAGATACTACATAGCTTACGCAGTGTCAATTACCGCTGTAAGTTTATCAATCTTATTTAAATGTTGAAATTTCGTGGGCATGAGCTACAAGGGATTTGCTAGACGCGTTACTCTGGTGCAACATTTGTCAATATTAAATACATACGAATGAAATAAATGGAGAGTAATGATTCACTGTATTTTAAATTAATCAATATGTTCAATGATATGCCCATGGGCCTGTAATCAATCCAAAAAATACAGGTATTGTTTGCAGTATACACACACATTGTTCTCAGCAACTAGCAATACCTATTTCTCATGCCAGGTTCTTCATTGGTGATAAACTTATTTATGCTTGACTGGAAAAGGTTGTCGCAGCCTTAAATGTGGGTCAAGGCTTGCATTCCACTAAAAATCAAACTCAAGCTGCCTGGAAATTAAATTGTGCAGATATTACTCATGAATTTCATGCACAGATTTTTTTGTCAGGCGTAGTTGAATTAATGTCAGTGGCTATAGACTCATTCTCACTGTTTTTAAGTTTAGCTAAATGGCTTTCAAGCCAGTGGACCCTTCTACTAACCTCGCCAGTAACAATGCTGAAATGTTTTTCTACCTGACACGGCTTAGTCAAATAAGTTGCTACAAACACAAAGACTTTCCATACTGTGTCGAGTGCTTGTCGCACTGTACCTATCTGCACTCTTTAGAATAGTAGTGCGTACCTACAGGTAATCAGGAAGTCCAAGTACAACGATAAGAAAATTAAAATTTACTACAAGGTATGTACATACCTACCAACAGTAAAAGTTTACAATTATAAAGAGTAGTTTCCGCTGTTCTAAGTCTCATCGATGCATTAACTGTAAAACTGAGTTTCGAAATGATAGTCTTGGAATCAAAACCACCTTTTACTGCTAATCAGGTTTCAAAAGAGATTAAGAAATACAATATTCATTTCTCAAAAATGTTCAAAAATCAAAATAGGTGCGCTCAAGTCACGAAATGGAATTATCGTGAGAAATTAATCTTAAAACTTGGAGTAAATCAATAATGGCTCGATGAATTTTGATAAAACTTTGTACACACAATCTACTATCGACAAACTTAAATATTTTCCTCTCTATATCACCAAAAACAACGGATAAAACCATTTCAAGAGGTAATATAGGTGCGATCGAGCGAAATATTTTGGGGAAAAATTTGCAAATATAAATATGATCCTATTATTTGGGATAGTTCAGGTTTGGTTCAATTAATTTTGATAAAAACTAGCACATGCAATCTGTAACTAGTATCCTAAAGAAAATACCCCTTATAGTTACAGTATACAGCCCTCAAGTGCATTAAAAAAGCAAAACAGGGGATGGGACCTGGAAAAAAAATTAAAGTGAAGAACTAATTTGAAAACTTGAAGTCAATCATTAATGGGATGGATTTTGATAATACTTTGTGCACACAACATACTGTCAACATACTAAAATATTTGTCTGATACATAGTCACCATAATCAACCTATAAGACCATTTCAAGGGCTAATATAGGTGCAATCGAGCAACATTTTTTGAAACTAAGCAATTATAAAAACAAACATAATAATCATTGGAAAGAGAAATTCAAGTATGACTCAATTAAGTTTGATGAAAATTGCAACAAAAAGCTTGCAACCAGCCTAGCCAGATATTTCTTTTCAATGTTTAACTACAATATAGGTACAACTCTTAAGTCTGAGGCTGTTTAAAGGCAATATAGGTTTCATCACACCAAAAAATAGAATATTCAAGGAAAATTAAACTTATAAAGAAAAGTTGATCAAAACTGGCTGAGTGAATTTTGTTGAAATTTTTTTACACAATCTACAACCTAAGTACATCTTTGGAGGGGGGTTAATCTACTAAACTAAAAATTATTTTGAAGATCCACAGTTTGAAAGAAAGGACAAAATATTGCACTGATTGGAGGAAATGCAAGAATCAGTACATTTCGACCACCTATAAAAACTAAGGAAAAAAACGAACTCCCATGCACAAATAGAGCAAAGAACAAATAGAATCAATACAGCTCAAAGAATAAAAACATACTGGGGAATTACTCTAAACCCTGTCATAAGCAACATAAAAATAGAAATGAGGGGTCTCAATTAGCCTTCAAATTACAAAGGAGGCAACTATTCCTACAGCTTCTCTACAAAATTGCAAACTCTTCGGATTGAATGCAGAATTATGTCCAGAGGTGAAAATATTTGAAATCTGAGGGGGTCTGGGGGTCTCCTCCAGAATTCTAAAGGGGGGTCTGGGGGTCTCCCCCAGAATTTTAAAGGGGGTCTGGGGGCCACCCCCAGAATTCTTTAGGGGGGTTAGGGGGCTCCCCAGAATCCTTTAGGGGGTTAGGGGGCCACCTCCAGAAATCCTTAGTGGGTCTGGGGGGTCTCCCCCAGAAAAAATGATTTGAGGAAGTGTTCGTAAGGTATTCCCTACAGTTTATTTTCCTTTTTTTCATTTTCCTTTTTTTCCCCTTTACCTTTCCTTTTCTCCTTTTCGCTCTTCCTCTTTCGCTTCTCAAAAATTTTTTCGCTCCCCGATGCATTGCGCCCCCCCCCCCCCCCCACCGACGGGGTCGGCGGAGCCCATAGCTACGCCATCACTGAGTCCACTGTGATTGTGCACATAGTTTCCTCTGCTCTAATTGGAGTGTAACAAGAAATGGAAGTGAATCAAAGTAGGTATCTACGCAAAACAATGACCTGAAACCTGAAGGATAACTCAACCAGGCTAGCAATTTTGGCATAGAAACGATACGACAGAGGTTTAAGTGGGTTTT
Organism: Trialeurodes vaporariorum; assembly: GCA_011764245.1. NCBI lineage: Eukaryota > Metazoa > Arthropoda > Insecta > Hemiptera > Aleyrodidae > Trialeurodes > Trialeurodes vaporariorum. The sequence goes on from VMOF01000001.1 coordinate 62,266,852, forward strand.
CCACTATAAATTAGGTGATGTAAGGGAGAATCCCACACAGAACCTTCAAAAGGTCAGGTTTTAAAAACTTTCCCCGCCAAAAAAACAAAACAAAAAACAAAAACTCTTACGCATAGTTGCGATCAGAGACTGGTATTTACTTAATATTCAATTTCAGTCTGTTTTACCTACAATCAACCTCCATGATTAGCATCTGAACACAGCTTCTATGGTCAAGCCGCAGAATGATCCAAGTAGTGTATCCCAAAACGGACCGTGATATCTTTTTCCAAAAAAACTTTACACCAAAAGTCAAGTAATACCCGGCCAAGATTAAAAAAATGTTTCCCAACTATATTAACGATGGCTCTCTTTTCCACCGCCCAAAGGGCATTGATATTAAAGATAGCCAAGTTTAATTTCCACCGTACTCTCTTCTCTATTCTCTTCAACAGAAAAATTTAATCCTACTTATCTTTAGCAATAATAATGGCTCTCTTTTCAACCGCCCAAAGGGCATGATATTAAAGATAGCCAAGTTTAATTTCCACCATACTCTCTTTTCTATTCTCTTCAACAGAAAAATTTAACCCTGTCTACCTTTTGATATTTCGCCTGGTACTCATTCTTAGCGTGCATCGACATTGCATACGTTTGAAAATGAAGGAGTGACAGCACGGAAAGCCGACACCGCTTCGCAGCGCGGCTATGGAGGTTCTTGCCTTATTGTTTGATTAGTCCCTCAGATATTGCTGTTATAACACAGGGGTCTAAGCATCTGCTTAGAACAAATTATTTTTAATTCTGTTCAACGACCCGAGACCAATCAATGCCACGTCCAAAGTAAGAGAGAGAAAAAATTACCGAAGAAACAATTGAAACGAAGTTTACTTCAAGAAATTGGAAGAAGATTTTGAGGAAGGAAGAAGCCAGAAACTTGGGCCGCGACTCTTTTTCCACCATTCAACTCAACTACTTTTCTCACAATGTGACTTTAAGTTCCCTGTGAAATACCCTCATGTCGCGGCCCAAGTTTCTGGCTTCTTCCTTCCCCAAAATCTTCTTCCAATTTCTTGAAGTAAACTTCGTTTCAATTGTTTCTTCGGTAATTTTTTCTCTCTCTTACTTTGGACGTGGCATTGATTGGTCTCGGGTCGTTGAACAGAATTAAAAATAATTTGTTCTAAGCAGATGCTTAGACCCCTGTGTTATAACAGCAATATCTGAGGGACTAATCAAACAATAAGGCAAGAACCTCCATAGCCGCGCTGCGAAGCGGTGTCGGCTTTCCGTGCTGTCACTCCTTCATTTTCAAACGTATGCAATGTCGATGCACGCTAAGAATGAGTACCAGGCGAAATATCAAAAGGTAGACAGGGTTAAATTTTTCTGTTGAAGAGAATAGAGAAGAGAGTATGGTGGAAATTAAACTTGGCTATCTTTAATATCATGCCCTTTGGGCGGTTGAAAAGAGAGCCATTATTATTGCTAAAGATAAGTAGGATTAAATTTTTCTGTTGAAGAGAATAGAGAAGAGAGTACGGTGGAAATTAAACTTGGCTATCTTTAATATCAATGCCCTTTGGGCGGTGGAAAAGAGAGCCATCGTTAATATAGTTGGGAAACATTTTTTTAATCTTGGCCGGGTTTTACTTGACTTTTGGTGTAAAGTTTTTTTGGAAAATTCAAATTTCGCGAATGCCGCAAAAGTTTAATTTTCGAGTGGGCGTTCAAAAGACAATATAAATTGGTCAGTTCACGGTATTGTCTTTTTCAATAAAAGGGTCTGAAAGGCAAGTCCTCCTGAACGCACGTGGTGGTGCCCGAGAAGAGCAGAGGGGACGTTTTGATGAGCCCTGCGCCTATCAACGATTAAAAGCCCACCAAAATGACAGGTTTGCTCGTAAGTCTGTTTTCCCATTTAAAATAACATTGGCAGTGCCCGGGAAGTGCAGAGGGGACGTTATGACGAGCCTTGCGCCTACCAACGATTAAAAGTCCACCAAAATGACAGGCCTGTTCGTAAGTCTGTTTTCCCATTTAAAATAACATTGGTGGTGCCCGGGAAGAGCAGAGGGGACGTTTTGATGAGCCCTGCGTCTATTAACGATTAAAAGCCCACCAAAAAGACAGGTCTGCTCGTAAGTCTGTTTTCCTATTTAAAATAACATTGGCGGTGCCCGGGAAGTGCAGAGGGGACGTTTTGATGAGCCCTGCGCCTATTAACGATTAAAAGCCCACCAAAAAGACAGGTCTGCTCGTAAGTCTGTTTTCCCATTTAAAAACACATTGGCGCTGCCCGGGAAGACCAGAGGGGACGTTATGATGAGCCTTGCGCCTACCAACGATTAAAAGTCCACCAAAATGACAGGCCTGTTCGTAAGTCTGTTTTCCCATTTAAAATAACATTGGTGGTGCCCGGGAAGAGCAGAGGGGACGTTTTGCTGAGCCCTGTGCCTATCAACGATTAAAAGCCCATCAAAATGACAGGTTTGCTCGTAAGTCTGTTTTCCCTTTTAAAATAACATTGGCGGTGCTCGGGAAGAGCAGAGGGGACGCTTTGATGAGCCCTGCACCTATCAACGATTAAAAGCCCACCAAAATGACAGGCCTGCTCGTAAGTCTGTTTTCCCATTTAAAATAACATTGGCGGTGCCCGGGAAGTGCAGAGGAGACGTTTTGATGAGCCCTGCGCCTATTAACGATTAAAAGCCCACCAAAAAGACAGGTCTGCTCGTAAGTCTGTTTTCCCATTTAAAATAACATTGGTGGTGCCCGGGAAGAGCAGAGGGGACGTTTTGATGAGCCCTGCGCCTATCAACGATTAAAAGTCCACCAAAATGACAGGCCTGTTCGTAAGTCTGTTTTCCCATTTAAATTAACATTGGTGGTGCCCGGGAAGAGCAGAGGGGACGTTATAATGAGCCAGGCGCCTATCAACGATTAAAAGCCCAACAAAATGACAGGTCTACTCGTAAGTCTGTTTTCCCATTTAAAATAACATTGGCGGTGCCCGGGAAGAGCAGAGGGGACGTTTTGATGAGCCTTGCGCCTATCAACGATTAAAAGCCCACCAAAATGACAGGTCTGCTCGTCAGTCTGTTTTCCCATTTAAAATAACATTGGCGGTGCCCGTTAAGAGCAGAGGAGAGGTTTTGCTGAGCCCTGCGCCTATCAACGATTAAAAGCCCACCAAAATGACAGGTCTGCTCGTAAGACTGTTTTCCCATTTAACATAACATTGGCGGTGCCCGGGAAGAACAGAGGGGACGTATTGATGAGCCCTGCGCCTATCTACGATTAAAAGCCCACCAAAATGACAGGTCTGCTCGTAAGTCTGTTTTTCCATTTAAAATAACATTGGCGGTGCCCGGGAAGAGCACAGGGGACGTTTTGACGAGCCCTGCGCCTATCAACGATTAAAAGCCCACCAAGATGACAGGTCTGCTCGTAAGTCTTTTTTCCCATTTAAAATAACATTGGCGGTGCCCGGGAAGAGCAGAGGGGACGTTTTGATGAGCCCTGCGCCTATCAACGATTAAAAGCCCACCAAAATGACAGGCCTGCTCGTAAGTCTGTTTTCCCATTTAAAATAACATTGGTAGTGCCCGGGAAGAGCAGAGGGGACGTTTTGATGAGCGCTGCACCTATCAACGATTAACAGCCCACCAAAATGACAGGCCTGCTCGTAAGTCTGTTTTCCCATTTAAAATAACATTGGCGGTGCCCGGGAAGAGCAGAGGGGACGTTTTGATGAGCCCTGCGCCTATCAACGATTAAAAGCCCACCAAAATGACAGGCCTGCTCGTAAGTCTGTTTTCCCATTTAAAATAACATTGGGGACGGACGTTGCGGGGGAGAATCGACAGCCGAGAAACCGCTGCGTGGCAATGTGTTGCGTTCTTACCTGACTTCCCATCGGACTTCTTATCCCGAACAGAGTATAGGAAAGGTACTTAATTTTTAGCGTTTAAAGTGACTTGGTTCCTTTCTTCTTTTTTTTGGGCATAATCACGATAACCTAATCTCTAAGAGAAACCAAACGGCAGAGTTGGTTTACACTGTTGATATTTTAAAATTATTTAAAGTTCCATATGGACGTACAATTTCCAAAATTTGAAGAAGCTTCCAGTAAAAAATACTGTACACGCGAGCAAGTTTTTAGGATAGGTAAATAAGGTACCAAGACCTGTTTAATGTGACGTCATGAAAAAAATTGGTTCCAAGAAAAGGCTCCGTCTCACTCGCTCTCGTCGGTTTTCCCATATGAAACACGATCCAAATTTTCAAATTTAAGTGCTAGTAAACAACATGTTCTTTGCACTAGTTGTGTTCATCACACCATTGGGTTCCACGTCCCTTATAAAAATTTCCGATTGTTTCAATGAATTTTCCGATAGGATATATATTCCCGCGCTTTATTTCCCATAGAAATAATCGAAATTCCATAGAGACAATCGGAATTCGTGTAGATTCAAGCGCGCTGACTATAGCAACGATAGGTGTCATGATTGAAATAAGGCGAAACATATCTATGGTTCTATTCTTATAGTTTTAACAGCCACCTGTTTCTCAGTGATAAAATAAGAATGCACAATCACAGTTATATCGAAGAAAGTCCTATGTTTTGTCCTTGTCACACTCACAGTTTCTTATGAGCACAAAATTCTAGGATATAGGCACATCACGACATGTATTATACCTCGAACAATAGCTTCGATACGAAGAGAAGTTAGAATGATTGAGTGTCATGGCGGTGATACTCCTATAAGAGACCGTGAGTAGGACGAGGACAAAACGTAGAACATCTTTCGGTATAACTGTGATTGTAAATTCGCTTGTGATCTTTTAGGAATTATGTTAGAGTGAAATGATACTTTAAGGTACGTGGAATGTAATGGTGCAATAAAATTTGAGAAAACTGTTCTTCAACTAGCATGAATTTGCGTTCGAAAATTTGGATCTGATTTCTTATAGGTAAATCAACGAGAGTGAGCGAGATAGAGCATTTGTTTGGAACCAATTTTGATCGTGACGACATCACTACACAGGTCTATTTAAGGATATGAATGAGCCCCTCTCTTTTCTATACCCCTCCCGCTCTTCATCTATACCTCGTCACTTCTTTTCGATACCCTCGTCAAACAGATTTTGACACTCTTATGAGTCCTCAGAGTCCTCAGACCCTGCGAGTCCCGAGACACAAAACCTCTCTAACACCCTCTCTCTCCCATACATTCACAAATCTCCCCGCTTAATGAACCGTGAAGAAATCTCGTGACCGGTGGAGCCCAAAGCCGAGGGGCAAAGAGGGTTTCTGTGAAGGATGTTTCCACCCCCCTCCTGCCTTGGAATTTTGACTCATAGGTTGGCACAAATGACTTAGGTTGCTGGACCTGTATAGAAATCCCGTTCAAAGGAATTCGACTTTGACGCTTAATAACTTAATGAAATTAACAGGAATACCAAAACTTTTACAATTTTAAGATAATAGAAAAATATACCTCCTGGATTTCAGCAATAACTTAACGATTAATGAAACCAGTTTCAAGAAAATACGTTTTTAATTTTTCAAACCTTTCCCGCCAAGGTTTTGCCATAAGCAAAGCATGCAACCTATATATTAGATATGAAAATGAAAACAAGAAGCGTACCGTATATACAGGGTGTCCCAAAATTGATAGTAAATATTTTTACCACGTATTTTTGGGGCCAAAATAAGACTTTTTTCCCTATGAACACGTGTCCGTAAATGACCCCCCTCGGAGCTATACAGCCCCCCAAAGTTTTAAAAAAATCGGTTTTTCTTCGATTCTAGCGACGGATCTACGTAAAAATGGATAAAAATTGGTTGCCGGGGGGTAACAATAGGCGTTCTTTCCGATTCCGGGGTCGAAAATTTCCGAAAGGGTCAAGAAAGGGGGGTTTGAGGGGGGTTCAAATTTTAAATTGAATAATTTTTAAGTGCTCCGTAAGAAAATGAGAAAAATAACAGAAGAATCTAATGGAACAAAACAAAAGGAACATTTTTGATCTCCAGTGTTTTTTTCATAAGACACACGGAAAATGAGTAAAATCGATTTTTCGCCGGGAGCGCACAGCCCGATAGCGCTGTTTCAGTGCCGCGTTGCGTCGAGTCGATCGTTGAGTCAGTTGAGTGCACAGAGCAGCGCTATCGGGCTGTGCGCTCCCGGCGAAAAATCGATTTTACTCGTTTTCCGTGCATCTTATGAAAAAAACACTGGAGATCAAAAATGTTCCTTTTGTTTTGTTCCATTAGATTCTTTTGTTACTTTTCTCATTTTCTTACGGAGCACTAAAAAATTATTCAATTTAAAATTTGAACCCCCCTCAAACCCGCCTTTATTGACCCTTTCGGAAATTTTTGACCCCGGAATCGGAAAGAACGCCTAAAATTACCCTTGGAAACCAATTTTCATCCATTTTTACGGAGATCCGTTTCTAGAATCGAAGAAAAACCGATTTTTTTTAAAAAAACTTTGGGGGGCTGTAGCTCCGAGGGGGGGGCATTTTCGGACACGTGTTCATAGGAAAAAAAAGTCTTATTTTGGCCCCAAAAATACGTGGTAAAAATATTTACTATCAATTTTGGGACACCCTGTATATACGGCACGCTTAACATTGGCAAAACAGGTGTCATAACAAATCTCGGGCTTCTTGTTTCGTCGAGCGCATTCAATTTGATAGATGGGCAAAATTGGCACAGCGAAATAGTATTAGTGAGCCATCCACTCACTTTTAGCGAGCAAGCGGAGATTTGTCTTAGTAACCTGATATTTCGGTCGGTATTTTGGTATTTTTCGGTATTTCGGTATTTTAGTAATGTTCGGTAATTCGGTATGTGACGATTTACCGAATACCGACCCAGTTTCAGTATTTTTAAGATACCAAACTTCGGTATGATATGTACAATACCGCACACCGGTAAAGTTATGGTAAGCCAAAAAAAAACTGAGAAAGAAAGAAAAAGAAAACACAGACCTCGAAGAGGGTCCCTTTGCCTCCACCAATGCGGCTCTAAAACTTTTTTTGAGACCATCTGTGCTTTTTAGGCCGGGAGTTATTTCGTTTAGATAAAATTAGTCTGAGATTCGAGTTGAATTTCTTTGTCGCATTGTTTAGATGCCGAGAAGTTTTCGGATGAATTATAAATTGAAAGACGATCATTTCTCAAGCATCTCTACCTCCGCACCTACCTTTTGCCTCGTTTGCAGCACCTGAGAGCTCGTTCTCTGTGCCTCAAACAGAGGTGCCGTTTTGTGTATATATGATACTATCTTTTATACATATACTTCACCGATGATTTCACCGGATAACAAGTACGTTTTTTCAGTTTATACGACCATAATGCACGAAAATACTCGCACCTATTATCTTCTCTAATTGGTTAATTTACCATTAAATTATCAATATACCAGATTTTTTTTTTTTTTTTTTTTTTTTTAAATCAGTGGCAGAGGCTCAAGCACTTCACTGGTTATGAGACAATATTACAAATCAAAGTACGTTCGAGCATTACAGTCATATGCACTGAGGTGAATTGAGTAACTTTTTGGTCACTCGGTGGAATCGATATGTCCAAAATGTTACGTCCCATAAAATAATTTAATGTCGAAGCAATGGGGCAGTTGCAAGGGTCTGAAATGTTACATTTTTTATAAAGAAAATGAAAGTACTTGATGAGCTGAGAACAAAGATGCCTTTGGTTTCTAATGAAGTTCCATCGTTCCGTAGATGAGATTTTGGCCCAAAATACATTGTTTTAAATGGGGATTCTGCGTAGTGACGTCACTACACCCACGATTTTTTGCATTTTCACGCGAGTGTTTCTCCAAAACCAGGACACTTGGGAAAAAATCAAAGGCACCATTGTTCTTAGGTCATCAAGTAGAGCTCGTTTCAGAAGTGTAGGCGGACCTAAACCATAATCTTTGGCAAATTTTCAAATTAATATCCTTTAAAATAAAACCGAACTTGCCTCTGACTTTATTCTTTTGTGTTTAAAGTGTTCCTCATTGTAAAGTGAACACCCAATTTCATTTTCATTCATTTTCATCGAGTAATATCAGAAATAATGTTGACAAATTCCAAAGATTATCAGTCCAGGTCCGCCTACACTTCTGAAACTACCTCTACTATCATTTTCCTTATAAAAAACACAACATTTCAGACCCATGCAACTGCCCTATTGTGTATCCAATTTTTTTTACTCGAAAAAATTATAAAATTGGTCCAAATTTTAATAAGTCCGCAAAGAGGAAGTCCAATTAATAAGTATGTCCTACTAGAGAGCGTTTTTGTCCAAAACTTTGTGTTACTTACCGTTACCGTTTATAGAATAAATATGACCATGTATGGTTGAGAACATTAAGTGTTAGTTTAATGAGTGCAGGTAGAAGAAACTTCATGCACAGGTTTTCACTGCGGCGATTAGTTATAATAAACGAAAACTAAGAGCGCCTCCCATGGGAGAAGAAGACATCAAATGACGGAAAGGACTAAATATAAGAGAATCTAAAGTTACTGGACACGCACTTTAAATGGACTAGAAAGATATTGGACGCATCATTGCTCTAAACTACAAAAAAAGAACAGACAAAAAACACTTTTGGACATTCTTATTTTGGACATTAAAGTTTGGACTTAAATTAAGTAAGTAAGTGGGCCTAAAATTACATGAAACATTTTACATGGACTAGATTGTTATTCGAAATTATTGTTCTGGACTACAAAAAAAGACTTGACAAAAACCCTTTTGGACACTCTTGTTTTGGACATTAACCCTTTATGGACCAAGCCTGAGTATACTCAATTTAAGCGTGCTCTGATAGGGCATGCTTTTTCGAATCGGTCTTGCCGGTCGGACCTACCTATTACAGCCACGCCATTTTCCATTTGATTTCATTAGTAGGTTTTTTGAGGATGGCCGTTCATCGCCGTTTTTTGTGAACAGTTTAAATTTGGCACGTTTATTGACAATTTGCCAGGAATAAAGTTTGGTAGCGGCTATCCTTAATTTATTTTTAATTATTTTTGTTTTCCTGTGAAGTGATTTTTATTCTGTTTATTTTTACTGTCAAGATCGAACAAAACAGCAATTATTGGGGAATCAAGAATCGTTCATAAAAGAACCGTTTGAAACCAATTTTTTTCCCTAGTTCATTTCAAGCAATTGAATTACTGCTATTAATTGGCAGAAAAGAATCGTTCGTAATAATACAGCGCGAATCAGAATTAATTGTGGAATTAGGATCTGCCCGCCTGGCGTTTTAAGAGTGCTTCACTAGTTCATTTTAAGCAAATGGCGCCGCACCGAGAACACAACTCTCATCAGAGAAACAGCTGACTTCACTCCATCGACATTGTTATAACTAGATGAGACACTCCTCCGTTTGAAATATGTGTCCGTTTTATGCTCCTCACGGAGAACACTACTCACCGCGCGAAAACAGCTGACTTTACTCCATCGACCATTGATATATCTAGGTGGGACACTCGCCCTCCGTTTGAAATAATGTGTCCGTTTTATGCCTCTTATTTATACTGTTGATTGATGAAGAGGGACTTCAACCGTAGTTCACAAGTTGGATTAGCTGTTATTCGAACGATACTTGTTATTCTCTATGGGTCAATCAAGCGTTATGAGCATTACTTTCCGATCGTTTGATCTATGTATTCATCAAATCTTCAGCATGTATTCAACATAACACGTGACTCATTCAACCGCCAAAGGCCTTTTACCGTTAGTTTAGTTTTCAGCCACCAAGGGTCTGTTATCATTCCATACTTATTATCATTCAGCCATCAAGGGTCTGTTATCATTCAACCACGAAGGGTTGTTTTGTTTTTTAGCCACCAAGGGTCTGTTTTTTATATTTAGTTTATTAGTTAACAGTAGGTGATTTTTGGCTGTTGTTTTGATGCGTCCTGACTACAAATGAGCTGTAATAGAGAACATCATTGCTGGTCTTCATATTAACCTGTTTACCCATGTGCTTTGAGGCAATTCCAAAGTGGGCATCATTACAGAGATAAATATACTCTTATTTCAAAGTTTGCTGCAGTTGTTCATTTTCTAGTTTCATTTTGGTTGGAACTTATTGGAACTACAGTCAATTATTGCCTGCTGTTGACTGATGAATGAGTGTTTTGCATGCACCAGACAAAACTTGTCTTTGTTTCCGGCAACGTGGGCCAATCACATCCTTTTGTTGTGCTTACCACTCAACGGTAGGCAATGTTTATTGTTGCAGCCGGTGACTTCTGAACAAAAATGAGCGTTTTAAACTTTTGTGGACCAATTGCAGCCTTTCGTTGCCCTTACCATTCATTAGCAGGCAATGTTTATACTGTTACAGTTTACTATTGAACAAAAATGAGTGTTTTAAACTTGCTTACTTTCTTAACATGGGATGCATGTATACGGTGCGCTGTGTCTCTATTTTTGTTTTTGCACCATTATTTGCCATAGCTTGATATTTACATGCCACTGGTTGGGTGCAAGGTGTGCTCTCCAATCATGGCTGGTATTTTGCTTCAACTAACCACATATGCCGACATTCGTGTGTTGAATTTTATAAACGTCTGTGATTGTTATATGGTTTTGAAAACTGTAAAAGGTTTTTTCTTGTGCATAATAGTCTCAAAAGAAAATTACTCCTAAGCATAGCAACAAAGGCACGCTTTTCCAACACCTACCTTAGTGTTGGAACCTGGCGACTTGTTTCTCCTCTAGTCTATTTGACATTGTTTCAGTCTTCATTTCGGACAAACGCAAGTATACGGATGAAAACACTACAATTTAAGATCTCGCCGGGCGCCTTCAATTCGTCGTGTAGGCAATTCCAACTCCACAAAGTACGAACAGTTAACTACCTTAACTGTAGAAACGGAAGAGAGGTGTTCTCTCGAACTAGAGGTAGTTTCAGAAGTGTAGGCGGACCTAGACCGATAATCTTTGGAATTTGTCAGCATTATTTCTGATATTACTATACAAAAATGAATGAAAATGAAATCGAGCGGTAACTTTGTAATGAGGAACACTTTGTAAATACAAATAATAAAGTCCGACGCAAGTTCGGTTTTGATTTGAAGGAATTAAAGTTGAAAATTCGCAAAAGATTGTGGTTTAGGTCCGCCTACACTTCTGAAAGTACCTCTAACCTGGTCTTTGAAGGATTAAAGTGTGGACTTATCGCCAGTAAAATCGAATCATTGGTGAATTGAAAAATGACATTAAATCTTCACAAATTGGCAGCTCCGCTCCTCAAGTGTAGGTCAGGGGCAATCTTTCATAATTGATCCTCTTCAAACGCAAAACTTGACGTCATTTTCAATACACCCTTTTCAAAAAGGCGATTTTGTTTTGTTTTATTTCGGAAAGGAATCGTCACACTTTCTTTTGTAACTTTGATCCTGTCATCTCCCTTTCTCCCTCCCTCCACCGTCTCCGGTTGCACAAAGTTTATTTTCTCGCATTATTTGAAACTCTATACCTGCGATCTTTGCTCGTTCTTTTCTTTCTTTTTATTTATTTTTAACTCGAAACGATTCTGATGATCGCGGCCAGCTCAGCTTTCGGTTTGGAGCACTTTCCCCCGCGTTATGAAGTACCTACTCGCCGCACAAAGTTTGATTTCTCTTGCTTAAGTGTTATTGTTTTTTTATTGCACTCAACAGGAAAGCGTTTAATGCTTGCTATCTCAGAAACATATCTGTTCAGGAATAAGGGAAGGCCCACATGTAGAACCGACACTCACATAAGAAGCTCCCCTCCTATTTTCTATGGTCTATGCTTTTCGGCGATTCTCTGTGGAACTGTTGTCTCCTACAAGGTCCATATACATAAGGTCTGGCCGGTAGCTTTTGGCTCCCCTCGTTGGTCCACAGTTTGAGAACCACTTCTCCATTAAAAACCATTGATCCAAGATGGCGGCGAACTCGGGAAGAATGTTAAAGTAAATGGGGGTATGGGTTCCCAAACATTGGATTTCCCAAGTTGGCGCTATCGGCCAGACCTTATGTATATGGACCTTAACTTGGTCTCCTAGTCTTCTCAACCTACCTCTCTAGCAAGAGTACTCCATTTTTACGTCGTTTTAATAACACGCTTTAGTGATCTTGTATCGTTGTAATCACCCCTTTATAATCTAAATCAATATACATTTATCACCCAGTATCATCGTATTGGTGTCTTACCCTTTCAAATCGTTCGCCCTCATTTTGCGAAAACAATATCTTTAAACTCACATTACAGATCATTACAGAACGCTCTCTCGGACTTAGATTTAGATCAAAGAGGGGGCCAGTGCGCAACTAGAGTCCCTTTATGTAGAGATAGTTAAGACACCCCTATAAAATGACGAATATTCCCCAACATTCCCGCGTGCTGTTAAAGTGCAATAGTAGCTACGGGGCGATTTCGCGTGATATCTAGCAACGTTGCATTTTGTCCATTTAAATCAATACAAAATATCGAACTAGTGGGTTGATGGTGCAACTTCCTCAAATTTGACCTATTCCTTGGGTTTGAATGGATAAAAAAGCAATGTTGCCAATTAGCACTTCACACCACTAAGAAATGTCACAGCTTATTTTTTAAACCCCGCATGCAGACGAAGAAAAAATAAATTGATAAACCTCGTATCAATTCCACTTTACATTCATGTGAACATAAGTAGCTTTGAGAGCGATTTGGAACAATGTAAGGCTAAATAAGAGCCATGGCATTACCAGAAATACATTCAAAAGAACCAATATTTGTCTAGTTAAGAAGTAGCTTTAGAAGTCTAGACGATCTATAAAGGTCTCGTGAATTCGAGCCATTTTCTAGGTTTTATTTTCCTCAGAGAGCACACAGTGGGACTCTAGACGCAAAACTTTTTCTCCGTTTTTTATTTTTCTCCATAAGACCATTAAGTAAACGTCAAACAAGGACAACTCAATTATTTCAGTTCCGTCGTGGTTTCTTTAAGTTCAATATAACAAGGGGTTTGCACAGAGTGCACAGTGCACAGTGCACCGAGACATCTCACGTCTGTGTGAACTGCGGAGTGATAAATTTCCTAGAGAATTCTGGAGGATTGTCTTGCATTGTCTTGCTTTTGACGTCAAATGCCGTTGAAGGAGCTTTAAATCTCCGACGACGTGTACCATTCAGTGTTGCCAGATCCCGGGTTCATATCCTTGTATTTAACATTGATTCTAATGAGAGATATACTTGTAACGAAACAGGGTGTTTTAGAGGCCCAGCTCGTCTATTGATGGGTCTGTTGTGCATCTTATTTTTATTTAATTTTCTTAAAATGTTACAAATAAGGAACTTAAAATTTTTTTATAGTTTTCTTTACCTCAAGATCGTGCACTGAGAAAAATAAATAGTTAAAAAAGTACAAAACAAAATGATTTGCTAAATTTACCTATAATTTTGTTAATTAACAACTCAAATGCTAAATCAGCAATTCATTTTGTTACCTTAACAACAACTTTGCCCAACCAGCAAATCAAATAGTAAAAATAACAATTTTTATGCTGGAATAACAAATTAGTAAGTAAAATCAGCAATTTATTTTGCTGATATAACAAGCTGAATTGTTTGATCAACTAATTGGGTTAAGTTCTGTATTTTTTTAACTACTTAAAATTTCTAAATTGACAATGTCTATTTTGTTAAAAGAACAACATTATGTGGTTAATTTAACAACTACTTTTGTAAGCTCAACAAACAGTGGCGGCTAGTGCGATTTGGCAACAGTTTTTTTTATCCCATTTGAATACATGGAAAACAATCGAAACTCGAGGAGGCTGCCAGCCTCCGCTTGAATCGATTTTTTACCTAAGTTTAAGTGGGAAAAATGCATGGTTGCCAAATCTCACGGGCCGCTACTGTCAACAAATAAATTGTTAACTTAACAGATACCCCTGGTTGATTTAGCAACTTACAATTTTTGAAAAATCAGCAAATTTTGGATTGTTGCTTTAACAATTGATTTTTTTCAATGTGAATTAAAACAGTTTCAAACTTGAGAAAATTTCCAGTGATTTGAGAAGGTTTGCGTTTAGCGGGAAACTGGCGATTCGCTTATAGGCGGAGCCAGCAATCTGGCAACTAAAAAATGCCTCTCATTTGAACGCATGCGAAAAAATCGATAAGTCAAAGGGCCATGGCCCCATCAAGAATCGATTGTTTCTCATACATTCAAATGGGACGAGTTCATGGTTGCCTAATTGCTGGATCCGCCCATGCGATCGCACAATAGTGTAAGACATCCGGTTACCATTATTACCGGAAGTATAGTCAATTTTCGCGCCATTGCTTTGAAAAGTCTTGGGTTATGAAGGAAATCATTAAACATTTACTGTCCGTGTACTCTATACTTCTGTGAGCTATGTTTTGCCGTCTTCTTTTGAAAAGTGTCTGATGGTGGAACGCCCGCTACCTAGATATTAATGACATTTAATACTCGTACCAATCGCGCGCGAACAGATCGAACTGAAAAACCCCCGTTTTATACTGTCAGCACAGAATAATACAATCAGAACGGAAACTCCCATAAGAGCCAATGGAAGCAAGTTTGGAATTTAACGGCACCAATAGGCAACGCTGTGGTCCTATATCCCAACATGGAGGACGTGTGTGATTTGTGTTGAAACTCATTTATTTCTGTAAATTCTGGAAGGAAATCTTAAGTTTCCGGCCTCACTTTTATTCTATTGGCATTTCAGAATGAAAATTTCGCGGATCGTGTCCTATATATTTTTTTTTTTTCGAGCTCTAATCCAGATTTAAACATCCTATATCCCAACATGGCGGACGCGAAATGAATTTGCTTCAAAATCCGACAGAGTTTCCGTTCTGGTTGTATTATATTCTGTGCTGTCAGTGCACTGTAGATTTTGCAACATTAAGACGACACGGTTCAGGATGTCAAGACAGAGAGCGAAAGGAAAAGCTGGCACGTAAACCACAGAGATTGCATATGCGGCCGGAGCGGAGCAGCTCGGAGGCGCGGCGGCGCGGCGCAACACCACACATGGCGTGGCGTGGCGCGGCGCTCCGGGAAATCGTTCCGGTGAGTAGGAATTAAAAGTTTCCATTGCAGTTCAGAGAGCTGAGAATCGCACGTGGTAACGTCTATTCTTTCCCGTTCTTTGAACCGACAAAGCCAAACGTTGCCAGATATACGGAGGCTTCATATAGGGTGTTAAGAGAAAAAGTTTCCACTGCGTATTTTTTGAAAATAGGTCCATATCGAACTTTGACCTTCGATGTATCGAAAACGAAAAACGATATCGACCTTCGGTTTGCGCCAAAAAGTATCTTTTTTATGTTCATTTAGATTCTGAAATAAAAAAATAGGGCTCCCATAAGAAAAGTGGGGGTGACCCCCTCCCCCGCTTCTCCCAGGGGGCGCCGATAAAAATAACCCTCCCAAAATGGGTCCCTCTCGATATTATCGGACACGTGTTTGGCTTTTTTTCGAATTTCGCAGCCGTTTTCGAAAAAACCGAAGTGGAAACTTTTTTTTCTCAACACCCTGTATATGGTGACGAGCTATTCAACACCATACATCGTGAGACAACCAAGTGTGCTTAGTTTTCCATACAAAGGCTTTTATCTGTGCAATTTGGCCACCATGCTTTTTGCCATTTAATCATGTGCAAAAGTATCGATTTCTCGGAGGCTCAATTGAAACCCCTGAAGATCGATTTTTTTACAAATGGATTTCAATAGATTGAATCCGTTGTTGCTACATTCTACGAGCCACCAGCGCCATGTGAAATCGACGAGATATTTTTAGTTTCACCAGTGATATGGAGGCTTCATATTTATCAATGAATGGGATGTCACGAAAATTTGTGTTCCTCGGTAATTTCACGAGGAGAATCCATCGATGACCTTGACAAATTCAGAAATGAAGTCTGACTGTATCTTTCAGGCAATTTTTACCTTTGACAGCACAGATTTTAAATTACGGATTAAGAAGTTGACAAATAATTACTAAGATCATTAATGAGAAATACTAGCTTAAAAAGATTTTTGGTCGACGGCATTTTATGGATGCTACGCATTTTAAGTGAGATATACTCTGTTCAAGATAAGAAGGCGGGTGAGAATTCAGGTAGTAATGCACTATTTAGCAACAGTGCGGCTATTCTGGCTACTCCAACCCTTTGCAGTGGCCGTTGTTCTCCCGAACTTTCTCTTGGCACGGAGGATTTCCAAGAACCGACAGACTCAACAATTTACACACGTCCAGTAAAAATTGCGAACGGTGAAAATACGAAAAAACGAACGAAATTTTCGCCCTAAAGGGCCAAAACTCGGCAAAAATAGTCGACTTCGAATATTGATGACTCTCGGAAATTCGTATTTTTCAGTCGGAATTAAATTCAGAATATTTCGTCTAATATCGAATATATGAGAGTCATCAATATTCAAACTCGACTATTTTTGCCGAGTTTTGGTCCTTTAGGGCGAAAATTTCGTCCGTCTTTTCGTATTTTTCACCGTTCGCAATTTTTACTGGACGTGTGTAAATTGTTGAGTCTGTCGGTTCTTGGAAATCCTCCGTGCCAAGAGAAAGTTCGGGAGAACAACGGCCACTGCAAAGGGTTGGAGTAGCCAGAATAGCCGCACTGTTGCTAAATAGTGCATTACTACCTGAATTCTCACCCGCCTTCTTATCTTGAACAGAGTATAGTTGCTTCATGATGTGGAAAAGTCAGCGCTTTTACCGCATAGTGAGCAGCAGCAAGTAATGTACGTATATGCAACCCACCACGACACCAGCTGCTTCTTCAGGCCCCCATCGTAGCAAAAGCGCTGACTTTGCCACATTGTCCTGCAATTATCTCAGTTAAAACGAGTCGTATCGATAAAATGCTGCAGACCAAACATCTTTCCATGAGTCCCCCCCCCCTCCATTTGATTTGAGTAATTATTTGTCAAATTTTTAATCCGTAACTTAAAAGTGCCGTTTAAGGTACTTACAATATTACCTGAAAAGTACAGTCGGGCTTAGTTTTTAAAGTTCGAGGTCATTGATGGACTCTACTCGTAAATTTTGAACCACCAATTTTCACCAATTTTTAACCACCAATTGACATTTGGTTCATAATGGGGCTATTGCACACTTTTGCTATAAGCGATTTAATTGTCGATTACGGCGTAAAAACCTCAAAAAATATCGATGGCGGCACTAAAAACTTCCAAAATCCACTCCTAAACTCAATAAACGCAGTTATTTGCGCGAGCGTAATGGTGGCCGAAGGCACTAACAATAAGAGATTCCTATCTTAATTTCGTCACTCTTTCTATGCTGACAAGGATGATTCACAGAGTAATTAGTCATCAGAGTGATGATCCACATCCGATGAATGGTACCGCAACACCAAGTGACACCGGTGTCAAATGAAAGTAGTCTCTAATTGGTCACTTCTTGATGGAGTTTCAGAATTGTTAGATGGGAATCTCCCATTGTTAGTGCCTTCGGCCACCATTACGCTCCCGCAAATAACTGCGTTTATTGAGTATAGGAGTGGATTTTGGAAGTTTTTAGTGCCGCCATCGTTATTTTTTGAGGTTTTTACGGCATAATCGACTATTAAATCGCTTATAGCAAAAGTGTGCAATAGCCCCATTATGGTCGTTATTCCAAAAAGAAACTTTAAACTCAAAAGCTGCTGCGTATGAGCTGAAGCTCAAAAAGGGAAACATTTTCGGAGCCATGTTAATCGGGGGAAAATAGTCTTATTTTGCCCACAAAAATATGTGGTAAAATTTTGTACATGGATTCGTAGTCCTTGCTGAGGGAAAACCCCTCCTTTAACTAGAATATTCATATTCCTTTGTGGTAACTTTGGAGATTTTTATGATGTAGTTTCCATGAAATTTTTCGGTGTCAGTGAAAAATCCTGTTGTCAATGGAATTTTATCGCGACTCTTTTGCGTCAGTAACGACAACGACAAGCGACAAACAGTGATTCTATCGACCTCAATGAATAAAATTCACGGTAAAAGAAACAAGGAAAATGGAGCTCCAGCTGAGTTTTGCTGCAAACAAATTGATTCAGTTCTGATGAAAATTATTGTGAAA
This sequence comes from Trialeurodes vaporariorum, assembly GCA_011764245.1. Lineage (NCBI taxonomy): Eukaryota > Metazoa > Arthropoda > Insecta > Hemiptera > Aleyrodidae > Trialeurodes > Trialeurodes vaporariorum. Next base: position 62,284,950 of record VMOF01000001.1, read on the forward strand.
ATGACAATGAGATCACACGGGGGGGGGGGGGGGGTCGGGCAGTGTAAGTGTAGCTGTATATACAATCACCAACCGTATTCGATTCATAGACCGGATTTTATTTTCATTTTTCTCAGTGCAGGAAAAAAACTCTAAAACTCACTCCTCCCAGAGAGAATCAAGCTCTTTATTTTCGATAGAGCACCCGTGTGCATGGGCGCCCGCAGAAAAATTTCCAAGGGGGGGGGGGGGGCAAAATTTTTGAACCACAACGGAAGGTCTAGGGGGACCCCCCCCCCCCCGTGTAAAAAGGGAAAACTTTTTTTTCACTCAAATAGTGTATAATTATTAACCCATTTTAGGTGTATCAAATAATAATAACAATTTTGACGTGTTTGATATAATGGATAAAGGGACAACAGATGATAACGATAGTAAAAAAAAATATATAATTTATTATTCCTTACAAAAAATTAGTTAAAATTACAATATAAACTAGTAATGAAGTTTCTCAACTATTACTCCTTTGATTAACTGTCATTTTAATTTCATTTTCTTTTTTCCTTTCATTTTTCATCGTGAAATTTTGACTTTTTTGAATTCCAGGGGGGGCAAGTGCCCCCTCTTGCCCCCCCTCCGGGCGCCCATGCCCGTGTGCTACGTACGATTTGCTCTTCAGACTAAAGAACATCACCTATGAATTTGAACAGTGAAATTGTTGGATATGGTTTCCAAACAGCAAATTCGTAGGTTGATTCTGTCTTCGGTTGATTCTCACAGATTTTGTCGCGAGGAACACGATAATGCTAGCAGAAAAAATCCACGTTGCGTAGTAAGCGAGGCAGACTCGAGGCAGTCTGCCTCAGGCAGACTGCAATTAATTCAATGTACTCTTCTTTTTTCTTGGGGTTCAAAACGTCCGTAGTTCATGAATACATTGGTAGATTCCCAGACGACGCGTCCTTTATTTTTTACGAGCAATAAGGAAAGTAAAAAAATTTATGTTCAAACAAAATTTCCAAGAACTGAAGTCCAAAATAATGAATGTTCCGAAGTTGTTGGGAAGTTTCTCATTGTCCATTCCTCAAATTTGCGTGACTTAACCCTTTCAATATTACGCCCATCGAGTTATTCGTTTTCTTAAGTCAATCTCTCATTGACAGTAAAAGCTACCTCCAAATTGCTAATATCTCTAAAATCATGTCTCATCGAGTGCCTTCAATTACCGAGATAGGCAAAATCAACACAACGGAGTACGAATATTTATCTACCTAATAAAGAACGAGTAGCTTCCTTTTTTTGTGCGTAACCTGAACCTGATTGTCAAAGGTAGGTTGTTACATCCAAATAATAATGCGTCCGAAATCCGTACGATGAGGTCCAGGTATTCATTATTTGTCATAACTGCCCTAGGTTCAAAAATTAAAGCAGTAACAATAGTTTCGTATGAAATGCATATGTATGAACAAGACTCCCTCTGAACTTAGAGCTAATTTTTCTCAGCGAAAAGTGAGTTTGTCCTCTACTTTAGACTTTTTCGTTATTTTAGTAGAATGAATTTTACATCAGAATTGATAGACCATTTTGCCAACTGCAAAACTTTTAAAGAGCTCGATTACTCCTCAACCCTGCAGACATTTGCGAACTAAATTTCACCACCAATCGTACTTCTAACGCTTCAAGAAATCTCAATTTTTCGAAGGATTTTTGTGAAATTGTGTGCCAGAGTATACTCTTTAGCGCGCTGAATCAATAAGTCTGTATTTCACATTTAAACTAATCACAGACAGAATAAGGATTAAAATGGGAACCAGGCCAACAGTAAATAAAACCTTCCGAGAAAAGTTGAGTGTTGCATACCTCCAGTTTTTCCAAACGTTAACTACTGATTGAGGCTCTGTCTGTGTTTTGTTGGTCTGTTTCGTTTATGTAACCTATGTTGCGGTATTTTGTTAATCAGTCCCTCTTCCAACTTTGCGGAGAGTGCTCCTCGTTCTGAGTATTTCGTTTTTATTTTATTTTTATTTTTCCGATTGATAATGGTGCTGTGAGCAGGGTCGGACTGGCCAGGGCCGCTAGGCCGCGATCGCGGCCTAAAGTTTCGCTTTTTGAGGCCCAAGGAGGCCCACAGGGGCCTTCGATGGGGCCCCCGAATGGATAAAGTGGAAAATTTAGGAATGAAAAAAAGAAATATGTATCAAAGAAGACAGTAAATAGATTACACCAAAGGAAAACCATTGTAAGCTAATTAAGATAGCTTAATATAAGGATCTAAAATGCATCGAGACTGGCCAAGTCCGCTTCAGTCCACGATGCGGACCGACATTTGAAAAATCTGGGGCCCCGAACGTTTAAAAAAGGAGCCTTCGAATGGATTAAAACGGGGCCCCCGATCGGGTCAACATGGGGCCCCCAAGCGGGTTAAAACGGGGCCCCCTAGTCCCCCAAAAAGTATCTAAAAATAAACTGGGAAGAAAATAAAAAATACTGTCAAGAAAAACAAAAAAATGACAATCCGTTTAATTTCAAGCAAGAGGCGTCTTAGGAGTCTACCATTCTGTCTTATATTTTTTAAAAACTTGTTTTCCTTTTTTCCTTCTTTTCAAAATCAAAACTCGCTAAAATGCTACCTCTATTTCATAAATAATTACTCGGTTCTCTCACAAATGGAACCCAAAACAACTCATTAAAATTGGGTTTTTGAAACGTAAAATTATTAAAATTTTCCGGGGGAGGGCCTCGGACCCCCCCCCCCGTCAACAAATGGGGGCTATTCCATACCCCCATAGACCCCTCGGTAAGTAAGGCAAGTGAAAATAGATGACGACGCTTACCTCTCCCCCCCCCCCAAGAATTAATATCTGACTGCAACACCGTAGACAATAAGTTACTTTATCCTGGACTAGAAGCCGCAGCCGAGCATATGCTCTTGCTGATATTTGGGTGGGTTTAAAAAGGACCAAGAGAAACCCGCTACGATCTGGATCCTTTAATAAGTCTTCGTAATAACTAAAAAATAAGAAACAAAGAACTCTAATGATCAGTTGAAAATAGCGTAAAAACTGCTTTGTTTTAAGTTAATTTTTAAAAAAATGGTCTGAGGGGGTCCCAGAATGGGGGGAGGGGCCTCCAAATTGACCGAGCGGCCCAACATTTAGAGAGCCAGTCCGACCCTGGCTGTGAGTGCACCGAAACGTCTCGGAAGGTTTTATTTATTGTTGGCCTAGTTCCCATTTTAATTCTTATTCTGTCTGTGATGTTTTTTTTTTTTCCCCCCATTTACTTTGTAATTGTTTTAATATTTAAACTAATTTTAACTTTGGAGCACAGAAACAAAGCTTCAAGTAGACAAGCCAGTGAAAACGAAGCAAATTGTAGGCAAACAATAGAGGCAGGAGCAGTGGCGTCGCGTGCAATTTGGCAACAATGTATTCTATCAATTTAAACTCATGTAAAATATCGAATTCAGGGGGTGCACGGTGCACACGGAAAATTCGATATATTCAATGAGTTTAAATGGAGTAGTTGCATTATTGCCAGATGGCACGCGACGCCTCTGGGCATAGGAGGAAAACTGATTATTTCGGATTCAACGGCTCTAGTAGTGGCGCGAGAGGCGCTTTGTGCGCTGCACCTGGAGGTTTCAGGATAAATTGTCGAACGTTCTCCATAAGATGAGTCTATTAGCGAATATGCCTGAAGTTCGGAAAAATCACAGTTTACCCCAGTGGCGACTCGTGAAATTTGGCAACAGTGTCCTCCTCGTATTTAACCAATGTAAAAGAATCGATTCTCCCGGAGGCTGTCAGCCTCCTCAAGAATCGATTCTTTTGCCTTAGTTTAAATGGAAAAATTGCATGGTTGCCAAATCGCACGAGCCGCCACTGGTTTACCCATCAGTTTAGACTACACCATTCTAAATAAATGAATAGCTCCGTCGCCATTTGAAGCCTCCATATAACTGGCGACACTAAAAATAATCCTCGTCGGTTTTACAGATTACCAATTGGGCTGCCACCAGTGAAAAGGCGCTAGCAGCTCCGGCAGTGTAGCAATAACGGATTCAATCCATTGAAACCTATGCAAAACAATCGATTTTTACGGGTTTCAATTGAACCCCCGAGAAATCGATACTTTAGCACATAGTTAAAGGGCAAATATGGTGATGGCCAAATTATATAGAAAAAAATAAAAAAGTAATAGAAAAGAGCCTTTAAACAGAAACGTAGGCACACTTTGTTGTCTATAATGATGTATGGTGCCAATTTACATCAACATGATTAAATATCCAGATTTTAACGGTCAATCTGGCAACGCTCGATCTATCAAACGTCACAGTCTCGCATCCTCCAGCGTCCTGCGTCAACGCGAGATCCCGCGTCGTATTCGCAACCAACAGACGCCGCGAGGAAAAAACGAAACGAAAATCCCCTACGAAAGATCTCATCCACGGATATACTCAGAGAATGACTAAACATGAACTCTGCTCTGTGTTCCCTCTCCGGTTTTCAATTCAGCGGTGGATATCATCTGTCGGCACTTTAAAGAAAAATATCGCACTTTGAGTGATATTTATTGTCCGCTGAAAGACCTTATTAAAAGAGAAGTATAGGTATGCGGTGCACTCGGCTCATAGGAAGTGGAGCCGGGCTGGGGTTAAGGGGTTTACCCCCCCCCCCCCCAGCAGTCCCAGCACCCGTTCAGTACCTAGAAATATACCTGGGGATGAGCGCTTGAACCCCTCTAGGATTTGTTTTTTCTCGTAAATTTTTGATGGAAGATCGATGCATCGGATTATACGAGCCAATTGTATTGATTTTGTACACTACTAGGAAGTGATCCATCACTGCTCTGAATTCATAACTCTAATTGTATATACCATTTATTGCTGCTTCTGCATCTTCTGAACAGGGGCGTTATTTATTTAGTGGGGGGGGGGGTGTCAATGTCCCCTGGATTCTATTATCCACAGCTGTTTCAGTGCTTAAATTCCATACAGACAAGACCCCCCTCCCCCATTGATCATTCGAACACTGTTACCACATTTTATGAAAAACTGAATGAGAATATGGGTACACTTGCAACTATATTATTTAATATAAAAAACTCTTGGTTGGAGCACGAGCACGCACTCCAAAGTTTCATTCATCAAAATATTGCCTTGGGCTAATCTCAAGGCCGTTAATTGAGGAAAACAAATTTCACGGCCGTTTTAAATTGTGAAACCAACTAAATCCAAAAATTAATTGGAGGAATTTAGAAGATCAAATCGTCATCGTAAGCACAGTGTTATTGATACCTGTGGGAGGGGGGGGGGGGGGGGGCAGTTCGATAAACACTGAGCTGATAGTAACTTTTATTTCGAGAGATTCTTTCAAAATCTCCCTAATTTACTCAATCCCAGAAAACAAAATGTAAAATTCGCAGCAAGAATAGTCGATAGATGATCCATTTCAATACTGTGACTGCGCCCAGTGGTGGATCCACTGAAGGAGGGGGGTTCCCTCAGAAGCCTCAAATTGTTCCTTTTTTTCAACAGAAAATATCCCAAAATTTCTTTCTGCGACGCTTCAAATTTAAAAGTTCATGGGCTTGCGTCCCTCCCCCCCCCCCAAAAATGTTCTGGATCCGCCACTGGTTGCGCCCGAGTAAAACTGTTTTCAGGACTAGGTATGCGTGTGCTTCAAACTATACTCAAATCAATTTCTTATTGACAGTATAAGCTACTCCTATAGTGTGTTGATATTTCAGAAATTATGAGGAAATATGCATCAGAAAATTTCAAGCGAAAAGGAAGTATTTTCACAGAGCATCCATTAATAATTTGACAGAGGAGATTCTTCCTTTGTGAGTTGATGAGTAGAAAGGAAGAAAGTCACGACTATGCTTCACACGCTCTACAATCTACACACCGTGGAGTATGGTGGGCAGAAATAACCGGTTTGGCGATCAAACATTTGGAAAGTTAAAATCAAGGGCGGATACAGGGAATGGGTCTGTTGCAAACTTTTGCTACAGCGCTATAGAGTGTTCAATCTCATGTAAAATCGCGTGAAAAGTCCATTAATGGCATCAGAAAGACGTAAAATGCAGAATAAAACTCACAAGAGACGTATAATGAAATCCAAGATGGCGGTAAAATATTGAGCAACCTGTATGCATGCACCACGAACATCCAAGGATAGCCAACCTCACAATATCGATCACACCCAATCACAACGTAAATAAACACATAACCTCTAAAGCTGTGAGGTTTGTCAACAGTGGCAATCCTTGGATGTTAGAGGTGCATGCATACAGATTGCTCGATATTTTACCGCCATCTTGGATTTCATTAAACGTCTCTTGTGAGCTTATTATCGCATTTCATGATTTTCTGATGCCACCAATGGACTTTTCGGGTGATTTTACGTACGATGAAACACGCTTTATCGTTGTAGCAAAAGTTTGCAACAGACCCATTGTCTTTCTCTCTCTCCTCCCATTTGAAAACGTGCGTTAGAAAAGGACAGAAGAGGGGGCCAAAGTCACGTGATGGCCCCCTCTGCTATCCTTTTCTAACACTTAAGTTCAAATGGAAGGAGAGAGAGAAAGACAATTCCCTGTATCCGCCCGTGGTTATAATTGTCTAAACTTATCCTTTAAAAGCTTCCAGGACTCACTTCAACTCACTAGAAACACTTCTAAGATATGCTTCTAGCTAGAAAAACGTACACAGAGAGTCAAAAATCAGTCTAGCTTCCAAATGATGATTATTTAAGGTGATTTTAATTTGCTGATGTTTGACTGTGAAATTGCAAATGTCTGCCCACTGCATGGCGGAGCATAGTATGTAGACTATAGAGGGGAGGCGTATGTTGAGTCGAGCTAAGTGGGTCTCTTGACACAGAGGCAAGCGTGCAGCGTGCGCTCGAAAAAAAAAATAAAGGGGGGGAAAAACAGTATGGCTATACAAGTATGGGGGGAGGGGGTTACATAAACCAAGGAGCCTTTCTCATAACGAACACCTAACATCTCACTAACAAGCAATTTCCAGACAAATAAGCCACGGTGAAGCGGACGAGGGAAGAACGGAAGCAAAAAGTGTCAAGAATTCCGAGCTGATTTTTCTCGAATCCTTTCAAGGGCGCTTTCCTGAAAGCAAAATCCCCCGCCTTTTGCACCTGTCTACAGCTCCGACCCCCTCCCCTCCCCCCGGCCCTTGTTCTCGTCCTTCAACATTCTAAAACCGATTATTGTTCCACAAGAGTGAGTATGAAGTTATGGCTCTAAGGTATTCAAAAATAAGTATAGTATAGGTGGATGTGTATACTCTGGTATACAATCTAGTGCATCCTCCATCACTTATTAATGTAATGCATGACGTAAATAAGAGCGAAGTGGGTTTAACCATTTATTACCTTTTGAGTAATTACATCAAGTATTGGTTCTTTCGTTGAATGAAAATGGGATTTCTGCGCCGCGCTTTCGAAAAGTTCTCTGAGCTTACTATAGGTACTCGAGTTTGTGGAGTAAGTGGTTTTTCTTGGTGAAGCACGGTATGGATGAGTCTCCCTTTTCTCTCTCTCTCCCACATTCCCTTCTGGTCCCTCCAGGTTCCCTCCTGGTTATAATGTGTTTGGTATCCTCGTAACCTAATTTTTGAAACGGCTCGTTTTTTGACGAGCGTCTATATTAAAGAGGCAAGACCGCAAGGTTGCGATGCCGAAACATATAATACACTCACTCTCTCACATGCATTGAGTAGGCATAGTTTAATTTTCCTATTCCGAAGTATTTATTTTGCCTATACTAAGGCTTGAAGGCATGTAACAGACCATTCCCTAGCAAGTATCTACATAGTCTGGTCATAAACACTGCGAATCAGGTTTTTGCATCTAGCCAAATAGTTTTTGAAAAAAGTTTATACCACTGTATATATTCTAAAACTATAAATGATAATAAGCTAAATGCCTTTGTTTATTTTGGAGGTTTTATCTTGAATTTATTAACATAGAAAATATAAGACAAGGTTAAAAAACTAATTGATTCCCACATAAAGCAAACGATTCGGTTGCAAACCGAAACCATCTTTAAAAAAATAATCATCTTTTCAAAAATAAACAAAGGCATTTAGCTTATTATCATTTATAATTTTATACATTAAAAAGCCATTCAATTCTGTTTTTACGTCGTTATATTCTAAAACTAGATGTAAAATAAAAATGCTTTAAAATAATGTAGAGAAATTGAAAAGCGGCTGAAAAAAAAGACGGCCACAGAATGACAGAACGCAGAGAAAGACGGCAACCTCGAACCCTAGAATGGTCAAGATATCAAGATATCATGCAATAACCTTAGACGGTATTGTCATTAAAACATCCTAAATAGAATACAATCGCATCTGCATCATTATAACTATTTCAAGACAATGTTTATCAAGTCAAATCCCTGGGTGCCTATTCAAATCAAGCGGATGGATAAATATTCCTTCTCCACAGGCCACAGCTTCAGTATTGATTTTGCCTACTTCATTAATTGAAGGTGAAGATTTTGTTCTTTTACAAGAACAGTTCGCAATTTTTCAGTGATAGCTTCGACATCGTTACGATGGACAACTCTTAACTTGACGAGTTAAGAGTTTCGGCGGTCTTGTCACAAGAATACAAAATAGAGAGGTCGTCTATCCATGTATCTTTGATTCAGTGGCGTAGCGTGCAATTTGGCAACGTTGCAGTTCTTCCATTTGAACCCACGAAAAAGATCGAACTATTGGGTGTCCGGTGAACACCTTCGCATCCGACCTTTTACATGGGTTCAAATGGACTCAGTGCTGCGTTGCCAAATTGCACGCTACGCCACTGCTTTGATTTCGGCATCAACAGTCTACACTCCGCCGTTGTATGGACGTGTGGTGCAGTGGCGCACCAAAGGGGCTGGTTTTAGGGTCAAAACCCCCCCTAAGCATCAAGATTTTGCCCTAAAAAAGGTCATGTTCGGCCAAAATTGCTTTCAAAACCCCCCCCCCCCTAAGGCCTCAGAAAATGGAAAATTTGCGGTGAAACCTCCGCCAAACTAAAGTTCTCGGTGCGCCACTGGTATGGTGTATGCAATTTTGATCAAAGCTGTTCAACTGCAATGTACGGTTGCACGCGTTTGAAGTAGAACCAACTAGACTGCTATTACAGCTCTAAAGTGATGTCAATCTACATTAAGTTGAAATCTGAATTTTTTGAGTCCAATGGAACTGTTGCACACTTTTGCTATAAGCGATTTAATAGTCGATGTGGTGTAAAAACCTCGAAAAATAACAATGGCAGTACTAAAAACTTCCGAAATCCACTCCTAAACTCGATAAACGCTTTTATTCACGCGGGCGTGATGGTGGATGAGGGTAGTAACAATGGGAGATTCCCATTTATCAATACTGTAACTCCATCAAGAAGTGACCAATAAGAGACGACTTTCATTTGACACCGCTGACACTAGGTGTTGCGGTACCATTCATCGGATGTGGATCATCACTCTGATGACTAATTACTTTCTGTGAATCATCCTTGTCAGCATAGAAAGAGTGACGAAATTAAGATAGGAATCTCCCATTGTTATTGCCCTCGGCCGCACCATTACGCCCTCGCAAATAAAAGCGTTCATTGATGAGTTTAAGAGTGGATTTCGGGAGTTTTTAGTGCTGCCATTGTTATTTTTCGAGGTTTTTACAGAAGAATCGACTGTTAAATCGCTTGTAGCAAAATTGTGCAACAGCCCCATTTTATTATATATATTTATGCTAAATTCGTTGAGTGTATGATGAAATCAAAGACACTTTTTTTCTGAATCTTTGATTTTGTGTTGACAAAATAGAAAGTTAGGTTTTCAAAACTAGCCACGTTTTTGTACGAGACCAGCATCATTTTTTTGCTGACTTTAACTCCCTGTTTCTGTCAATCAGCATTTCATTTTTTCGCTAAATGTATGTTGTTAATTTTTTGCTATTTTAGTATTTTACCAAAATCAAAGTTTCTATTTTACCAATGGGGCTCTTGCAAACTTTTGCTGTAGGGAATTGAAGAGTTGATTCTTGCATAAAAACCTGTAAAAATGACAATGAGTACACTAAAAAATCACGAAATTCACTCTCAGAATCGGGCTTAGTGGCCGGAGAGACGCAGGTATCATGGGAGATTCCTATCTAAGTTGAGACATATCTCTGTGTTTCCGTAGAGAAAGTGACATAATAGACAGGAATCTCCCATGATACCTGCGTCGAACCGCCATTACCATCTTGCTGTTATAGCAGATATGTGAGTTTATTACTGAATTTTAGACTTTCTTAGTGTGATTTTCGTGATTTTTTCTGGTCTTTACATAAGATTGGACTATTTATTTGCTTATAGCAAAAGTTTGCAAGAGCCCCATTGTCATTCTTGCTAATCCAGCTAGTTGAAGCTTTTTCCGCAATTCTAAGTTGCTAATCTAGCTTCGCCAGCTGCGTTTTCGGGCCTATTTTTTGACCCTAGTCCAAAATAACTCCTCAACGCCGAAGGTGCCTTTTTTGCTAATTTGTTTGTCAGTTTGGAAAAGAAACGGAAATGTGGCAGCAAACATTAAATTAATGAGAGCCCACAGCACTCCTATAGACATGACGTAAAATTTCCCAGAAAACCAATACGGGTTTTTTATCACACGTGTGACATGACGCATTAGGCAACCCGAAAGTCCAGGCGCATTCTAGACGGATTTAGAGCGGTTTCACATCAGAAGTCAAAGGTTAGCCAACGATGCCAAATCATCGGTCACAATCTGTTGTGGGTCAGACAAAATTCGAGTAGCGTTCCAAACTATCTATTTCAATTTCACAAGTCCCCCATGCACTTAGTGTCGACTTTCGGATACTGGGCCTTGATTCACGACATTTTCTTTTGCATGTCACATAGAAATGACTCGAAAAACTCATCTCTACCGAAAAGTTCACAAAAAAATATCAGTATACGATTTTAGTGATAAGAGTGAGATAGTTGTACATAAGAGTCTCGTGTAAGTAAGAGTGTGGGTGCGTATGGTGTGCGTGTGAGAGAAAGAGAGAGAGAGAGAGAGAGAGAGAGAGAGAGAGAGAGAGAGAGAGAGAGAGGGAGAGAGAGAGAGAGAGAGAGAGAGAGAGAGAGAGAGAGAGAGAGAGAGAGAGAGAGAGAGAGAGATGAGGATGAAGATGATGATGCAATTTTAAAAAATAACCTTTTCGCCATTAAATTTAAAAAACAAAAAACAAAAAAAAAACAAAAAAACAAAAAACAAAAAAAAACCAGAAAAGTTTGAACCATATAGAAAAAGTTTTGGCTCAAGGCCCATTCCTGGAGGGGGGAAGTCTATAACGCTTGACGAATTTTTCCACCGGATGACGTCAGCTTTAAAACCATCTATTGTTTTAGACCGAACATTGAGCAAGCAATGACTAAAAATTGCGTTTCTATCTTTCTCGTAATATGCCGACGCACGCACTGTATGGTGTCGAGTAAAGAAGCCGAATTTCCACCAAAAATCCGGATTTTTTATTTCAAGAAATCATTTACCTTTTCCATGAAATGGTCGGTATTGAGTTTTAGAGCTCACAGCGTGAATTCATTACAAGGAGAAATGATAACATATTCATATGTTGTAGAATATCTGTATACGCACTGAAAATATTGTTATTTATTAAATCTACACCACCCAGATGAATTTCCCCAGTGAATTTTATGGAACACTACCAGTCAAAGTATGTTGTTTGAATATTTTTTCCCCCATTCTTATGGACGGTGTGGCATGCTGGCGCCTCCCATTTGAGATCTGAGGCATTTTTTGGAAATTTAACTTTTCAGTTTTATTTTTAGTGGGTCCTCCAATTTACTTCTTTAATAATGTATTTATCTTTACATTTGGAAAAGGTGCAACTAACTTCGATTCTCGATTAAAAACAAAGCAAAAACCAAAAACAAAATACAAACAAAAATGGTTAATAAATAGCAACGCGTTTCTTGTGAAAACAGACTTCCTATGATTGTGATGTCAAAATCTTTGAAGCCAGTAAAATAATGGGGCTATTGCACACTTTTGCTTTAGGCGATTTCCTAGTCGATTATGGCGTAAAAACCTCAAAAAATAACGATGGCGGCACTAAAAACTTCCAAAATCCACTCCTAAACTCAATAAACACAGTTATTTGCGCGAGCGTAATGGTGGCCGAAGGCACTAACAATGGGAGATTCCTAGCTTAATTTCGTCACTCTTTCTATGCTGACAAGGATGATTCACAGAGTAATTAGTCATCAGAGTGATGATCCACATCCGATGAATGGTACCGCAACACCAAGTGACACCGGTGTCGAATGAAATAAGTAGTCTCTTATTGGTCACTTCTTGATGGAGTTTCAGAATTGTTAGATGGGAATCTCCCATTGTTAGTGCCTTCGGCCTCCATTACGCTCCCGCAAATAACTGCGTTTATTGAGTTTAGGAGTGGATTTTGGAAGTTTTTAGTGCCGCCATCGTTATTTTTTGAGGTTTTTACGCCATAATCGACTATTAAATCGCTTATAGCAAAAGTGTGCAATAGCCCCATTACATCAGAAGCGGCTCGTGAACCTTGGTATCGACGAAGCTTGGGCGGATACAGAAATTTGTCTTTCTCTCTCTCCAGCCGATTAAATGCATGCAATAGAAAAGGACAACAGAAGGGGTCAACACGTGAATTTAACCCCTATCTCCGTCCTTTTCTAACTCACTTTGTTCATATAGGAGAAGAGTGAGAGAGTCGCAGACTCCTGTGCCCTTCTATGCGATGAGGCAACAAAAAAATGACCTAGACCCGGAGTAGGGTGTAGGAATACCTCGAAGAAAAAATGGGGATGTAGGAATCCGTCCACAAGAAATTTAGAAAAATTAAAGCTGAAATCGTGCAATGCTAGATAGTTTTGATGTGGCTTAAGGGATGGTTCACATTTCCTTTTCTTTATGTACGAGGGGCGTTCAATAAGTTAGTATCCCCCCCCTGTAAAATCCACGGAAATGGACCAAATTTAAAAAAAACTTTAGATGGAAATCTTCCTTAGGATATACTGAATCCAGCTATCTAAGAATCGACGCAATCGGATAAAAAGCGGCCGCACACGGGCCGCGGATGCACGTTGCGGCGTGAGCCGCTCCCGCCGGCTCGGCATCAAGCGCGGGCGCGCGACGAAATGTTTTGCTTATCACCTTTTCCAGCCAACGATAAGGCCTTTCCCTGCGAGTTGGGTGTACGCACCTGATTGATAGTAAGATAATAGTACACAGGTAGTACGATAACATGGAAAATTCATTGATAATAACTTCTTACCACCATGGGATTCGAAAAAAAAATTGGTCCGGTGGCAGTGTTTATCGTGTGTTCGCCATGGAGCTACCGCTTCAAGTCGTCCAGGATTGTGAACTTCGGGAAGTGATTCGATTTTTGACCGCGAAAGACACCATCGGACACCATCGGACTTTCATTTGTTTCCATATCTCAAGGCGGAACTTGGTGGTGTGCATTTTGAATCTGTAGAGGAGGTCAAAAATGCTTGCTGCACTTTTTTCAAGAATCAGCCCAAGGATTTCTACGCGCGAGGCATCAAAAAGTTGGAGTCTCGATATCAGACCTGTTTGGACCGAAAAGGTGGATATGTGGAGAAATAAGGTAAGCCCAACTCATGTTTTTAACCGATTATTTTTTTCCCTCCCCGGTTGTTGATTAAATGTATGAACGTTTAAAGAGAAGCCTCTCTAGCCGCGTGCTACTAAAAATTCGGCCGAGCCGGCGGGAGCGGCTCACTCCGCAACGCGCATCCGCGGCCCGTGTGCGGCCGCATTTTATCCGATTGCGTTGATTCTTAAATAGCTGGATTCAGTATATCCTAAGGAAGATTTTCATCTAAAGTTTTTTGAATTTGGTCCATTTTTGTGGATTTTAGAGGGGGGATACTTACTTATTGAACGCCCCTCGTATATTATTGCCACTTATATGAGAACTTATCCGAATTTTACATTTAGTTAAATGGGAAATTCGGATAATTTTTGTCAGTAATGGCAACACTGTTTCCTTCCCTCCTTTAAAATAGGCCTCACTCTGCCTCACTTGCCTCACCCGACGAGACATCACTAAATTACATCCTTCATCACATGGAAAATATATTTTGGAAGCTTGCAATGCAAGTACAAATCACGCAACCGTGAGAAGTACCGTTGTCGTTTAGCCGGTGTGAACCAGATAGATAGACCCGGTCATTTTGGCAGTTTCACCGTGGTATCAACAGGAGTGTTTTATATAGATTGAGCACTTCGGTCAACAAATTTCAACCTGAAAGAAGGCTGCAACTTGAGGGTTTTCAGCCTGAATCAACGCATTATCCTCTACTGAAAAGAGTATATTTTCAACTCGAAAAAGGCTCGTTTAGTAAATAGAGTTTCAAATGTTTTCCCTCTTGGCTTTCTACTGAAACGCCAATAAGGTCAAAACCAAGTGTATTCGGTGCTTCATTAAATTTGTGCATAGTAAGTAAGTGTACGCTTACATAGAGACGGTATGAATCCGTCAGAAATGACGCAGTTTGGAACAGCATTTTCAAATGGCGCTAAATCTCGGTGAGCCCTTTTGATAGAAAACCCAAGTATACTCGTTTTCGTTAGCAAGTTCCAACCACCCGGAATTAACGTCTCATGGGCACATTGAAAGCAAATTCAAATAATAGATATTTGCAAAGGAATGCTCTTTCGCTAAGCGCCTTCAATTCGTGGTATAGGCAAAATGAACATCGCAGAGTAGGAACATTTAACTACCCACTCAGACCGAGTGAGTGAGTGTTAAATCGACGACATAAGCAATGACATAGTACTGACAGGGTTAAAAATGAACGAACCGTAATTAAATTGAACTATTGGTATCGTTTTCTAGGCAAAAGATCCAGCCATCAAAATTTGAATCTGTTGATAGCGCAAGTGGATGGCGCACAGACATTAGTCAATAAGCATAGTCATATTTCACGGAAAAAAAAGATTAGAGAAAATAACTATACGGATACCTGATTTTGGCACCTGCTAGATGTTATGGTAAACTTGACCAGAAGTATGGTACATTTACCGATACTTTGAGTAAGTTCGACATGCAATCAGGTAACATCACCTAGTGCCGAGTCAAAACATAGTATACTTCTGGTTAACATTACCATAACATCTAGCAGGTGCCAAAATCAGGTATCCGTATGGTTATTTTCACTGTAGTTTTTTTTCCCCGTGTTACTGTTTATACTGCGTGAATAAAGTTTCATAGTCGGTCTTTCATCTTACGTCTTCACGCGCTATTATTGACACCATCTCGAATTTTTAAATCTGCACTGTTGCCGTTTCGTGCACATAGTTACGCATTCTGTACGTAATGGGTCTGTTGCACACTTCGGCTAGAGCGTTTTGAAGTATCAATTCACATGTAAAAAGCCGTAAAAATTACAATGACAGCATCAGAAAACAACAACATTCATTAATAAACTCACAAATTGCGAAGAACACTAGACACTATTCACCCCTGTATCTTTCCACCAAGTACACGATATTTTGCAGGGTTAGCGCGGCACATTCAAATATAATCACGGCTGACTGCACTGGCGCAACCAGGATATCTTGTATCTCTCTCATTTCCCATTTGAATGTATGAATAGGAAAAGGACAGAAGGAGGGGGTTTTATCCCCTTGTCCATCCTTGTCTAACATACGTTTCTTAATGGAGAAAAGAGAGAGATGAAGAAACTCTCGGTGCGCTACTGGCTGACTGTCATCACAGCTGACTTCATAAACAAATAAACAGTAAACACTGACGGCGTCTGTTCGAATTCTTACGTCTCAATAATCTTAATGCCTCGCAATAGATTGTGAAAGGTATACGGAGACCGATATTTGTGTCGAAAAATGATCAAAACAAAACAATAACACACAGGTTCCAAGTATATGATTCCAACTTCAATCATCATCCTTAGAACTCTTGTGTGTTTTTGTTTCATTTTGATATGTTTTCGACATAAATATCGGTCGCCACTGGCGCAACCAGGATATCTCCCATCTCTCTCATTTCCCATTTGAATGTATAAGTAGGAAAAGGACAGAAGGAGGGGGTTTTATCCCGTTGTCCATGCTTGGCTAACATACATTTTTTAATGGAGAAAAGAGAGAGATGCAGAAACTCTCGGTGCGCTACTGTCGGTCGCCGCACCTTTCACAACCTAATGCGAGGAATGGGGCAGTTGCGGGGATCTGAAATGTTGTGTTTTTTTATAAAGAAAATGGAAGTACTTGATGAGCTGAGAACAAATATGCCTTTGGTTTCTAATCAAGTCTCATTGTTCCGGAGATAAGAATTTAGCCCAAAATACATTGTTTTAAATGGGAATTCCGCGTAGTGACGTCACTACGCACACGATTTTTTACAAATTAACGCGTGTATATCTCCAAAACCAGGACACTTAGGAAAAAACCAAAGACACCGTTCAGGGAGGGCCCACGTATAGAACCGATACTCACATAAAAAGCTCCTCTCATATTTTCAATGGTCTATGCTTTCAGTGCTTTCAGAGCTGCGCTGTCTTAAATTAGTCTCTCTATCGTCTTCTCTACCTACCTCTCTTGCACGAGTACTCTATTTTTACGTCGTTTTAATAACAAGCTTTAGTGAACTTGCGTCGTTTTAATCACCCCTTTCTAATCTAAATTAATATACATTTATCACCCAGTATCTTTGTATTGATATCTTACCCTTTCAAATCGTTCGCTGTCATTTTGCGAAAACAGGCACCATTGTTCTCAGCTCATCAAGTATTATAACTTTCTCTAAAAAAAAACACACAATTTCAGACCCTTGCAACTGCCCCATTGAGGGTACATTGAGACGTAAGAATTCGAACAAACGCCGTCAGTGTTTACTGTTTATTTGTTTATGAAGTCAGCTGTGATGACAGTCGGCCATGATTATTTGAATGTGCTGCGCTAACCCCACAAAATATCGTGGACGTGGTTGAAAGATACGCCGAAGGGAATAGTGTCTAGCGTTTTTCGCATTTTGAGAGTTTAGTTTTTAAAGTCCCCATGACGTCCCATGACTTAGATGGGTACGGAGATTGCACTAACTCTGTTTTGGACGTCCACAGGAGGCTCAATGTTTTGCCACATGGCGTTTAAAAACGATTATAATAGGGACATTATGAGGACTTTCTTGGGACTTTTTTCGGACATTGAATTTTTGCCGGGCATGTAAGTGCAAACATACTCAACGAACGAACGAAAATGCGTAGTTTCAAGATCACGCGGGCTTGGTTTGTCGACAGTAACACCGTTTTAATTGGATGCCCTCCCCGCACTATAGACATGCGTACCAGAGACATCGCAAAAAAAAAGATGAGAAAGACAGGTGCGATAATTTAGCTTCATTCAGATAAACGCGCTTACTATTTAGTATAGCATCGGAATGTCATGACATGGACACTAAACAACGGCTGAATATTCAGTTTTCATAACCCTCTCTTTCTCTAATAAGAATAATCATAATCTCATACTAACGATAACTTGACTATACCCCTTTTTTAAAATATTGGTCTATCGATAACTTGACTATCCCTCTTTTGAAATATTGGCAAAATAAAGACCCATTACAATTATTCGGATGTGATTGTTAGTGAACGGGGATTTGTTTGGATCTGTCATGTTTTCTTCTCCCACGCGAAACAAAAAGAATCTATTTTGGCTTGTCGTCGTCGTTAATTCGTGGAATCTGGTAAGTTGTACAGATACAGACAACTTAAAAAATAGAAATAAAACTAAAGCTTACGTGAGGCGTATTTTTTAATAGACGATCAGCTCGTTTTTGTTTTTTTTTTTCACAAGAGACAAAAAAAAAAGCTGTTAAAATAGCAAAACTTGACTCAACAGAGAGAGAGACAGCTATAAACAATGCTTCTGATTGGCTAGAGTTGTGGTTTTGTTAACTTGTACACTTATCTTACACAGTAGGTACCGAAACTCAATGTTAGAAAAACGGCAAATGCCCCCTGGTGGTGGATGCGGTTAACACTAACATCTTCCATTTGATTTGCATTAGACGCACGGTGGCGCCCCCTGGTGGTGGATGGTAATCGACTCAATTTTCCCATTTGATTTTCATTGAAAAACGACATTCTCCAAAGCGCTCCTATAGAGTTTCGCTACTGTATAGATGAGTATACTGTGGTTCGGTGTTCCTCGAAAAGTTCCGAACCTCACATCTTCAACCGAACCTCATAATATATTCACTTCAATGACGCGACTGACTATTTTCATGCAAGCATAACGCAGTATTTTCATTTTTATCATATTTGTGCATCTCTTACGTAGTATTTTTCTTAATGCTTACTTACTTGGTCTGACCAATGTATGTACCTACCTACCTTATTTCACTTCACAGTCCATACACTTGACGTGTAATACACTTTTTCAGATATCAAACCGACCAAACGAATAAACAATCAAAAACTCAGATAAGAACACCAACAAATTAAATACGGGTGCACCATGAAAGTCATAGTAGTCGTACCCCCTTATTTCATTAACGGTTTGGGATTAGAAAACCGAATTTCGCGTCAATTTTTATATCAATATAAGATACACTTATGAGGAGGAGTAAAAAACTTTTGGGCACCCCCAGGGAGATCTGAGGCAGGGGGCACTTTATTTTTACATCTTCTAATGAGGGCCCTCATTTTTTATTTCATAATCAGAGAGAGCATAAAATTCTTAGCAATTTTTCTGAAATCGAAAACAAAGAAAGATATATTGATCCTCGGTTTTGCGCGAAATGGCTTCAATTTGTATGCTCTTTCTGGTTATATAAAATGAAAAATATAGGCCCACTTTAGAAAATTTCAAAAAATGTGACTCTACCCTAGAGCCCCCCCCCCCCCCAAAGGTGCCGAAAAGGGTGCAACATCCCTTAAAAGTTCGACTTATTGATAAAGGTAAGTAAGACCACAGGCATTTGGTTTTCTAATTCCAAACCGTTTTAACGAGTTACGTGAGCTGACTCCAGACTTTTGGTACACCCTGTACAGAGAAAATCCCACTGTCTTGTAATGGGTCTGTTGCACACTTCGGCTGGAGCGTTTTAAAGTATCAATTCTTATGTAAAAAGCCGTAAAAATAACAATGGCCGCACCAGAAAACAAAAAAGTTCATTAATAAACTCACAAATTGATGCGAAAAACACGAGGCACTATTCACCCCTGTATCTTTCCACCACGTGCACGATATTTCGCGAGATTAGCGCGGCACATTCAAATAATCACGGCCGACTGTCATTATACAGCTGACTTCATAAACAAATAAACAGTAAACACTGGCGGCGTCTGTTCGAATTCCTACATCTCAATATCCTCAATTCCTCGCAAAAGGTTGTGAAAGGTACGGAAACCGATATTTGTGTCGAAAACTTATACACGGAAAAAAAAGAACGGCTGTGAGGATCGTAATTGCCGACGTTGGAACGGGCAGTTACCGGTGAATATAGGGATATAGGGGATTCCGAGCTGACCAACCACCAACTACCGGTGAAGCCACCCGTCAGGTACTCGGTCTCGCCAACCGACGGTTTCGGTGCGAGCAAAGGTATTGTCCCGCTTTAACAATAGGTAGCCCCGCTGCATCGCCGTGCACCTTCCATTCCCGTCGACGGTCAATCCCGTCACTCTCACCTTCCTCACCTTGCCTCTCAACGGTAGCTTACTATGTTCATAACCACCCTGTCCCTCTCTCAGGCGCCCAGAAAGAGGCCGCCTTGATACCCGGGTTTATTGCTTGATAATATTACTAGATTCTGGTTTTATTACCAGAAAATTACCAGAATGGCCAGCTTTATGCGAACCAGGAACAGTCTGGTAGGATTACCATCCAATTCTGGTTGTGTTTCCACCAAAATTTATCATTCAATAACCATCCTCCAAAATGACTAGTAATTATAGCACATCATAATGCTACGTTACCTCTGGGGAGGGGGAGTTGGGAGTGAAAGGGGCAGAAAAGTAGGGAGGGAGGGGGGGAGGAGTTTGGGAAGAATAAAATCGATAAAAATTATGAGTTAAACATTTTCGGCGAGTATCGTACACTTGTCAAGCTCAAGTGAGAAACAAAGTTTCACGCCCCGACCGGTAATCGAACCCGCAACCTACCTAATCCTAGCCTAGCGTCCTAACCATTACACTGTCCTGACAGTCGAAGAACCTCGACGAATTTCAAGTATATAAGTTTGCGGATTATGGAAAATACGGTCGGTTGTCGTCCGATTAGCGTGAAAATTAGTATGCCCCGGTAAAATTGGGCGAGGAGTCCGATTCTGCTATCCATTTTTCAAATTTTGAAAATCCAAGATGGCGGCGATATGCTTATCATGTCTATTATGCCTAGTTATCAACGGATTTGCACGAAATTTGATACAAGGAGATATTTCCACACGAGGAAGCCAAATTTGCCATCTGTTATTTAAATTTAGAAAATCCAAGATGGCGGAGATATGCATATCATGCCTAATATGCCTAGTTATCAACGGATTTTCATGATATTTGGTATGCGAGGGTATATTTACGCAAGAAAACTGAATCTGCTACCTTTTTTTCAAATGTCAAAAATCCAAAATGGCGGTGATATCCTCATCATGACTAACTTGCTTAGTTTTCAACGGATTTACAAACAATTTAACATCCAGTGGTATTTTCACACGAGGAAGTCGAATCTGCCATCTACTATTTAAATTTTGAAAATCAAAGATGGCGGCGATGTGCTTATTACGTCTAACTTGCCTAGATTTCAACGGATTTACATGAAATTTGGTTTTCCGAGGTGTTTTTTTTTTTTTTTTTTTTTTTACCAGAAATGAAAAGAAAAGTATCTTTAGGTGCCATTATCATCTCTTTGGAACGCTTCGTTTTGAACATTGTTGCAATTTTCAAATTTTATTCCGAAAATATGTAACCTCAGAACATCACCAAGTCTCGTAAATCTCAAAATAGAAGGATCATTCATATTGATAAAAAACAGAAATTACTTGGAGCCATATTTTTTTATATTCAATTCACCTTGGTGAACAGCATGATGGAACAGTTCTCAAAATTTTAATAACGATCCACTATAAAGATTAATATTTTTATTAAAAGATCGCGAGAGAGACACACTCACACAATAAGTAAGCGATAGGTCACTAACACATTACCAAAATATCACTAGACGATTCGGAGTGTAAACTACTTCACGAGGCGAAGCCAAGCTGATCTATTCTTACTTTATGAAGCTGAGGAATGAGGAAGAGTGAAGACTGAAGGCTACGGTGGTAGGTACTAGTGGCACGAGAGCCACCCTCTACCCTCACCGGTAGTGCCCGTCGTCGGAGATGGAAAAACCCAATCGCCGCCACCGTAGCCTTTCACCGGTAACTGCCCGTCGCGCGACTCGGTAGGTTTCAGTTGTATGAATAGGCAGTGCCATTCTCATAATTGAACTGGACTGGCGCCGCATTCGAAAGAACGGCTCCCACAATCAAACCCCCAAAACTCGGGTAACTTCGGGTCACTGGCCAGAACGGATTTTTTTCCGTGTAAAAATGAAACAATAACTCACAGGAGTTCCAAGGATGATGATCGAAAATGGAATCATACTTGAAACTCCTGTGTGTCATTGTTTCATTTTGATAAGTTTTCGACGCAAATGTCGGTTCCCGTACCTTCCACAACCTTTTTGAGGAATAGAGTATAATATTGAGACGTAGGAATCCGAGAAGACTTCGTCGGTGTTTACTGTTTATTTGTTTATGATGTCAGCTGTGATGACAGTCGGCCGTGATTATTTGAATAAGCCGCGCTAATCTCGCGCACGTGGTGAAAAGATACAGGGGTGAATAGTGTCTAGTGCTTTTCGCAATTTGTGAGTTTGTTAATGAATTTTGATGTTTTCTGATGCGGTCATTGTTATTTTTACGGCTTATTACATAGTGATTGATAATTTAAAACACTCTAGCCGAAGTGTGCAACAAACCATGGGCGCACCCAGGGGGGGGGGGCCAAGGGGGCCAAGGCCCCCCCATAGGAAGAAAAAAAAGGAGGAAAGGAAAGGAAAAAGGAGGAACGGAAATGAAAAAAGGAGAAAAGGAAAGGAAGAAATGAGGAAAAGAGAAAGAGAGAAGAGGAAAAGAGGAGGAGAGAAAAAGAAAAGATGGGAAAGGAAATGAGTTCAAACAAAGAATCAATGTCATGAAACATATTTTTCCTTGGAGGAACACATCTTTCCCGGTAGCAATGTCCTTAATTGTTAATTTCGCTCGATTTTCTTCTGAAATCTAGATTTCCTGAAGACTCCGTCTTTCTATCAGCACGATGAAGATTTTTCCGTAATAACAGCATAGTCTCGGAAAATCTCATTTTTCTCGAGAGTTAATTCAAGATAGTTTCTGAATAGAAGTAGCCTAATTTTGCGTCTAAGTAGAGCTAAATTTTCAAAATTTTTCGGGGGAGGACCCCCAGACCCCCCCATATGAAATGCAAATTTGGCCCCCCCATATAGAAATCCTGGGTGCGCCCATGCAACAAACCCATTTAACATTTCTTCAAATCCAAAGTGACCTTGTTAGATTGCTTTTATCTTACCTATCTCCGTTTGATCTCTTTTTTCTGGAGGTAATAGCAGGAGGGGGCCTCAGTAGCAGGATCTTAAAACGTAGGACTACCAGCTTAAATCCTGACTTGAGGAATACCGTGGCGAGCTTTAGAGACTCTTGCCAACAGGGTGCCACTGTCGGTTACCAGCCGTGCGTTAACATTGTGGAATCACTGAAGACTCTTCCGAAGTCGGAGCGTCCAGGCGATTGCGTTCAAATGTGGGATCCCAAATGTCGTGATATATCGCCCCATGGTTCCGTTTGCTCGGTAAGAATCGCCCGCGGTTCTTGGAAAGGTTGTCTTGAGTCCAAGATTGTGCCATTCACACAATGCTCAAGCATTGTCCGTGGTTTTATCGGCCAATACGGTTCAAGATCCCACTCAACATTCGAAGGCGTCAGATCATCGTCACTAAGCGGTAACAGTAGAAGCAGGGGCCGCGGGCCACGATAGAATAGCCAGTGTTACCAATAGTGGACAGATTAGTCCACACGCAGTGGCGTAATCTTAGGGGGGCATGGCCTTTTTGCCCCTCCAATATTTGAGGAGGGGGGCAAAGTATCATTTGCCCCCCCCAATAATTTGAAGAAAAAGAGGAGGGAAAAAGAGGGAGGGAGAAAAGAAAAGACAGACAAATACAAAAAAATAAAGAAAGAAAAGAATAATTACACGATTAACCGAGAAGCAAAAAAAAGGTCAGGAATATTTAGTGGTTCTATTTTACTGAAACTGCGCCTAAAGTAAATCTAAACTGACAAATTCCTACCTATGTTGTCAATGAAATAAAGAAAATATACATTGAGTCTACTAACTTCGGTTCTATCGTTTGGTTATTTTTGAAAGATTCAATTGCTTAAAAAATAGTCTGAGAGAACCTAAATGTTTAAATTTTTCCGGGGGAATACCCCCAGACCCCCTATTGCTGGAAAATCTCCCCCCCCTTAGATTCTCCAAAGTATCGGGCTTTTTGCTACCTCCTCCCCTCAAAAAGAATCTCAAATTTTACGTCATTGAGCGGAACATTACATTTACTGCAGTTTTAAATTTCCAGAAGACTTCTAACCGTGAGGAACAGTTTCCCAAAGCCTAGAAATATCATTTTTATCGATAAGCTGAAAGACGCTAAACTGAAAAATTCCCTTTTTGCCTGAGAAATGAAGAAAATAAACGTAAAATCTATTTTTTATTTGTTTATATTTGGTGGCATTTTTTTATGCCATAACATTGCTTAAAAAAACGTCTGAGAGAGCCTGAGTTTTCAAATTTTTCCGGGGGAGGACCCCCGGACCTCCCCCCTCTCACTGGAGGTGTGCCCCCAGATCCCCCATAGTGTTTCTTTCAAAAGTTGGTTTGCCCCCCCCCCCCCAATAATCATTCCAAGTTTACGCCACTGACCACACGTGGACTATTTTGATGAGAATTCAGCCACAAGGGAGAGTGGACAGTTCACCAGAGCTGCCGATTTGCGTAGATTTAATGACATTTTGAAATTCACCGAAAATTCCGCCGATTGAGAAAAGATTACAGAGTTTAGCTCAGTGTATGACTGTAATGCACGAAAATACTAGAGTCTTAGAGTCGTCGATAATTTTGAAAACTTGCGGATATTTTAATTAATTAACTGCGTTTCCACCGATTGAGAAAAGATTGCAGATCAGAGTATTTCCGTGCATTATAGTTATACACTGAATTGAACTATGTAATCTTTTCTCAACCGGTGGAATCATCGATGAATTTAAAAATGTCATTGAATCTACGCAAATCGGCAGCTCTGCAGTTCACGCTCCTGCTTCCGATCCTCTACCCCTATCCACAGCAGTGATTGGCAAAAATCATTTTTTGAGTAACCATGGATATTTACCTAAAATTATTAATAATTCATGATTATTCAAAAAATGATTTTTGCTAATCACTGATCCACAGTGTGGACTTTTTTCAACTCGAAAATAGTCCACGCGTGGACTGTTCTACCCCGTCCAAACCTGGCAACTATAGGATAGACCCAATGAGCTATAACTTTAGAGTGGCACACAAAGGAACGTTCCGCTTGTTCATTGTTGTCACCTAGGGCGCCGCCATCTTGCCGGAAAAATCGATTTTGAGGTTAAGTTTTGTAGGTTGTTTCCGGTCGTTTCGTAAACAAACTTGGGCATCGCCGGAAACGACCTACAAAATTTAACCTCAAACCTTGGAATCTGCCGTCCAAATTCCCGCCAAATTCCGAACGACCTACAAAATTTAATCTCAAACCTTGGAATCTGCCGTTCAAATTCCGCTTTTTCCCGGGATTCCTTCTACCCTGTGTGGCACAAGGTGGACCAGCCCGCTGCCACTCTAAAGTTATAGCTCATTGGATAGACCCCAAATAGACTCCATCTGGCAGCGGAAAAGCAGAGCCCGCTCTTTGTTTTAACCCTTTGTTTTAACCCTTTAAGGACCAGGTTAGTTCAAGAGAACACCACTCTTCCGTTTCTAGAGGGAAGGTAGTTAACTGTTCGTACTTGGTGGAGTTGGAATTGCCTATACGACGAATTGAAGGCGCCCGACGAGACCTTATCTGTTTGCATTCATCCGGAATGAGAGCTAGAACAATGTGAAATAAACTCGAGGAGAAAAACGAGTAAACTCGAGCTTGGCCTATAAGTTAACATCGACTTCTTTTAAATGGTGCCGTAGGTTAATTGGGGTAGGTTAACATCGAAAACACGCCCCGTAAAATGAGGGTATTGGAAATACGAAGGTCGTCTCAAAAGTAAATATGGGTATTTTTTTTTCTAAAAAAAAAAAAAAAAAAAAAACTATTATTAACCCTAGAGAAAATCTAAAAACAGCGTTAGACGCGCCGTATTTTCAGCTTTAAGTCCCTTCTTTTGGATTTTCGTTATCTTTAAAATTGAACAAACGGCGGCGATTTTACCGCGACCATCTCTCGTCAAAGTGGGCCCAAAATTTTACGCAATTAAAGGTACCTATCGTTTTTCAGACATGGGGAATCAATATTGTATAAGAGAACAAAGATGAGGTAAAAAAAATTGTCAAAAACTGATAAAATGGCATCTAACTTTATTTTTGACACAGTCTCCTTTTTTATTTAGACATTTTTGATACATTTTACACCAGCTGGCTGCATATCTTTTCCGCCCACTTAACCTTTTTTTACCTGCTCGACGATTATTGTTTCCGCCTAATTTCATTTCCGCCCACGTCGGCTTGGCAACAGCGCATCACGATGTCTAGTGTATTTAAGCTGCCTGATTATTATTTTCACGAAGACGCGCCTTTGGTTGACAATCATTTTTGATAAGACGACGAATTTCGGGTATGTTCCTCAACTTTCCACACTGCACTGGGCAGTGTGCTCGAGTCGGTAATCGCGGAATGCACGTAATAACTTTAACCTCCCGACTTATTGTGAACGTTTTAATCCGTTTTCATTTCGCGTTTTTACTGTGCAGCTGAGTTTTATTATATTTATCAAACGGCAATTTTAAAATGAATAAGTTAATTTTAATCGCGTTTTTACTGTGCAGCTGAGTTTTGTTATATTTATTAAACGGCAATTTTAAAATGAATAAGTTAATTTTAATCGCTTTGACCGGTGCTACGTAATTGTTTATCATGTCTGTCAATTTTAAAATTATAAAAAGCAACAGAGGTAAAGATACTCTAGTATACAAAAATGTCAAGTATCGAGAAGTTCGCAACCCGAAGTATGGAATTGTTTGGCGGTGCTCGTTAGATAAAAACTGTGGTGCTGTCTGTGTAACTGACGAATTGGGAACTACTGTTCTCGAAATCAGAGGGAAATCAGAGGTAGCCACATAAACCATGTTGCCGTTAGTGATGCGAAATTAGAACTTCAAGAACTACGCACAAGTGTAAAAAGGAAAGCTACTGAAGATCTGCATATACAGCCTTCAAAAATACTTAAGGAAGTCATGGAAAATGTGAGTGATTCTGTTACTTTTTCTTCAGTCCAGCCACTCGCTCTTGCCGGCTATCGTGCGAGGAAAAAAATACTTCCAAAAATTCCCTCAAATATTGACGACGCACTCAATCAGGTGTCGATGATTCCAAAACGAGATGAAAAAGATCCAAAAATCTATGTGGATGTGCAAAAAAAAAAATTGTTTCGGTAACTTTTCATTCCAGTATCGAATTTTTGGTCAAAAATCAAGACTGTACTATTTTGGCAGATGGTACTTTCAATTTCACCCCGAAACATTTCTTACAAAATTATACCATTCATGTATTCAAAAATGGATATTATATACATGTTGCGTCATTGTTCTTACCTAATAAGTCACAAGACACTTATCCCCTCCGCTCACAAACTGCGAAAGAAAATTCTGCAGAGCTGGAAAATGAAGATCCGGACGAACTTTAAATTATTGACGAACGGTTTCTCTGCACATTCGGTGAGTGCCTCTTTTTCCATGTAGTTTCATTCTCTATTCAATTTCTCGCACTTCTTACAGCGTTGCCACATAGTGTAAATAAAACACTGGGCTTAAATGAAAGTGGGCGGAAATGATAACTGTCGAGAGTAGGCGGAAATGATAAAATC
The DNA here is from genome assembly GCA_011764245.1 of Trialeurodes vaporariorum. Lineage (NCBI taxonomy): Eukaryota > Metazoa > Arthropoda > Insecta > Hemiptera > Aleyrodidae > Trialeurodes > Trialeurodes vaporariorum. The sequence continues at coordinate 62,312,181 of VMOF01000001.1, forward strand.
GCCGAAAGTGGGCGGAAAAGATAGACACCGCACCAGCTACCTTACCTACTCCATCAGAAAAGAAGGCTTAATCTTGGTTAGAGATCCAAATGCACGGAAAAAAAAAGATTAGTGAAAATAACCATACGGATACTTGATTTTGGTACCTGCTAGATGTTATGGTAAACTTGACCAGAAGTAGGGTACATTTACCGATACTTTGAGTAAATTCGACATGCAATCAGGTAACATCACCTAGTACCTTGTCAAAACATAGTATACTTCTGGTTAACATTACCATAACATCTAGCAGGTGCCAAAATCAGGTATCCGTATGGTTATTTTCACCGTAGTTACTTTCCGTGTGTTGATGGTCTTTTTTCATGGAATAAGGAAAGTGGTGTAAAATGTATCAAAAAATGTCTAAATAAAAAAGGAGACTGTGTCAAAAATAAAGTTAGATGCCATTTTAGGTATCTGTTTTTGACAGTTTTTTTTTCCCTCATCTTTTGTTCCCTTATACAATACTGATTAATCCCCCATGTCTGAAAAACGATACCTTTGATTGCGTAAAATTTTGGTTCCACTTTGACGGGAGATGGTAGCGGTAAAATCGCCGCCATTTGTTCAGTTTTGAAGATCACGAAAATCCTAAACAAGAGCCTTAAAGCTGAAGATACGACGCGTCTAACACTGTCTTCAGATTTTCTCTAGGGTTAATATTTTTTTTTTTTTTTTTTTTTTTAGGAAAAAAAAAAAAAAAAAATAGGTACTTACTTTTGAGACGACCCTCGTACTTATCTAATGGACCTGTTGCAAACTTTTGCTACGGACGTATTAATAGACGAGTTAGATGTAAAATCCTGTAGAAATGATGATACGTACGCGCACTAAAAAATCAGGAAATCCACTCTCAAACTCATAAAATGCCTTTTAACGCGAGACCGCAATAGCGGTGATACAGTCGCCTCTTACATCTAAAAGAATATTGAACATATGTGAGGCCCCAGCTGACATCCGATTGGCCACTGAAGTAACCCACAACATAACCTTAACCCTCTATAAGAGCCAGGTTAATTTCAAAAGGACGCCACTCTTCCGTTTATAAAGGGAAGGTAGTTAACTGTTCGTGCTCGGGGGAGTTGAAATTGCCTATACGATACATTGAAGGCGCCCGAAGACATCTCATCTTGTACTATCAACGATTTTAAGATTGTCGCGAGATTTTTTCGAGCTATGTTGCGCCTTCAATGTGTCGGTTCGGCCACTCTTCGTACTCCTCACTCGACGCAGGCGAGGGGCTAGTGCGGGCGGAACGGGCGGAGTGGAGTGGGAAAGCCGTCGCATATCAGTCCCACACTCACACTCACACACACAACTGTCGCGTCGCGTCGGCTTTCACTCATTTTCGGCAAGGCACGGCACTTGTTATCTTCGCGTCGGCTTTCCTGCTTCTGAGTCTTCGTATTTCCTACGAGGTATTGAAGATTTGCGTCGGCCTTGACCGATTGAATAGACCCTTACATTTTTGCATCATTTTTAATTCCATCTCACCTGCTCGCACTGATTGTGAGTTTCGAATCTGACGTGGCGCTTGCGGCCAATTTACCCCCTGCTTGCCGTTTCAAAGGAACTATTTCCAACTGACCAACGCCCGCACTCCAATTTCCACTCATCAAAACAGTTGAATTGGTCTGTTATGCTGATGATTTATTTTTTTCAGCATCGGATGATGGGTGAAGAGAGGAGAGGGGCTAATCATTCGATGGACACACTTGTATGACTTGAGTCGAGTTCCATCCAGTAGCAGTCCGTCGAAGAGGCAGGGGGAAAAGCTTTAAGGGCTCAGCCCCCCCCCCCCCCCCCCGCCCCGAAACTCAATCGTAGAAGGGCTAAAAAGGGAAATATAAGGTAGTTTTACCATATAAACTAAGTGAAAATAATGCAGCGACGACTTGACGCAAAAGAAACTGGTGAACCGGAGAATGCTGTAAAACACGCAAACAAATATTTTGAAATAATTTTTTTTTTTTTTTTTTTTTTTTTTTTTTTACATTTTGCTTTGAAAATGGCTGCGATTTGAGCCGAAATGTCGTCACCAATTTTTTATGTCTTTTTTCCCCCGTGTTTTTCAGCATGGTTCGCATGTTTCTTTTATCACACCTTAAGCCCCCCCCCCCCAACATTTATATAAAGAAGGGATGAAGATAAGTGGAAACAGAGGCGTCGCAACATCTGGCAACAATGCAACTGCTCCATTTAAACTCATTAAATATATCGAATTTTCCTTGTGCATTTTAAACACCCTGAATTCGATATTTTACATGAGTTTAAATGGATAGAATACATTGTTGCCGAATTGCACGCGACGCCACTGAGCGTACTGTTCGAACATTAGAACATTTTTACTTGGGATAACGCTTCCAGTCCGCTTAAAAGTCCGCTTGAGTTCTTTCGCATTTGTCGATTTATTTAAAAGTAGCACAAGTATCGTTTCGTTTCGTTTCTTCCTTTTTTTTTTTTGTTTGGCGGGAAACGGACTTAAAGAGTTTCTCCTCTAAAAATGGCACTGAAAATAGATAAAGACCTTGGTTTAAAAAGGCAAACAAAGACGGAACCTTGAGAATTTCGATACAGCCTGGTTTTTCAAATCGGATTGCTAGACGAACCACGTTCAACTCATAGAGTAAAAAAAAAAAAAAAAACAGAAAAAGCTTCATGTTAGAGGGTGGCATGCAAAATAGCCCCAGAAGAGTAGCCGTTCGACGTGAGAAAGAATGCCGAAAACCGCGTCTCAAAATATCAAACAGTAAAAAAGTGGGTGGGGGTGTGCGTGCGTTTTCCCACCCCCTGTATGTCGCTCCTTCTTCGGCTACCGGTAGCAAGGTTGGCATCTGTTAAGCATTCTCGACGGACAGTGCGTACCTTGGATAAACTAGATATATGTCGCAGTAAACAAAGAGCAAAATTTTTTGAGCAAAAATTGTAATTTCGTCCGTTGCACATAGTGTGTAATTTCGGCAATCTAGCGCCCGAAAACCTCCAAAAAGTATATTGGCAGATCATTGAAAGAAGGTCTGATTGTGAGATTGACAAATTAGAAGTACAAGGAGCAAGAAAATAGCATCATATATGACCATAAAGCAATTTTTAAAGGGTATTTGGGTCCCCAAATTCATCAAATTTAGTGGACACGAATCATACATCAGCCGGCGAATCTCAGAAACACACGGGGGGGGGGGGGGGGGCGTATAAACATCTATAGATTCAAATGAAATTTTCGCATACTCGACTTTCCATTGTATCAAAAATAGCTGAGACTCTCTACTTTCTTTATCTGGGAAGACATTCTGCGAATTTTTGCTTTCTTTTTTTTACCTTTTATTTCCCTTTTTTAGCCCTTCTACGATTGAGTTTCGGGGCGGGGGGGGGGCTGAGCCCTTAAAGCTTTTCCCCCTGCTTCTTCGACGGACTGCTACTGGATGGAACTCGACTCAAGTCATACAAGTGTGTCCATCGAATGATTAGCCCCTCTCCTCTCCTCACCCATCATCCGATGCTGAAAAAAATAAATCATCAGCATAACAAACCAATTCAACTGTTTTGATGAGTGGAAATTGGAGTGCGGGCGTTGGTCAGTTGGAAATAGTTCCTTTGAAACGGCAAGCAGGGGGTAAATTGGCCGCAAGCGCCACGTCAGATTCGAAACTCACAATCAGTGCGAGCAGGTGAGATGGAATTAAAAATGATGCAAAAATGTAAGGGTCTATTCAATCGGTCAAGGCCGACGCAAATCTTCAATACCTCGTAGGAAATACGAAGACTCAGAAGCAGGAAAGCCGACGCGAAGATAACAAGTGCCGTGCCTTGCCGAAAATGAGTGAAAGCCGACGCGACGCGACAGTTGTGTGTGTGAGTGTGAGTGTGGGACTGATATGCGACGGCTCTCCCACTCCACTCCGCCCGTTCCGCCCGTTCCGCCCGCACTAGCTCCCCGCCTGCGTCGAGTGAGGAGTACGAAGAGTGGCCGAACCGACACATTGAAGGCGCAACATAGCTCGAAAAAATCTCGCGACAATCTTAAAATCGTTGATAGTACATGTTTTCATCAATATACAGGGTGTCAATTAAAAAAGGAGCCAGGCTTAATATCTCGAAAACGGCTCCGAATTACGAAAAACGCTGAAACACGTGTTCGATTATTTCAAGGGGGACATCTTTTGAGGGGGTCCCCAATTTCGGGGCCCCCCTCTGGGGGGCCCCAGGGGGGTCCAGTCCCATATTTCAAATGGGGACCCCCATTTTTTATTTGATAATCGGAAAGAGGGTAAAATTCTAAGACTTTTGGCGCAAACCAAAAGTCGATATCGTTTTTCGTGTTCGATATATCGAAGGTCAAAGTTTGATATGGACCCATCTTCAGAAATTCGTAACTTTCCTTTAAATAGTCCAAATTTCAAAAACTTTGGGTCTAAAATACTCTACAGAGCAAGCACTTTTCAGAAAAAAATTCAATTTTAACAGAAATTTAGTCAAAATTTGGTTTTAAAGCCCCCAAACATTTTTAACGTTTTTGTCCCCCACGGGGGGGCTATCAAAAAAATTCCGAGAGACGACCCCTATCGAGTGATACATCAATCGAAAAGGCGTAACAAACTGAGCATTTTGGCGCAAACCGGAGTCCCACATCGTTTTTCATATTCGAGATATCGCATTCTGTAAATCGACATTTGACATTCGATATCTCGAATATGAAAAACGATATGGGACTCCGGTTTGCGCCAAAATGCTCAGTTTGTTACGCCTTTTCGATTGATGTATCACTCGATAGGGGTCGTCTCTCGGAATTTTTTTGATAGCCCCCCCGTGGGGGACAAAAACGTTGAAAATGTTTGGGGGCTTTAAAACCAAATTTTGACTAAATTTCTGTTAAAATTGAATTTTTTTTCTGAAAAGTGCTTGCTCTGTAGAGTATTTTAGACCCAAAGTTTTTGAAATTTGGACTATTTAAAGGAAAGTTACGAATTTCTGAAGATGGGTCCATATCAAACTTTGACCTTCGATATATCGAACACGAAAAACGATATCGACTTTTGGTTTGCGCCAAAAGTCTTAGAATTTTACCCTCTTTCCGATTATCAAATAAAAAATGGGGGTCCCCATTTGAAATATGGGACTTGACCCCCCTGGGGCCCCCCAGAGGGGGGCCCCGAAATTGGGGACCCCCTCAAAAGATGTCCCCCTCGAAATAATCGAACACGTGTTTCAGCGTTTTTCGAAATTCGGAGCCGTTTTCGAGATATTAAGCCTGGCTCCTTTTTTAATTGACACCCTGTATAGTCGCGTTTATCCGGAATGAAGACTGAAACAATGTGAAGGAGCCTAGAAAAGAAAAACGAGTATACTCAGGCTTGGTCCTTAAAGGGTTAAATCCTTGCTTCCATTTTATCATAGTCGTTTGAGGGCTCCGTTGGCCAATTGGGTGTCAGCTGGGGCCTCCCATATAGGTGTGTTCAATGTAAAAAGCGGCTATCACCGCCATTACAATCTCACGTTTGAGAGCATTTTTAATGAGTTATTTGGAAGTGGATTTATTTTTTAGCGCGCTTATCATCATTTTTGCAAGGTTTTACATCCGAATTGACTATTGTATAAGCCTGTACCAAAAAATTGCAACAACTAAATTATAATGAAGATCGGAATTCTCACAGGAAGAGAGGCTCACCCAATCGTCCCGGTCGATTACTATCACTATCAGTCAAAACCTGTCATACCACAACGCAGTGACGGACTGTCGGTCGAAAAAGTGCTTCCACCCGTTTTTCATAGTCTACAAGCATTTTACATTTTTTTCATGTAAAAAGTAATATAGAAGTTTATAATATAAATATTTAGGACATGGTCCAATACAAATTAACCACTGAAAGCAGTACTTATACTAAGTTCAGCGGCGTCACTAGACTTTTGCTTGGGGGGGGGGGGGCAAGATGTGCGATCCCCTACGGGAGGTCTAGGGGCACCCCTCAGTTATTAGTAGGGTTCATCCCGACAATTTTTGGAAAACTGCGGTTTACTAAGCAAAATTATACGCCATTCTGAATGTAAGTTTACTCAAAGTCACTGACGAAAATTACCAAATTATCTCCTAGTTTCTAAATGCAAAAGCAAGGATTTTCAGTTTTTGGTCTTTTAAGGGATTGGTCAAGATTCAACTTTAAGTGGATCTAAAGTCCTATAAGTGCTCTGAGATAGTAAAAAAAAAACAAACAAAAAACGGAGTGATAACCTTTGAGTTCCAATGTTTATTTATTTAGTCAAAGTCAATTGCAGTCAATACTTTTTCCTTCCCTCCCCCTTGATTTTCTCCTCCTATTTCTCTCTTTTTCTATCTCTATCCCTTTCTTTTTGCCTCTTCTTCTCTCTTTTTCTTTCTTTTGGTTTATCTTATTTTCTTTCCTTTACTTTTTCACACGCTCTCTCTATTCACCATTTGGAGGGGCAAAAGTCACGTTCTGGGGGGGGGGGGGGGGGGGGGAACCCCCTCCCCTTAATGATGCCACTGCAATAGTTTAAATCTAATTATTTATAAGACAACAATGTTAAGACAGTGTTTAAGCATTAGTATCAATAAGTAGCCCGTGTAAACATGTGCAAATGTTAATAATATTAATAAAAATTCATCATTGAGTGTTAAGGGACGATTTATAAGTTAAGGCCCGTCTTTTATTGTTGGACCGTTTTTCCGTAAAAATTGGCAATTCAAAAATTGCCCGAAAATCAACGAGTCTATTACCAACACAATCCCGCAAAAAAATCGGCGCACCTGGCGCGCTGGATCATTCCGCTCGAAAATGCCAAAAATTTACGAAAGTTCAAATCGTCATAACTTTTGAACTTAAAGAACTGAAAATATTTCAAAACCAGGGTCGCATTCCTCACACTTTCTAGTTTTCTGAACTTAAGCTCAAATTTTCTTTTGGTCATTTTTACGCCTGAAGAGTTTTTTCAAACCCTCTTGAAAACAGTTTTTTTGCAGCACATCTCTAAAAAGTTTCTCTACCTTCTCACATCTCTTTGGTCAAAACTAGCATAGATAGACAAAATCTGAAATATGCATCAGAGTTTTGAGAGTCTATAGGTACTTTTGACCTGGTTACCTCGATTTTGTCTACAAAATTTTTTGAAGGTCGGAAATTGCATTTTTTGTGCTGCAAAAGCACAAAAAGGAAAAACATTCGTGAGGGTTTCGTGAGCGTTCGGAAACACTCTTCCCACAGGCATAAAAATGACAGACAGAAAATTTGAGCTCCAACATCCAAAAGTAAAGAGTACCTATGAGAAATCAGAACCTTATTTTGAAATGATTTTAGCGCTTTTAGTTCAAAAGTTATGTGATTTGAACTTTTAACATATTTTCACGTATTTGAGCGGGATGTGTAAACTGTAAACTGTGTGTTCAGAAGCGGTCTATACATGGTCACAGAAAAAAGCATTTCCCGACCTTAAAAAAATTTTGTAGAAAAATAAATTGAGGTAACCAGGTCAAAAGTACAGACTTTGAGGAATCTGACACATGTTTCAGATTTTGTCTAGCTATGCTAGTTTTGACCAAAGAGATGTGAGAAGTTGGAGTAACTTTTTAGGGATGTATTGCGAAAAAACAGTTTTTGCGAGGGTTTGGAAAAACTCTTAGTACGGGCGTAAAAATTACCGAAAGAAAATTTAAGATTAAATTAAGAAAAAACTAGAAAGTATGAGGAATTCGACCCTTGATTTGAAATATTTTCAACTCTTTTAGTTCAAAAGTTATGAAGATTTGAACTTTCGTAATTTTGTTGCATTTTCGAGCGGAATGACCCAGCGCGCCAGGTGCGCCGGTTTTTCTGAGGGGCAGTGTAAATAGGTATATAAATCTCACCATCCGCCAAAACGGGCCGAGTTGACCTCAGAGCTTCAAAATTGGGAGAATTGAATTTGCAGGAAGAAGGAAAAGAATACACTGACACAGGAATAGGAAGTAAATTCCATAGGAGAATCGTTTATTTTGATCATGAAATTTATAACTACCTCAGTCTTGGTATAACTGCAGATGAGATTTACAAACTTTCCAATTTTATGGTGTGTAATTGGCAGTTCAAAAGGCTTCCAAATCATTGAAACACAAAAGTAGACTATTTAATAGAAACTTCAAAATCCAGTTTCAGCCGAACAGACTTTGGAAATTCAATTCTTGAACTTCAAAAGAAGGTTAGGTTAGGAAGATTCTAGGAAAAATCTGAGACAATCGAAACAAAATAAGTACATAGGTATTAATCGCCTTTCTTTGCAATTTATTGTATATTTGGCACTTTGCATTATTAATAAAAATAAAAACGGATAGTAAAACTGAAATTACATCTAACTATAAACAAAGGTTAAAAAACAATCCCAATTTCTAGTTTTTGGGTATTTATAGTTTTATTTAATTTCAGTTTTATTGTTCCTTTCTCGTTCTAATACTAATGTGTTTTGCGAGATATATGATAAATCGCAAAGGAAAGTCTGGAAAAGGATTCATAACTTACAAATAATCTGAATTGATCTTATCCAAGAAATTTCATCTACCCTAATAATCAGCACAAAAAAGTCTGTACTGTATACATCAACTTTTTAACTCTCAAAGAAGACATAAAAATCTAAAATTCACTACATAGTTCAACAGTATTAGGTGTACCTAATCACGATCCTGCGTTAAAAAAATAAATAGATTCAATTCTTTGATTACAAAATTATCAGCCTGTATTTTAATAGATAAGTTTAAATTTTTGACTGAGATCATACCAAATGCTAAAAAGCACTTTTAAATTTACTTCTATTGAAAAGATGTTTCTTCATGATGTGACAACTCTCTCGGGGCTACAAGATAACTTTTCATGACAGAGCTTGATGGTTTACTCAGCGCAACCAGAAAAAAACTTCTTCCACAAATTAATTTAAAAAATTTATTCTGCGAGGGAGTATCTTTCCTAGCATACAGTTTTAGCATTAGGAGGAAAATGCCGAGGGGGGGGAAATATATAAATAAATTAATAACTGAATGGATACGAGGAAGAGAAATGATTCGGAGATAGATTCCAATACTGAAAAGTCTAAGACCTAAATTGGCTCTCCTTCAATGGGTTTGTTACGGACTTTCTTTGAATTCGTTTTTAACAAAAAAGGCTAATAGGACAAAGTTGACAAGAATATTTGCACAATTTTAACACTTAGGATTGTGGAGAAAATTCACATAAAGTAACGGAAGATTAAAAATAGGAGATTTTTTAAACAATTATTATCTGTCTTGGGACATCACAAATGCCTATCATAATCATTTAAGTTTAGCTCCACTCGGCTTTTTTCACACTTGGAGTTCAATTGGGGTTTGTTTGACGCCCCAATTTTTAAGTATTCTCTCAAAATTTTAACTCATTTCTGATTATTAAACTGATGAAGGGTATGAAAAAACCCCTGTACCAAAAGTAGCAGCTAGTAAGTGAAGTTAAGCCTGATTTTTGCTTCAAATATTTCAATATCAAAAGTAAACCTCAGGTCTGTCTGCATCTGTAAAATTTGCCTGCCTATTAATGATTTTCTATTTTAAGTGTTTTATGATAAAAAAGTATTCATACTTCATTATATACCTAAAAGAAAAAAAAAATAACTTCGGTGAATATTAGATAAGATAGATTCAAAATATTGAATGAGTATGTATTATTGTGACTGAAAGCTTGTAACAGCTTGACTGATGGTTTCCAGTATGTAAGTGAGAATTACAGGTTTGTGATTTTGGACACCACACAAATTAAAATGCAATTTAAAAGAGAAAAAAAACGAAAAAAAAAAAGACCGATAGATCTCAAAGGAACTGATAGAAGATACAAAAAGATGCTTGTCATTTCTCTAAAAAATATACATACAAAGATACATACAGAGGCACAAAATTAACCTTCTAACTTGCTGATATTGGAACAGCTACAAATGTAAAAAGGTGAAAGGTACTTTACAAAGGAATTATCACAAAATTGTATACACGTAGACAGAAAAAAAAATAGAAATAGAAAATTAAAATCAAAGTAGAGGAAGTCCATATCATCAATGTTAAAATAGAAAACACTTTCTCTGACCTCTCACATTAAACCAAAGAGCCATGCCCTGTGTTAGGGTTATAATTATTATTTTAAGAAAATGTCTATTGAAAATTGAAGCATAAGGAGTAGCAAATGGCAAGGTATGAAAATAAATCAGGAATCGCAAAACATTTGATTTAGTGAAAAGTAAAGGAAAAAAGCATCGAACATTTATTAATGAAGCCAGATTTTGCTTCAATTAACTTATTTATCAAACCATTGACTTTTTGGTCACCTAATTATCAAAAAAAGCAAACAAGAACAAAAATACTTTGGCAGGACACTAGTTAATTAATTATTTTGTTTTTGGTATGATTTGCGTTGCTACCAGCAGGATAATTATTTACTTCCACGCTAAACCAATAGTTAATACTGCTTATGAGTGACACTATTGGTTTGGAATTGTAAGACTTGACTGTCGTTAAGGAAACCATAGTTAAATTCCCTGTTTTCCACAGCTACTCTTTATAAAGCCATAGCTAACAGGAAGTGTAACTATGGTTACCGAAACAACAGTCAAGTCTTACAATTCTAGACCAATAGTGTCACTCGTAGACAGTTTCAGCTATCAGTTTAACGTAAAAGTAATCGATCAGCCTGCTGGTTTTCTTTTTATTGATTATTTTTATTTTAAGGTGATTCCATGGCAAACTCCCGAAAATTTTAATCAGATAAATGGCGTTACTTGTTGCTGGCTCCGAAAATAGCCGTTTTCTCTGAACAGACGACTAACAGACAAAAAATCGGAATGTCAGCAACTGCTTAATTTTTTGCTTGATTTTTTGAGCCCTAAACGGGCCAAATTGGTTCTAAAATAAAGGCGTAACTATGCAAAGAAATAATCATGTGTAATTTGGAGTTGTATCAGTAAAGATTACAGGTTTCTGTTTCACCTGTAATCTTTACTGATACAACTCCAAATTACACATGATTATTTCTTTGCATAGTTACGCCTTTATTTTAGAACCAATTTGGCCCGTTTATGGCTCAAAAAATCAAGCAAAAATTTAAGCAGGTGCTGGCATTCCGATTTTTTGTCTGTTAGTCATCTGTTCAGAGAAAACAGCCGAAAACCGTCAATAAACGGCTATTTTCGGAGCCAGCGACAAGTAACGCCATCTATCGGATTAAAATTTTTGAGAGTTTGCCATGGAATCACCTTAATTTTAATTTTACTATTGTTAGGCTAATTGCTTTTTAAATGTTTACTGCTTCGCCCCTTCCTTCTAGATTTTGATCTAATCTCATTTGTTAAGTTTTATCAGTTTTCTATCAAGTTTGATTGATTTATGTTTTGCATTAAGCAATCCATTTTGGTTTATTCCGCTTCTACTATGAGAGTTGTTAATATTTCCTTGTTTGCAACTGAGGACCATACTAAGACCAAGAGTCCAAAGGCTCACTACAGTAATTAAAATGAAGCAAGATCTGGCTGCAATGAAAGTGGTTTTATCAGCCAGTGATTCAAGTCAGACAACTATTGCACTATTGCATAGAACGGCTCAATGGTGGCGGTCCACGGAAGAAGAGCCTTTAAAAAGTTGAGTGTGCTCTTCACCAAAAATCCTAATGTGAAAATAATACAGAAAACTAAGAATGAGCACAACTCACGTTTTAAGGGCCCTTTTTTCAGGGAACACTTCTTTTCTCCTTCCTCATGTGATAGCTCCTCTGTCACAAATAAATCTTTCCTCATGGCACAGTTTGAGACTCAGAAAAAAAAAAAAAAACCTTAGAAATAACGTGGCACTTGAATGCCATATTTTATCCGCCAAATTAGCAAGAAAGATTCTGCACATGGAAGGCGGAACATATCCTATTGACACAGTAAGTTGAGACCAACTTACTGAGGGGTCTGGGGGCATATACAAAACGTTATTTACTCTAAAGGTAGCGAGAGAGTAGGAACGGATAAAATCAAAACAATTTCTGAAATTTAAGGAAATAAATTGCTTCTCTAAATATTTGACCTGCATGACTGACTCATAAGTTTAAAATGTAAGGAAAATTTTAAGGACATTGTTGAGGGAAAAACACTAGATTGTGACATAGAAGTGACACTTTGGAATATTCTGCACCCCTGCTCATACATTATTATGGCACACTTTCATCCTTGCTACGTAAGTTCGGTGAATATCACGATTTCGGGTCGTTATCCCGAGGGCAAGAACCCAGAAGTATGCTGTGAAGCGCTTCCATTTCAATCCAGTCTTTTCTGATTTTGTTTATACTCACATAACGAATGCAGCCTTTGAAGTTTTCTCTTGTCTCAAGAGTGTCGATAGAAGCGTGATCTAAAAATTGCAAAAGAAATGAAAAAAAAAAATATTAAAACTGAAACTGATTTTAGGATGACGATTCTGTAATTCAGTAATTTAAAAGTTATATTTTGTCTTATTATAAGATTACACTCAGGTGCAAGTATCACGGGAGATTCCTATCTAACTGAAGGCATTCTTCTGTTAATTTTTAGAGAAAGAAACAAATAAGATAAAGGCATCTCCTATCACACTGCATAGCTCCGTCATCTTTGCTATTACAGTAAACTCTCGATTTACCGGATCGCGATTTACCGGATTTCGCGATTTACCGGAAAATTTTTCCGGTCCCGGCAAAAGTCCCACAAGAACAATGTTAAATTTCATTCGATTTACCGGATTGCGGTTTACCGGATTTCGCGATTTACCGGATTTTTCGGCCGGTCCCCTGAAATCCAATAAATCGAGAGTTTACTGTAAATGGCAGAGCTATGCAAGTGTCAAGGGGGACTCCAGTCGAATCAGTCATTGTCTCTGTAGAAATACAGAGGAAAGCCTCAAATTAGATAAGAATCTTCCATGATACCTGCGTAGCTACGCAGATACCATGGAATTTCAATTTCACACCTGTGAAATTTTGAAATTTGAAGCGTTGGTGGAAGTAATTTCGGGCAATTTTTTATTGAAAAAAGGCAAAATTCAAGGTTTCTGCCCCCCCCCCCCCCACCCCTCCCCAGTGGATCCACCACTGGTAGTTGGCGAGTATACTCCCTAGTTTCAGTGGATACGTTAATGTGCTTCATCGCAAGTTCTGCTGGAGTTTACTCAAATATTAACAACAATCACTAACAGCAAAAGTTAACAAGTACCCCATTGTTGGCGCTCTCTTCAAAATATCACGACTGCTCTGGATAGAGCAAATTTTGTTGATGGGCAAATGACAGCAAGCAGTATGGTATCTCTGAGAAAAATTGGTTAGACCAAGGTAAAATTTGGGCAACAAAGTCGAAAACGTGTGCACTAAACTAAAATTTGGTGGAAGTAATTTCGAGCAATTTTTTGTTGAAAAGAGGCAAAATTCAAGGTTTCTGCCCCCCCCCACCCCTCCCCAGTGGATCCACCACTGGTAGTTGGCGAGTATACTCCCTAGTTTCAGTGGATAGGTTAATGTGCTCATCGCAAGTTCTGCTGGAGTTTACTCAAATATTAACAACAATCACTAACAGCAAAAGTAAACAAGTACCCCATTGTTGGCGCTCTCTTCAAAATATCACGACTGCTCTGGATAGAGCAAATTCTGTTGATGGGCAAATGACAGCAAGCAGTATGGTATCTCTGAGAAAAATTGGTTAGACCAAGGTAAAATTTGGGCAACAGAGTCGAAAACGTGAGCACTAAACTAAAATTTGGTGGATCAAAAAAATAAAAAATTGAAAAATGTTCAAGGGAGTTTTGCTAAGACCAAAAAATTATTCGGTAAAGAAAGATTTGACATTACCTGGCAAACCTCCAATGTATAGAGGACTATTCGTGTGAGCACCAGTCAGATGACCATTATCAGAAAGCCAATACTTAGTTCCTTCACTGTCCAGCCTTAGAGTAATTTCATCATTGTTGAATTGAGCAACGATGCGATGCCATTTATTATCACATACAGCAAAATCTGAGCCCAGACCTAATTCTACTCGGAAGGGTCTACGGTCACCCATGTCTCCAGTCATGACAACCTTGGCAAAACGAAAAGGAAGAATGAGAAATGATTCCAAATAAATACAACACTTAAGGGTTTTGTTCTACTGCTTACTTTGGAACTGTGTAAAAACGGCCGGATTTCAACGAAAATGCCTGATATGAGCTGTTTCCTGTATCATAAGTGTTTACAGTTGCCCTCTCTGCAGGGCTGCCGTTTCGCGGGTAATTACCCGCACGGAGGATCTTTTGGCAATTTTCGGATCAGACCGCAGATCTTTTGAAAATCGGGATAAATGCGGATAATTTGACATTTTTGCGGATTATTCGCGGATCTCTGAACATCATCACTAAAAACTGATCAATTCAAGTAATTTTCAAATAATTTGTGCTTATCACTAGCTTTTATTCCACACATGAGCACATTCTGACTTGATTTTCAACGTAATTTGGAAAGATTGTGGAATTGCATCTGATTGGCTGATGTTCTTTACTGCTTCTTCGGAACTATCACAAAATTCTCATCAACAAATTGTGGATTTTGGCGGCTTTCTTCGAACTTCCGAGCAAATTGCGATTATTTTGGAAAAAATCAGTGATGCGGATCTTTTGAAAATTTTCGGACTGGCACCGGATTTTTTTGAAAGTTACGGATATTTGCGGAATTTGCAGATTTTTTCAGCAGATTTAGAATATTTTTTAATAGAACTAGCCATGTGGACTCTTTTAAAGAATTCAGACTAGCCGCAGACCTTTTCGGATCTTTTCAACATTTTTTGCGGGAAACTCATGTCAAGCCGAGCGGCAGCCCTGCCTCTAGGTTGCATTTTCTAGATTGGCTTGGGTGGCTACTGCCACTTATGGTTAAGTAAATAGATTAATGCTTGTGGAATGTAATTCAGGTACCTCTTTCATTGTTATAGAGGTCCAATGACCACTGTTCTAGCAGTTTTGAGCTGAACCAACTTGGAACTTTATCATACAATTTTTTTTTGTAATTAGATTTTTTCAAAATTAGGTAAGTAGAGAAATGATTCTTACTTTTCCGTTGATAAACTGGAGGGACAAAGCAGGGTACCCTTCAGGTTGAGAAACTGAGAGTATGATTCCGTTCATTTCCGAAGTTCGGAATTCGATTTCCAACTCGGACAAAGATCCAACATCAAATTCGTTTTCTGGAAATATTCAAATCAAATCACAAAGTTAAAAAGTGTTGGATGAGGAAAAATTTATGAAAACTGCAGTCACCGCCGAGTGCCACGTGAGAGAAAAGTTGGCCACAAAAAATACCAAAACTTGACCTGGTAAACTTTGAGCAATTTTGTGACTTTCAAGTGTTCAAGGACTAAGCAGGATGCCCATTTCAAAGTACGACTTGAAAAATCGTAAATTCTATGAAAAACTACGGGAAAATTTAACTTTGAGAGTTTTAACTAGGATACTTTCTTTCGAAAGTCATACATTAAAATTCCATGATTCAAATTTTCAGAAGTGTCAGAAATCTAGAGACTAGGTATGTAATTGTAAATTGATCAATGAATCAATATATTGAAGTATAATGACAGGGATAGAATAAAAATTATTGGTGACAAAAGCACAGCTTACCATAGATTGCGTAGGCATCTCCAGGAAAGTAGGAGCCTTTCTCAACATGAGGGAAACACTGGCCCACTTTGTGATACTTGTCTCCCACTAAATCTTCATACTGCCCATTCAAGACGAGTCTAGCAAGGCAGCCTTTGAATGTTTCTGTTTTGGGGAAATGGGCAAATTTCTGAAAATGAAGAAGAGTACATACATAATTAAGAGTTTGTGTTAAAATAAGGATGACACTTTTTTATTCTATTCTTCATCAAAGAAGCTCCACATTAATTTGATGAAGCTGAAATAACTTGAGCTTTACTCTAGACAAGCTTCAAAAAGTAATAACTCTTAAAAAAAAAATAATAGGAAAACTATTTTTTTTTTTTTTGTGGAAATGGTTATTCCATGAAAATCATATTTCTTAGGGGTGTGCGAATCCAGTTTTTTCATTCCAAATCCGAATCTTAAAATCAAATTTTCCCGAATCCAAACCGAATCCGCGCACTTTTGGTGTTGATCGATCACCGCCCGTTATTCCCGTTTAGGTTCATCGATATTCAGAAGACGCGCCGGCGCCGCATTTGTACCGAAACGTGATGATAGTAGTTTCCGTCGTTTTAGCAGGCGTTAATGTATAGAGGGGAAGAGGAAAAAAAAACATATGGAAGGAAAAGAAAAGTTAGACAAATGAAAAAATTATAAATGTATATGAAAAAAAAAAAAAAAAGATTCGAAAATTTCGAATCCGAAAAAAAATCCCGTCGGATTCGGATTCGAAATACGCGGATTCGCACACCCCTAATATTTCTTGAAAACTCTGTCCAACTGCTGTGTTGTTTTTAATCAACAGAATTGGAACTCCTTGCTTGGGTTGAATAAAGAGGAAAAATGAGGAAAACATTCTAATTCTAAAAAATTGTACTGCTACGTGTCTTCTTTCCACTGAACGCCGAGAGATAATGAAACGCCATGACAAAAGGGGTGAGGAAAGGTTTGCTTGCTGAGCTCGATGAATGCGTCGAGCTTGAAATACCATCCGGTGGTCAAGGGTCAGTTGCATAGAGAACAAAGCAAAGACTTAGCTTTTTTTTAAGTCAGTGGGGAAACTTAAAAACTTTTTGCCTTCTCTACAGAAGAGCCCACTCCAGCACAGAAAAAAAAAGATTAGTGAAAATAACCATACGGATACATGATTTTGGCACTTGCTAGATGTTACGGTAAACTTGACCAGAAGTATGGTACATTTACCGATACTTTGAGTAAATTCGACATGCAATCAGGTAACATCACCCCAGTACCTAGTCAAACATAGTATACTTCTGGTTAACATTACCATAACATCTAGCAGGTGCCAAAATCAGGTATCCGTATGGTTATTTTCACCGTAGTTTTTTTTTCCGTGTGCAGCATTCAATTCTTTAAAAATGCGGCGTTAAAGATGAACAAAACCAAAGAGATGAAGGGGTAGAAGAATGGGTCTCAAACTTTCACTTCAGCATTATGGATGGTTGGTTTCCGCGTAAAATTGTGTGAAAATCACATTGCAAGCATCAAATAGTCTCAAAATCCACTCGTGAACTCAGTTAATGCCTTTTACAAAATTCAGAGATGAGTCTTCAGGGAGTCAAAACTAATCGCAACTTTCTACGCTAAGAAAAGTGTTTCATCATAGAGAAAGCTGCAACTAGATGGGACTCCCTCATTTTAACTCGCTCACTCAAACACCATCTATGAAGTTTGTAAAAATTATTTTTTGAGTTCACGGGTGGATTTTGAGCCTTTCCGAAGCTTTCCATGAGATTTTCACGCAGTTTCAATTACTCTCCGTTGCGCAGTAGGAAAAATTTGCAACAGACTCATTGAAGCTTGTAGGGTTTAAACTGAAAATATCAACCCCATTTCAAAAATTTCCTTGAACTTCATTTTACTTGGAAGAGAATTATTACTTCTTTAATGGAAGAACTGATGGCAAAAAAATTGTGAGAGGAGGTACACAAGTAATATCCATGAAAAAATAATCCAAGATTAATTTTGAAGCTTTTGAATTGAGATTGCAGTTTTCTAATTTTAAGCCTTTCAATTGCCTTTCAAATTGCAACGCTTGTATGTAGTTGTATAGTTTCAAATTTTGCAGGTCAATTTGTAGTTGTAAAATTGCAGTTTCAATTTTGATCCTATATGTTTCAATTGTATGCAAATAGCAAAGCTGAAGTTGTAAAATGCCGCCGCACTTACCATTGAAGTTAACAGTTCTTCGGGTAGACCCCCTAAGTATGTGATATTACCAATATTCAATTTTTTATGGGCTTCGAACATTATGGGCGGATTGTTGTCAATTTGCATTCTGAAAATGTGTTCTTCTTTCATCAGAATCATCTAAAAATAAAACAGAGAAAATAGCAAATCACATTCTAATAAAAGCAAACCATTGAATACTTGATAATTAATAAACAAGATCTCAGATCTACCCATTGAATATTATTTTCTCGCCCCTAAAGACCATCAAAAATTCAAATAAGTCAACAAAAATTTGGTAATTTGGTAATTTATTTTCTACTCCTCATAATCTGCTTTGTGGGAGTTCATAAACAGTTTCAGTGATGAACTGCTGACATCAGATCGATCAAGATACATAGTTTGTTGCAGATTCTACTCCTCTCTTCCTCCCCTCCCCATACTATAATCTCTTCCTCATGACCAGTAGCGAATCCACCTGGGTAAATCCCCCGCAACCCTCAAATTTTGCCTTTTATCAACAGAAAATAGCCGAAAGTTTGCAACTCGTCAAATTTAGAAATTCATGGGCGTGAACCCCCCCCCCCCCCCCCAAAGAATTTTCTGGATCCGCCACTGCTCATGACTAAAATCTTGCATTACATCGGGACCTGTTTTCTGACAAAAATTCATGGACAGACAAAATTTGCCAATTCAACTTATGGCAATATCCAAGCTGAAACATGCATTAAATATGTTCTCGTGTACAAAATTTGGCATTCAAAAGAGGACAATATACCAAAGTCAAATGAGAGCAGGGCTGCCGTTTTGCGTATAATCAATGCTATTTTTCTATTCACCGACCATTCCACCGGTTGAGAAAAGATTGCAAAGTTCAGTTCAGTGCATGACTGTAATGCACGAAAATACTATGATCTGTAATCTTTCCTTAATCAGTGGAAACTCCGTTGATTAATTTAAAATATCCGCAAGTTTTTTAAAGTCATCGACGACTCCACCGGTTGAGAAAAAATTACAGATGCAAGTATTTTAGTTTATTACAGTCATGCACTGAACTGAACTATGTAATCTTATCTCAACTAGTGAAGAATCATCGGTGAATTGAAAAATAGCATTGATTATACGCAAAGCGGCAGCCCTGAATGAGAGGGAGAGAAATAATTGAGAACTATGATGACAGCTGATGAACACTAATTGAGCCTTAACGAGCATTTTATTTAATCCAAAGCTGAGGAAACAAGAACTTTATATAAATAATAATGATGTGAATAATAATAAATAAATAATAATGATAAATTATTTTTTCCTTACATGATGCCATAATCCATCATTGACAGCAATTTGAGATGTGCTTTCGGACTTTTTCTTCCTTTTGCCTTGAACGATAACTTTCAAACGACCATTCACAAGAGTAGCCATGATGAAATTTGCTAATTTGTTTTTTATACTCTGAAAAATCAAAAGAAAATCACTTAGCCCACAAAAACTAGGGGGCTGAAAATTTAGCATAAAATACATGTCTGCTTCATTCCTTCCTCTACTTCTTTCAGCACTGACTATCTAATTAGGAGAGACTTAAAAATTACAAGTACGTACGTAGTTTAAATCATTCACGAAAAGCTTCAACAAATTTTGTATAGCTAGGAATATTTTTGTTTTTGGGAGAAAAAAAATGGATTTTCGGGGAGTGAGGATGAAAAAAAGAGGAGGGGGAGGGAATGATACAGTTACTTTAGGGAAATTAGAATTTGAAAATAACACAAAAGAATCATTTAAAAGATAAAGTAATGGCCATAAAAATTGCTTATCTTTTTATACATCTGTTATCGTTTATCGCAGAATCGCTTATTGCTAGTTTCAACTTGATCAGTATTAGCATGAGATGATACACAGACTACAGACGGTTATCAACATCCGGCAATTTCACATGAGGTTTATTCACTATCATAATGTTGAAATTAAGGACCACTCTTGTGCGGGGCTGCACGCCGAAATCAATTTTCGGAACCAGTTCTGGTTGCAGTTCTATTTTTGTCTCCAATTTTGGTACTGTTCTAGTCCAGGTCTCACTGGTTCTATAGCAGTTCTCTTTCTGATGATGAAGTATATTCAAAGAGAGAACTGAATAAATTAAAATCAATAATTCGTTCAAGTAAGTCACTTGATCACGATTACAGAAAGCAAAAGGGCAAAAATATGGAAAAAAAAACAATATACAACCACAGAATAATACGATCAGAACGGAAACTCCCATAAGAGCCAATGGAAGCAAGTTTGGGATTTAACGGCACCAATAGGCAACGCTGTGGTCCTATATCCCAACATGGCGGACGTGTTTGATTTGAGTTGAAACTCATTTATTTCTGTAAATTCTGGAAAGAAATCTTAAGTTTACGGCCTCACTTTTATTCTATTGGCATTTCAGAATAAAAATTTTGTGGATCATGTCCTACATTTTTTTTTTCGCGCGCGAATCCAGATGTAAACATCCTATATCTCAACATGGCGGACGCGAAATGAATTTGCTTCAAAATCCGACAGAGTTTTTGTTCTGGTTGTATTATTCTGTGATACAACCATGAAAAAAATGGCATTTAAATCAGTACTTACAGGTATGACTAGCAGAATGCCATTTGGATAAAAGGTTCTGAACTGCAATTCTAGAGTGAAATTATCTTGGAAAATGTTTCCCATACTCCTCTTTGAAAAGTCAATCTGTACATGACTGTCAGGAGTATCACCAAACTTTGCGGCACCAGATTCGATCGGGTAACTGGATACTTTCCGACAACCGCTAAGAGAGTTTCCTGGAGATATCTGCATCGATTCAGATTCTAGTCTGGACTCTTCAATTTCTAATGGCACTGGTCCTCGCCGACCAATGGCCACATGCTCAAATTCAATAGGTTTGTCAAATTCTAACACACTGCAAAGAAAGAGAAGAAAATAAGTTTATCACAGCTCTTTTAATTACACGAGAGAAACACCAGATTTCTCTACACCTCAAAAAACACTTTCATCAATAGAAGGGAGGTGTTAACCCCAAAAACCAGGCCAAAAATATTTGTGTGTTTTCGAAAGGTGAAAAATCGATTTTAGTTGAATTTTCCAATTTCAACTTGAAACTCTTATTGCGTGGCTCATGGTTGAAGAAAGCATAAAAAATAAAGAATTTTGGCGCAAACCAGAGGTCAGAAACATATGTTTTTGCCAAGTTATGGAAGTTTCTTTCATAAGAAAGGCTTGACCTCAAAAAGTTGCAGAGTAAAAATTTGCAAGTTTTTATTACAGAAAATTTCTCCAAAGAAGTTCTTTTTAATTCCCTATTTTTGGTTTTGCCGGGTTTAGCCTGGAATATATTTAAAATTACCTTTTTTTAACTATCAAATGCCTGATATTAAAGGGGTTTTTTTTAGTCAGTTTTTTTGTAGTTATAGAGTGGTCTTAAGTGCATGAAAGAAAGATTTGTTGGCATAAAAATGAAGTCCAAACCATCAAAAACATCACCCATAGTTGCCAAAATGATTGGATGCACCAACGCTTGTCTGTGACGGCAAATGTTTACTTATTAATAAAATGTAGTTAATAGAGCATCCAAATTTACTACCCGAGATGCAATGGGTAAACAATGAGAGACCAAAATACTTACGTGTTATTAAATATGGCATCTTTGATTGTACCAACTAACGGTACATCAGATACAGCTAATCCGGTTGTATTGATATCCGGCGGGATTCCTCCAAAGAAAAGACCACCTGCATTGCCGGGAACTTTTATGTTGATACTTCCTTTGGGCAAAGTTGCAGATGAATCCAAGTTGTCGTCAACTTGTAACTCTAGTTTTTTACCACGTTTGATCACGACAACAGAATGGAACTGACCATTTCCATAGTCAGAGCTTGTACTTGCCAAACGCACTTCTCCATGACCAGCATTGAGTCGTACATCAATTTGACCATTTCTCAAGCCTACTGCATAGTAACTTTGTCGATTCTGTTGAAACAAAAAATAGAGATGAAAAAGTACAAACTTTGTTGACTCAGTTGGAACAAAATATGTAAATAAAAGAATCCAGAACAAGAGTTCATTAGAATTAACCAACGTTTGTACCAACTCAACAGTTATCAAGGGCCAAAAATAGTTGATGCAGTTTTTCTTGATATTTGCCGGCTTCATTTGATATTTTTGCCAGCTATCGGTAGTTTTCACAATTTAAACAATATTGCCAAAATTGTGGGGATTGGAAAATTTTGATGTTATTTTTTTATAATTTTGATAATAGTTGTTACTGATTGTGAAATTATTTAAGGCTCAATTCGAGGTTAATAATTAAAGTGCTTTTTGCACTTTTTGAGGTGAACATCAATTTTCAATTCTTTTACTGCAATGATTGCATCTTCCTCTATTTTAAGGCACATTTCAGAGGAATAAGTACTTAGATTGAATGAAATCTGTGCTTTCAAAGAGGGGTCCTTAGAAGAGAATAGGAATGTGTCTTCAGAAAAGTGTAGAGATGTGTCTTCTTAAGAGAGGTAGCCATTTTCACTTGCTACCTTGCCTAGTTTTACCCAACTGTCTTATGAACGTGAATTTTCATGGACTTTCACAAACTTTCAAAAATTGTCTTGAATTTCCACAGATTTTTACTGTTATTTGGCGCAAAGCTCTTGTAATTTCTTGAAAATCTATAACAGCTCAATTTTGCATTATTATGCTTTGGTTATTTGAAACCAGGGGGTCAAGACTGGTACTCCTATAACATTTAGAATGTTATACGACTGAAAACTTTGCTGCAATTTGCGCAAAATTTTCCAAGCTCCAGCCATAAGAGTCTGCAAGCATTTTTTTGAATTAGATTTTCAAGGAAAACATGTTTGTTAATCTTCTAATTCATCTGAAATTACTTTTACAGTTTACCAAACACTTTGCCTCTCACTTAGGTATTGTTTATTTCACGGTTCCGTTCATCCATTTCCTGGCCACTATTTTTCATAAAAACTTACGACTAAAGTCAATGATACTCAAGCAACAAATATTACCAGTAAGCCTTGAGAGGTTGACAACATCAATAAAGTATTCTGCTGTAATGTCGCAAAGACAAATCCGAAGGCAGCTTTCTTTTCAAGGCTGTAAGAGGCTACCTCTAAGTAGCCATTACCGTTGAAACCAGCAACGGTTAAAGCCTGAAATATGATGAGTTATCATTAAAAGAACATCCACAAAGAGAGAGTTCCTCAATAATTTTACTGAAGCAGTTCTCAAAACTCAAGGAGTGTTAAAATTTAAACTGCCAAAGTTTACATGCTTCCATTATATTAGTCAGAAATCAATTAACGTAGATCAGCCATTAGCAATTCATAATTGAAATTCAAAGAAAAGACCTGAATCATGCATAATACGACCCTCAGTTCAATACTCAAAACTCAAAATGATCAAATTTTCTCAGTAGTTCAAATTTTGCATTTATTCATCTGCAAAATTCAGTGACTTCACTAAAAATTAAGAAGAGAGAAAAAAGCAATTTTGGTTTCTTAGAGGTGTGAGAAAAATTCACAAATTAACTTTCCTCA
Organism: Trialeurodes vaporariorum; assembly: GCA_011764245.1. Taxonomy (NCBI): domain Eukaryota; kingdom Metazoa; phylum Arthropoda; class Insecta; order Hemiptera; family Aleyrodidae; genus Trialeurodes; species Trialeurodes vaporariorum. The sequence continues at coordinate 62,335,644 of VMOF01000001.1, forward strand.
GTTTTCTTAAAGTTTTTCCTGTCCTAGGACCACTTTATTACCTATTTCGTTAATTACCAACTTTCACCAAATCATTTTTGTTTTTTCAATGAGTACTACAGTAAATTACGCTACTTGACTAATTTTAATTTTAAAAAATACGCCTTCTTGGATCATTTCCACTTTTTACGTAAATTTTAGAATTACAGAGATCCTCAAGTTCTCTTTAAAGATTAAAGGTTACAAAAAACGACAATGTTGAAGTATCATTTGAAGTCATTTTTGAATCTCGACAAGTTACAACCACAACAAGGTATATGGAAGAACAGGTATGGACAGGAGGCGGGGTTTAAGGGGCTTTCGAGTTTTCCCGCCAAATGATGACAACACGCTTGCTTTGGCGATGACGTAGCCGTCACCTACTACAGTAGCGAGAGATGGGGATCACGGGAGAGTGAGTGAGATAGTTTGGAACGCTAGGCGAATTTTATCGCGACCGTCTAGAACATCTGTGACGTAGCCGTCACCTACTGAGATAGGCTCCGCCTCCTGTCCATACCTGTTCTTCCATATACCTTGCAACCACAAAAATTATTTTTGAAATAAAGTTTCCAAACATTACCTTTTGAGAGCAAGAAGGCTGAATTCCCCAGAACTGACCACGCAATAAATTATAACCTTCCTGAGCTACATTGACCTCTGACATACAACCAAGGAATGAACCAGGCCACCGCCTGGTTCGGAAGTTTGGAGGAATTCCTCCAACAAAGTATTGAGCTTGCGATAAATCTGGAATTGAATCTTGACCAGGAGGAGGGGTTGGAGCGCCATCTCGAGATTCAGTTCCCACCTTCAAGATACCTGCAGATAATGAAACCAAATAATATAAGCGCTAAATTATCTTTGAGAGATGATTTGTTGCCATCAGTTCATTGCTTTTCTGTTTGTTTAGTCTTGTCTGATCACAACTTTCTATTGTTGAGAAAAGAGATTCATCAAGGAGAAATCTGCAATTAGAAGGGCTCCGCCACGGTTACCAGCCCATTTGACCGTCATCATGAAATTATGTTGAACAAATTTATCGAGTTTCTGAGTGGATTTTGGAGCTGACTGATGCTCTCAATGTTATTTTTAAGTGATTTTACATTGGAATTGGCCTCCATAATGCTTGAGCAAAAGTTAGCAACAGAGTCATTTTTTACTTTCTAGAACAAGAAAGAATCAGTTTCAATCTTACTGGTCATCCCAAGGAGCAGCATTTGCATATGCAACTTCAGCTTTAACTCAAAACTTTGAGTAATCAAACTTCAAAAAAGGTCCAATTCATTACAAACCTATTCTACACTAACAATGTACTTCATGAAAAACTTAAGAGGGTTCTTTCGTTGGGTTCAAAATAAAGATTTTGCAAAGAAAAATCAAGAAATTAAGAGGGGTAGAAGAATGGAATCAAAATGCTTCCAACCAAGTGTCCAAAGCTCACCTTTTTCTACTTTTTTCTTTCGATCAAAGTATCGAGTCGCCTCCAACCGAGTCCAATTACCCGTGTTGTAGCGGAAATTAGTTGATATTTCTAAGCTGGTATCACCTCCATAATGGACTCGGAACATGACTCGCCCTTCAGATAAAGTGACGGAGACAAATTTTTCCTAAAGGGAAAAGGAAAAAATTTGATGAATTTTTTAACTAATTTTTTTCAGGCCAGCATTTCTGCCAGCACTTGGAGCTTTAAAAACAGACATTGAAAATGTTAAAAAAAAGATAATTTTTTTTTAATATTTTGTTTTCGGCCACTATGCAGCCTATATTTAAACTAAAAAAACAAAATGAAAGTACTAATAAAAGCATTCAATTACAGTGAAAACCGTCTATCTCCTATTTTCAGCGGTTTTCACTGTATTTACAAACCATAAAATTTTCAATGATCTGAAACATGGATTACATATTTATTCGAGCTTATATTTTATCATAAAAAAAAAAAAAAAAAAAAAAAACAAGTAATAGTATTCAATTATTTACAAACCATGATATTTTCAATGATCTGATTCATGAAGTACGCTCAGTGAACAAATCTTTGAAATAAGTCATCTTCACTCCAATAATGTCTACTTTTTTCTACAATTTTATTCAACAACTTCACTATAAGAACAAAACAAATATGCTGTTATTGCATAGAAGGTGAAATTTTATAAAATCCCTGAATGTCATAGATCATAAATAGGATGACAGTCAGAGAATTATATTTTCATTATTTACAACTTGAAATTCAAGAAAAATCGTTCTATTATCGTAATATAAGGATAGAGCTATGAAATTTAACAAACTTACAGTATTATTTGGCACTGCCAAAAACAAAATAGCGTCTTCATCAAATGTTTTAAAATTGAGCGATACTGAGAACAGGTATTTGTTGTAAGCAGAAGAGCTGTCGTGATGCAATATCGCATACCCATCTCCCAAAAATTGGTATGTTTGTTCGTCTTTGACTTCTTCCGCACTGGAAAAAAAAAGAGAGAATACATTATACAATTGTAAGTACGTTGCGATTTAAAAAGAACTAAAAAAGCATTTTAATTTCAATTTCACAGTAAATTAATGCTTAGCTAGTTGAAAAGTGAAACAAAACATTTATTTCTTTTATGTTTGCATGTTTCATCGGAATATTTGGGAAATTAGTATAATACTAAATAATAAATTAATTAGTATAATACACTAATATGCAGAGAAAAATTCAAAAAGAAAGCTAACTTGGTTTTGCCCAAATGGTTTTCCATCCCTTCATGCTTCTTTTTGGACTCTGTGAGAATCTTTTGCATCTTTTATAGTTCAATGGAAGCAGAGACACTTTAATACAGTAAAACTTCGATACGGTAGAATCCCCTAAACTCGACCGCGGATAACTCAAAAATTGCGTCAACTCGAATTTTTTTGCGGTCCCGTGAAACTTATTACCAAAAACTGCCACTCAACTCAAAATTCCGCTAACCCGACCAAAATTTTGATCTACTGATGATTTTTTTCCCCATAAGTAGGGACATGAAGATTTCGCGAACGCGAAATGCGCGAAAATTATCGCGAATCGTAAAATACATCAAAATCGGCCGGGACCGGTACTAGTGTACGTGTGGCGACCTGTAGATTCTAAATCTAAAACGCGAAATAATGCGAAATTGGGCACATAACGCGAAATAACGCGATTTCAGCCGTGAATATCGCGATTTTAACCGCAATTTCCATTTTCACGCGATTTTCGTGTTATTTACGCGATTTTCGCATAAATCACAAGAAATCTTTTCAGTTTTCATCATGGTCCAATGCAAGTTCCATTTCCGGTTCCGTGCCGTTCGTTATCGATCAGCGGTGAATTGCGACTGTGGACCGAAAAGGCAGGTATCGGACCTCTTCCTAACCTCAAACATTAAACGTTTTTCCGTTTTCGTCCGCAATGCCATAGAATTCGCAAACTCGAAAGATGTGAGAGTCACAGTAACGCTTCGGTGGTTTTTTCCTTGTGAGTAATTTTTATAAATCCCTGTCTACATATTAGTATTTTAGTGTTTGCTTTTTGTAAATAAATACATCATTTGCTATTAGTTGCATCCCTTTGGAGCCATGCCAAAATCTCCTGTGACTGCTACAACCAGAGCAAAAGAATTTAAGAAAGAGACCCTCCAAAACTATTGGGAAGCTGAGACTAGCGGTCACTGAACATAAGGAAGTGGCTCTCTTACAAAGTCATTTGAGTAACCCAAGCTCGCGTGTCGCTATTTTGAAATTAATAAAGAGGAAAACTAATTTTCTTTGTCAGAGCTTTCATTTTATTCACTAGATTATGCAAAAATGAGTCAAAACAGGGGAGATCTTTAGTTTACAAAACAAAAACAAAAATTAAGTTGATAATTGAGGGAGAAATTTTGTTCGCGTGTATTGGGTGGACTCGGAAACGGCCTGTTGTGAAAAAAAAAACACGAAAAAATAACGACGAAATCAGGGTAAAAATAATGAAGAAATCAGCCAAAAATAACGACGAAATGGGCAATTTTATAAAACGAAATCTTCATGTCCCTACCTATAAGTCGAAAAATAATCCCAATTTAAGTCGAAAAGTACCCCAATCTCAAACCGACGAAAGCTTCCATCCATCATCAACCAACATAAAATGTTGACAACGCTCAGTCCCCTGAAAAACGTTATATCGAGGTTTTACCGTAGACTACGACTAGAATTTCAACATACCCTTCAATACAGGCCGTGCAGCCTTCAGTCTGCGACCTGAAGTCCCACAGTCCAATGGGCCTTCCATCCAAGAAGAGATTGTGGAGGCAGCCCACAAGGCCAGGCTGCATTGATCGTAATTCTGGTGGTTTGTGATCTGCTCCCCCAATCCAGACTCTATCGTACGGGCCAACATCCAGACGACCTATGCCTGCTGTAGAGTTACCGGTCACTGGAGACCCGTCCCGCAAATAGGATCCGTAAGGCAGCACTTGAGGACGAACATAGAGTGTTCCAATATTTGCTTTCCTGTAAAGATATAAAGAGGTTAAATAACATACATAGACAACACCAACTTGTGGGAAAATCTGTGCTTTTTACTTTTTTAGCATAAAATGAAAAATTATTTGAGGAGAAAGAAAAGTGGCATAAAAATATCTAATTTTTCCAAAAATGATCCTAGTTTTCTCAAAAATGGACCATATTAGAAGTTAATTTCGGCCAAATTAAGACGCAGCAGGTGAAGACTATAGTCAGAAAACATGAAAGCATTCTTGCTAATTTTCAAAAAACCTTATAAATATGGGAAATATTTTGAGCCCGAACTCAACAAACTAGAAATGTGAGGAGCCAGTTTCATCAAGGTTTTAAGAAGTTGCCAAATGGATTCGAAAAGGCTTCATTTTATTTGACTCAGGCGTTTTTTGATGCCATTTTTAGACCTGCGCCCAATATTACATCGGTTGAAAAACCGTCCAAGCCAAACAAAATGAGGTCCCATGCTCCGTAGGCCATTTGTTCCGTAACCGAGAAAAACTAGAGATACAAAATTAACGGGTATCTTCCGACAAAACTTACCTTTCTGCTTCTATGCGATACCAATGCTGATCATTGCTTAGATCACCGGCTGTCTGAATATGGACAACATTAGTGACTTCTCCTGTATCTCCTCCGACATTCCAGACGAATCTGATTTTTCTATTCACCATTTCTACAGCGAGGAAGTCTCCCTGAAAATTTAGAGTGATCTCAATCAAACACAATATCATAGTGCTAAGACAATTTAAGATTTTTGCACATAATTTGCAATTTCACCCAAAAGTTCAAAAAGCCTGATTTAGCGTTACTTTGGTTTGCAATAAAAAAAACTCGAAAATTATTCAATTTTTTTGTTATTCGAGTCTCACTTTCGGGTATCTGAAAACTCAAAACACAGGTTTTTTTTTGAGCACTCGAACACATCTATTTTCTTGTAACTAGAAGGTCACGACAGTACTTCCTTAAGGGTTAGAATGTCAAACAACTATTTCAGAAGTTTTGCCACTGTTTTTTTGGCCACAAAATTTTATTAATGGCACTCTCTTCATAAAATTCTACAAACCATCTGTGATTCTACAAGTTGAAGCAAAGGTTACAAGAAAATAAAAACATTATAGGGAATTGAAGCTGAGAAAATTTAAATTAGAAATGGCGGGACGTTTTGAAACTTAACAGTTGCATTCTCAACCGCAAAAAAACACAGACGAAATGAAAAAATAACAATAATTATTGTCACTATGAAACAGTACAGTATAATTACGATATACTGTTTCATTATTGCTATTTTTTTTATTTTGTGTGCGTTTTTTTGTGCTTGAAAATGAAACAGTAAATTTTCAAAACGTCTCGCCGTTTATATAATGTTTTTATTTATTTGAAAAATTAGGAGCTAGTAAAATTTATTGTTTCTTCTCATGTTTCCACACGAAAGTTGAGAAGTATAAATAAGTATGGCTTTTAAAAACATTCAAATCACTCAAATCTGCAATCTTTGCTTCAACTGGTTGAATCATCAAATGACTGTAGAATGTCTTTAAATTAACACAAAACAGGAACAATGTAAATAACATCCTCTGCGAGTGCAGATAGGGCTGAATAAATATCAATAATCAATTGTTCATTTACTTTTTTCAGTTGAGTGGTGGATTTTGGCACTCATCATTAATTTCGCATCAACTTTCAAAGAAATCAAACCCAAACTTTTGCTGTTGTATGAAAGGAAAACTTAGAGCGATTTCCGAATTGTTTGCAACTTAAGAATCAAATTAAAAGAAGTACAAAGACTTACAGTGGTTGAACTTGGCAAATAAAACAAGAGAGCATCTCTGTGCTGTGTGCTGATGGCATAGGTTAGGACAATGGTGTTGGTAATACTTGGTTCTAAATGGTCTGGTTGATATGATCGAACACAAGAACCTCTTTCACCTTTACTAGTGAGTGACAAACGAATCTAAAAACAATAAATATTGGTTAGTATACCTAATAAAAAAACATAAATAAGACAGGGTTAAAATTAGGGCTGGGAGAGTATTGAATATTGCCCTCGAGTAGAGCCAAGTCGAGTTTTTAGCAAAAGCTCTGAGTTCGAGCCGAGCTTGAGTAATCCCAATTCTTCATTTTCATAGTATTTTTCTATGAAAAACAAAAACTACCGACAATAAAATTTAACTTCTTCCAAATTTGCTTACTTTTTTTCTCTTCATTTCTCCAATATCAGGCAGTGAATCAAATTTATTGGGCTCTTCAGGGTTTCTTTACTTAGAGTAGAGCCTCTCGAGTAACTCAAAACTCGAGTTTCGAGCTTTTTTAGAATACTCGCCCAGCACTAGTTAAAATTAACGTACGTGCTTCTATTCAGCTGAAATGGAGCCTTTTTTCTTGGACAACTGAAAAAAATCATGAGGAAGATGCTCCGATAATCTTTATACTGAAAAGTAACGTTTTTTCTTAGGTTTCCTAATTGTTTTACTCGATTTTGCAAATTAAGCCTCCGAAAATTCAATATTTTCCAAGGACTATCTGCAATCGCTTCATTCTTGATTTTGCTGAATGTTTGGTTGATGAGAAAATTGGACTAATAACAGTGATGACATTTGGAAATAGTTTTTATCTAATTTCAAGAATTTCGTCATTTTTTATGGTTAAATTTCTAAAACTATCTTGGTTCGGTTTTTTAATAGCCTTCCAGATTTTTGTCCAATTTTAATGAAGTTCCATTAGAATAAAAGTGCTCATTTTAGAATTTTTTTAATACCTCTGAGAAACTACGAGACCTCCGAAATAAAAGTTGTTGTGCTACGATGGACTGATACTTCCATCCCGTGATGTTGCGTGCAATCTGGCAAACACTGTATTCCGTCCACCTAAACCCACCTACAATATTGATTTGAGGGAGTGCAATGTGCACCCTAGATAGTTCAACCTTTTTCATGGGTTCATATGGACTGTATGAAATGTTGCCAAAAGGCACACAACATCTCTGCTTCCATGTTGCTAATATGAAAGCCATTAAAATAGACCCACATATCTGATCCATTGTTGGAGATGCCTCCAATGTCTTGCTTTATCCCATTCACTAAAACTAGCGAGTATACTCGCCAACTCTGAAGAAATTCTAAACACCCGATAGACAGGATCACTTGCTCCACTCTACTTCTGCAGTTTCACCGCTAGGCGCATCATTTGCGTAGAACCAGCGCATATATACTGTTGCCAAGCAACCATGATAAAATTAAAGATTCAGTGAATGGGACTGACCAATAGGCAAAGAAAAAAGTTGCATAGCAGACAAATAGAAGATTTAGAATATTCTACTATCAATTCGTTAGGAATTCATACCCCATCAGCAATATGTCGAGCTTGCGTGATTTTTGATCGAACTGCCTCCAATTTTTCAAGCAGCGTAGTATTCCAGAGAGCAAATTTTTCATTCCGCTTGGTGACTGCTAGTTGCATGATTGCCAATTGCTCTTGGACCCTCTTACTTATGGAATGAACATCAGAAACTGAGAAACAAGAATCAAACAAGACATGAAAGTGACAGCGGAGGAAGGTCATTGTGATGCATGTAGTGTTGTGCCGCATTGCTTTCGGTATTTTACGATATTTGTAATTACAGCCTCAAAGAGAGTGAACCATAGGCGCCCGCAGCGGGGGGCAATAGGGGGCACTTGCCCCCCCCCCCCCCCTGGAATTCAAAACAGTCAAAATTTCACGATGAAAAATGAAAGGACCAAAAGAAAAATGAAATGTGAATCACAGGAGTAATAGTTGACGAACTTTATTTTTTTAGTTTATTTTGCAATTTTAACTCACTTTTTGCAAGGAATAGTAGAATTATACAGTTTTCTTACTATTATTATCATCTGTTGTACCTTTTATTCATAATATCATACACGTCAAAAATATTATTATTTAGATACACCTACAGTTCTAAAATGGCACAATAATTGAACACTACTTCCATGAAAAAAAAAAGTTTTTCCTTTTTCCTGAGGGGGGGGGGTTGTACCTACACCTTCCATTGGGGTTCAATAATTTTGCCCCCCCCCCCCCCCGCTTGGAAATTTTTCTGCGGGCGCCCATGGTTAGAACTGTCATGGATAAAGACAGTCAAAGTTTAATTAAATACCTTAAAACCATAAAAAAATTGATAAATAGCATTCCAGAATCATGATACCTGTTGGTTACGACCAGTCAATTTACCAGTCAATACCAGTCAATTTATTTTTTCCATATTTTTTGATACCTCTAGATATCATGAAACTGAAACGCAATGTATCAAGACTCCGATAGCTTTATGGTATAATGTTTACCTCTATCTGTTGTTATCCATGAAAGTTTTGACTATTTCACTCTTTTAGAAGCTATTGTCACATATACTGTGAAATACTTTAAATAACTGTAAATGGTACCGCACAAACTAAATTTATTCTTTGTAGATTATTCTTAAAAACGAAAAAGTAGAATAATGTATCATTCTTGGGTGAGATCACTGAAACTGTTAAAAGGATGCCTAGCATTGCTTAAATGTGATTTCAACAGCTTTATTTTTATCCATAAATTTATCCATTGATTCATGGCAGTTATGGCTCATTAGTAGATTTCTGTTCTTTATTTTTTTACTTTTTTATTTTTTTATTCCTACAAAGTTCGTACATAAAAACAAGATATTTTACAATACACGTCACAGTAAAACAGACCAAAGAAAATCATGGTACAAAAGATAATTAATTAGCAACGTCATATGACAGATTTGAAGTCATTTGAGACGGTTGAATGACTCCGAGTTGTTCCGGAACAACTCAAACGACTTCAAATCTGTGAAATGTCCCTCTTTCAACCTAAAGGATTGATTAATTCCTGCTGTCCTGTCTTGTCTCGTTTTTTCCAAAAGAGGAAAATCAGGCTGCAGAGCTTCATAGAAGGAGAAAGACCCGGAGCTTCCTTTTTCACAGGAACGTCAGAGAAGTTTGTGGGCATATTTCATAATTTGCAAAGGAGAATTTTATCCCTAGGGTAACTGGACTTACTTTTGTCTTCAGCAGCTTGTAAGCTCAGTTCTCCTTCATCGTCTAACTTCTGTAACTGAGGTTTCAATTGAATTGTCGCATCGCTACTTATCATAGTTGCATTGTCGTAGATGTCATTTGCCACTTGAATCATATCGTCTGCTTGAATTAATGTCTCCTCGATTTTTGAAGTCACTGATAACAAAACAGACAAACATTAAAGCTCCCATTCTTCGTTCTTTATTTTTCAATAATGATTCGTAAGTATAAGTATAAAAATGAGCAGCTCTACTGTTTAAACATTTTTCTAAAGAACTACTTTTCTAAAGAAGACACGAGAAGTAGGTCTGTTTAAAATTGTGGTTAAAAAATTCTTTCGGAATAAGGTAAATTAAACAGTTTGTGAGTATCTTAATGATAAGTTTGTAGAATGAGGTGTAGCTATGTTTCTTTTTTCATTTTCTTTTTTCATCTTTGTAAGACAAAAATGGTTGTAATTAAGTGTTGTTTTCTTTGCGACTTTGTTATCATTTTGTGTAAATATGAAATGAGACAATAAATTTGTTTTATTCTATTCTACTTTCAAATTGGTTACACTTACGTATTGAAAAAGGGACTTCCGGAAATGGTTCCTCATTTCAAAAGCCAATAAAGGCTGTACAAATGCATACAAATTGATACATTTTGCGGTTCACTATTAACTTTCAAAAATTTTCACTCCGTTTTTCTCAAAATCACATTATTCCTATTTAAAACTTCAAAACGCCTCCATTCCGTCAAATTCTTTTAATTTTCCCACATTTTTGGTTTTGAACAGTCTGTCATAACCACTCCTATGCAGTGAGACCAAGATCTCAATTTTTGACCGGGTGAAGATAAGGTCCGTAATGCGTACTTGGCGAAGCTCAACATGGAATAAGAAATTTCAAGACTAACTTTTTTTTTTTTCTTCTTTTACATAAATTTTGTGAGGAAAAAACTTCCGAGAAAGACCAAAAGAATACAATAAACTACCTTCATCATTAGCAACTTCTTGTAATTGCTTGGTGATTGAGTTATCATCTTTGGCAGCTTTCTTGACATTGTTTCTTAGCGAGTCGACAGCTCTCAGGTGCGCTTTGAATTGAGCATGGAGTTCTTGTACTCTAGCATCTTGTAACTCCGCTCTAGTTTTGATCTGGCGAGATTCCTCTTCCGCGGCTTTCGCTTTCTCCAGAAGAGAATCTTCTTTCGGCTCAGGAAAAACCTAAAGTCCAAATTTTTCATTGTGAAGACACATATACATACAGGGTGTTGAAAAACTGTTCCCGAATATTTCAGGGGTGGATTCTACAGGTCAAAATAAGACCTTTTTCCCTATAAACATGTGTCCGAAAATGCCCCCCTTTTGAGCTACAGCCCCCCAAAGTTTTAAAAAATTTACGGTTTTTTTGGAATAGCGACCACTATTATGAACCAAATGTCTTAAAACTTGGTGTCCTAAGGTAATTTTACGTGTAGAATCCATTACTGACCTCAAAAAATTCAGAAATTGATTCTAATTGTACTTTACACGCAATATTGTACCTTTAACGGCACGAATTTTATGTTACGAATTAAAATTTTGAAGAATAATTACCGAAATCAGATGCGAAAAACCCTTAGAAAGATTTTTGGTACTCTTTGTTTCTTTCGATACGACGCGTTTTAAGCGAGATAATCGCTGCACAGTGTGGAAAAGTCAGCGTTTTTACCATAGCGGCCGGCCCGTAGAAGCAGCGGAGAGGCGGGTTGCATACTCACTGCCGTTTTTCATGGTAAAAGCGCTGACTTTTCCACACTGTGCAGCGATTATCTCGCTTAAAACGCGTCGTATCGAAAGAAACAAGGAGTACCAAAAATCTTTCTAAGGGTTTTTCGCATCTGATTTCGGTAATTATTCTTCAAAGTTTTAATCCGTAACATAAAATTCGTGTATTCTAGGAAACTTTATATTGAAGTTTCAGTGTATTTTAAAATCAGACATTTAACTAATTTTGATGAGACAGTTTAAAAAATATAGTTTTCACCATTTTTGTAGAATTTTGTCTGTCAAACAAATAAACCCTTATATTGGCTTGATTGTTTTGGAAGAAGAAAGACTAATAAATACTTCAAAACATACAGCAGAACAAAGTTAAGTTTTTACAGTAGGTGTTTTCTTTTTTTTTTTCAAACATTTAGGTACTGGACCAAAAGGTGGTAAAAGAATAACATTCGATTAAATGCTTCACTTTGATTAAGATTATATTCTTCAAAGTTTTCTGGTGAGAAATGATTCTGATGAAACCTACTTGGTTATGAGCATTGCTTGCAGCAAGACTTGCATTAAGAGCAGCTTCTTTGGCACTTTTTAGGGCGTCAATTATACTTTGGTAAGCTTTGCTGGCGCGAAGGGCAAAATCTGACTTTTGCCGAGTAAATCTGAACAAACTGTAAAAAAATCAGGAAACATTGGTGTTGATCACAGAGTGCAGAAACAAACAACAAAGAGAAGATTTAAAAGAAGTCGAAAGCTTCCAAGAAAAATGCTTTACTAAATATACAAAAAGAATCATCATTTAGGTAGGTATACTATTTACGTGGTTACTGTAAAAGAGCCTGAATTTGGTGGTAATATTTTTTTTTTTTTTTTTTTTTTTTTTTTTTTTTTTTTTTTTCCAGGTGATGGGATGAATGATTGATGTGAATATTCAGCATTTAGAGCCAATTTCTGCCACCAGAGCACTACAGTTCAATTAATGCCGAGTTACAGGCCAAAAGTAATTAATGTTTAAAATAATGAAGAGTCAAGAACTAGATAATCATCCGGAGAATTTTTCTGCAAAATATCTTGTCAATAATTTTAGAAATAAAACGATATATTTTTTTTGTACTTTCAGCCTTATTTTTAAAGCTATTGATCAGATGTTCAGCAGAGAAATTCTTCAGATGATTGTCTAGTGCCTGACACTTCGCTCTCTTAAATATAAATTACCTACTTTTGGCCTGTAATTTAACATTAATACAACTGCAATGCTCTGGTAGCAGAAATCAATATTAAAGGCTGATGATTTATATTAAGTGTCTGCAAAATATTGAATTATTGTTGATAAGGTTGTTGCTTTCGCCACAGTTGAGTTAACAATTAAAGTTGTGCATGTGCTGTGTGCCCAACCTGATTCTATTTCAACACCTCCATCTTGAGCTAGGGCTGTTAGGCACCTTGCAGCCCCCCGATAATTTACTCTAACCTTGGAAACTCCACTGACAAGAATCCCGTTAGATCTGACAGACTTCATAAGAAATGAACAGGTTCGGGGACACACACGTCCCCCTCACTAGTCACTCTGATTTTCCGCGTACTGTTGATTAGACGCATCGATTTCAACCACCAACTTACCAGTTCCAATATAACTTGTGTCTTGTGCATTTCAATGAATATTATAACCTTGCGTAAAATTTAATTCTGTTTATTATTTATCCTGACGAATACCCATTCGATGATGATACGTGAAAAATTTCAAGAAGAAGCCTAGCTGAAGTAAAAATAAATGATAAGAAATTATAGTTATGGATTCACCTTAAAAACTTACTCATCATAGCTGCGGGCAGATTCAAGTAAACCATCAGCATGTTTTTGGGCAGGAAGGACATAAACCTCTCTGTACAAAGGATTTAAGTTGGATAGACTGACTTCTTTGTCTGAAGCCTGTTTTGTCAAATTTTTCAAGTACTCCCCCACATCTTTCAGCTCCTATTGATTGAAGAAACAAATCTTTATTGTAAAAATTAAGTACACAAAAAGGAAAGAGAAAAAAATTGTGGAGAGAGATGATAATGGCGCAGATGCGATGTGCGGAGAAGCCAAGTGAGGAAGCAGTGAGGACGCAGGCGCAGACCATGGAGCCCGGTGTTCGTCGCAGACAGTACTCGAAGCAAGTAAAAAAGGAAAATAAGTATTTGGTTTAACTACAGAAGAATCTAGTTGACTATCTGAGTCTTCAATGTACAGTGGAAACTGCTTGCATCAGTTTGGGACCAGCAGAAAAATCCGAGAGAGTCGGTTTATACCAAAACAAACCAAAAATCATTCAGTTTATTGCCCTTACTTGCTTACACCAGCCCTGCTGTTATTCTTAAACAGACAAAATAAGGATTAAAATGGGGACTAGGCCAACAATAAATAAAAATTTCCGAGACGTTTCAGTGCACTCACAGCACCATTATCGATCGGACAAATAAAAATAAAATAAAAACAAAATACTCTGAACGAGGAGCACACTTCACAAAGTTGGAAGAGGGACTGATTAACAAAATACCTCAACATCGGTTACATAAACAAATTGACCAACAAAACGCAGACAGAGCCTCAATCAGTAGTTAACGCTTGGAAAAACTGGAGGTATGCAACCCTCAACTTTTCCACGTCTGCCCGGTAGTTGCATATGGAGTCTCTGTTTTTTAAAATGTGAATCATTTCAAACACAGCTCTAGCATTGTAATTTTTCTCCTGTGCTAGAACCTGGATGTTATCAAAATCAAACGGATGACCACACACTTCCTGATGCTGATAAAGGGAAGTTTTACCATCACTATTGTTGTTATGTTTGTGGCCATAAATCCTAATGTTATTCTTAAAGTTAAAGTATAATATAAAAAACTAACTGCTGAACAAAAAAAGATAAAGTAATGTATTTTTCTATTTTTGAGAATGTTGAGTAACCGATCAAATGAAACAAATTACAGACAATAATTGTGTAAATCAGAGCTAACTTACCTCTACATTTGATTCAAACTCATCGAACCGGTTTTCAATGATATCCATTTGCAGCTGCGTTGAATTTAAAGTTTCATTCGTTTCACTTTCGATTGATACAATTTCATTTGAAACCTCGTCCATACGCTCTACGATTTCTTCATTACTTTCAGTTGTATGCCTCACCTGAGAAAGAGGTAAAACAAGGAATAGTAAATAAAAAATAGTGACTTCAACTTGACACACACAAATATTTTGCAGCGTAGAATCTGCTCTGTAGATGCTGCTTGCAACAATAATTTGAAGCCTTGACAGAAAGATGGAGCACTAAGCGTAGAGCCTAAGCAATGAGACCTTCACATTTTCACAAGATGAAGATAACAAAGGGTTAATCTATAATTTTTTCATTAATAGACTTGCTTTTCCCAATCTGCCAAATTTTGTAAAAATTGACTACTATTTTTCAAAGGTTTTCGAGTGAAAAACATTTGGTGGTGCTTTTCTTGGGCATTGGTTTTTATAAAGTTAGGTCAGAGTCTAGTTCAAGTCAACAGAAAACATCATAATTAAATAAAATTTTAAAAAGAAGAAAAAACAAAGAAATGGTTAAACTTAGAAGTAGACTTAAAAATACCGACGTTTCTACGTTGTTATATTCTCTAAGGGAGATTTTAGTAGGGTGAAATTAATTTGAAAAGGCAGCTCATTTGTTTATTTTATTTATTTATTTCTTTATTTATCTAATTTTTTTTATCAATGTATTTATTCCTTTGAGAAATATTTTCGGCAAAACTCTTCACTCAAAACTCTTTCATTTTTTCTATTTTTCTGTCATCTCTATTATCACAGAATAATACAATCAGAACGGAAACTCCCATAAGAACCAATGGAAGCAAGTTTGGAATTTAACGGCACCAATACGCAACGCTGTGGTCCTATATCCCAACATGGCGGACGTGTGTGATTTGACTTGAAACTCATTTATTTCTGTAAATTCTGAAAAGAAATCTTAAGTTTCCGGCCTCACTTTTAATCTATTGGCATTTCAGAATGAAGATTTCACGGATCATGTCCTATATTTATTTTTCCGCGCGCGAATCCAGATGTAAACATCCTATATCCCAACATGGCGGACGCGAAATGAATTAGCTTCAAAATACGACAGAGTTTCCATTCTGGTTGTATTATTCTGTGCTATTACCTTCTGTAATAATACTATGAATAAAAAAAAAAGGATAACGATACATACCTTTTCCAAATTACCCATAATATTCAACACATTCTTATCTAAATCACGAATTTTTTCAAGAACAGTGTCTAGTCTCTTCTGCAGATTATCAAGATCACTGTGATTGCTGGATTCCTCAACATCGTCCAGCAACGATTTGCAATCACTGACAAAGCAAATAGCAGAAAAAAAAAATTGAATAAGTAAGTGCAAAAAAACTGAAAAAGCATTTACAAATGAAGTCTACACAGAAAGAATAAATGAGTCACTAGCCCTGTTCACAAGAAATGAAAGGAAAGCATTTTCCTTAATTTTTCATCGCAGAGATTCCTCTCGTTGTCAACACTTTTTTCAGTGAAAACTTCCAATGGGGCAGTTGCAGGGATTTGAAATGTTGTGTTTTTTATGAAGAAAGTGATAGTACTTGATGAGCTGAGAACAATGGTGTCTTTGGTTTTTTCTTAAGTGTCCCGGTTTTGGAGATACACTCTGGTAAAGTTGCACAAAATTGTGTGTGTAGTGACGTCACCACGCGGAATTCCCATTTAAAACAATGTATTTTGGGCCAAAATATCATCTCCGGAACAATGGGACTTAATTAGAAATCAAAAGCATTTTTGTTCTCAGCTCATCAAATACTTTCATTTTCTTTACAAAAAAACGTAAAATTTCAGCCCCTTGCAACTGCCCCATTTCGTTCAATTTTTCTGTGAAAAAAAATCAAGAAATAGTTGCAAAATTGATGTAACAGGTAAATTTTATTTTTTAGGAGCAGGAGTAATTTTTTTGCCTACTTATCAAGTCTTATGAAGTTTTATTGAACAGTATTTACGCGGAAAGTAATGTTGGTAAATTAGCCCAGACATTTAAGAAATGGGTTGTAGAAAAACAATAAAGAAGTAATCAAAATACACAAGAGGCAACAAAGAATACTAAGATGAAAAATGCAAACCAAACTATAAATGTTAGAAAGAGGGGGGGGGGGGGGGGGTGGAGGGGATATTGACAAATGTAAGGAATGGTTCAAAATCACCAAGCTTAAAAAGTTTTAAATGTGCTAAAAACATAAAATAAGATAGGAGTTGGGGCTAAACTCTGCAAGATGAAAAACTCAAAATATAGGTATTTTTGGATCTTTCTTTATATTACGGCATGTTTCAGAAGATTGTTCAGTGCAACTGTAAAAAGGTATCCATGAACACAGGCCAACTTTCCCCAACCCTCCGAAAAAAGGGGGCACGTTGCACCTCCGTAAAAGACAGAAATTTTACAAGCTACTGTGCCAGATTTGCCGAATGGTCGATTTCGCAGGAGCTTTCACAGAAATCGCTAATTCCCGCAGAATTTCGCTGGAAAACGCCGATTTCACATGAATTCGCTTTGCATCTTAGCAGTCAGGGGGTCACGACCAGTACTCCTTTGAAGATCAGACACCGAAACGACCGTTTTAAAAAATTTGCGGACGCGAAATTTTCCAAGCTCTAATGGCACGAGCATGCAGGCAAACGTTCGTGCGGCTCGGCAAAATGCTCAAAAGAGTTAGCGGCTTTAGGCGCCACTTTTGACCAAAGCCTTTA
Source organism: Trialeurodes vaporariorum (assembly GCA_011764245.1). Taxonomy (NCBI): domain Eukaryota; kingdom Metazoa; phylum Arthropoda; class Insecta; order Hemiptera; family Aleyrodidae; genus Trialeurodes; species Trialeurodes vaporariorum. Next base: position 62,352,729 of record VMOF01000001.1, read on the forward strand.
TTTTTCAAGTGCCAAAGCTAAATTCTTAGGCACAAATTTGAAAGTGGCGCCTGGGGAAGTAACAACACTGCAACCCGCAGTAGCTCAAAAACCTTCAAGTTACAATTTATTAACTTACTCAGACACTCTGATGACATTTAAGGCAATCGGTTCAAAGTCATAATCTCTGATTTGGTTAAACAACAACTTTGCTTCGGATAGTGCTGCTCCAGTGTTCACATCTTCACTTTCTTCTTTTTTCCCATAGTTTTTCAGTGAGTAAACGATTTCTATAAAAAAAAACAAAACACAAAATTAAAAAAATGGAAAAGTGAAGCACTACATTCATGAAAAAGCGTAAACACACAAGCAGGTAATTCTGCAGACATAGTAGCTATCAAATTTTCTTCAAAATTACTCATCTAACACTTAGGGTGCGATTCAAAAACTTTCCTTGAGGTCTCCTTGGCTTGGCTTGGCTTGGCTTGGCTTGGCTTGGCTTGGCTTGGCTTGGCTTGGCTTGGACTTGAACTGTCCTCCAAATTCAATTTGCAATTTAGAAACACACCTTGAGCTAAAACCACTTGAGATATCTATAGGAACTTTCAAGAGATTTTCAAATGAAATTGAGACATGAATTGGCAGTTCAGAGACCCTCCAGAAACCCACAGTGGTGTACTCTAGGAAAATCTCAAAAAAATAATTTCAACTAACTTGAGCAAAACTCCAGATTTCTCAAGCCTTGCCAATTAATTTACAGCAAGCATCTCTGAATTGCACTTTATCTCGCTTGACCTTACTTGCCTTACTTCTCAAGGCGGGCAAATTCAAGGAGATTTCAAGGAAAATATAAATTTCTTAATTCCACCCTTAAAATTCTTTAACTTTAGTTAAAAATCATCAGTTACTCTCTTTCACACTAACTTAGTTTGTACCTTCGTTTTTGTTGGTTTTCAATTTTTTTTATTTTTTTTTTAAAAACTGAATTTTGAGAACACCTTAACACTAATTAAAGTAAAAACAATGGACATTGTAAAAAATTAAATTCAATGGAAGAAAATTTATGAGACAAATGGAATAATCAACTCACATTCATGTCACAATTTTTTGGAGCATAAAACTTACACTCTAAAAACTTCGTGAGAAAATACACTGAGCCAGCTTTTTTTGAACCCAGCTTTTGCTTGGAAAAAGTCCAACATTCATTGACACAAGATTTTTATCATCTAAAACAGTACGTTATTTCATCAAGACAACCGAATATGTGACCTCGAATCCGCTGGAGAAATGTAAATTATTCAAAAAAGGCGATTAATTCAATTGAGGTTTGGAAAAGAAAAATAATAGCACAAGAAAAATAGTTCTTACCAAAGGCTTCTTTCTTTAAAGTTTTGACCGCTTGTAAGTCTGCTTCAACTTCTGTCTTGAGGAAAAAGGCATCCATAGAAGCATTGGTGGCACTTTTATCAAGTTTTTTTGCCTGCAATTAAAGAGAGGAACATAAAAAATTCATTATTTTGAATTAATAAGAATAACCCTTGACCCCCGGCAAAACAAACTTTTCAGCTCTCTCTGACTAGAAACAAGTAAGACTTTTCACATTACATGTACCTCTTGATGCACCCTCCTTCAGAGCTCAAGATAGGAGGAATCGATCAATCCAATTTGTTTAAACAGCGTCACAGATTCGAAGCCATTCGAGTCGTTTGTTTTAGACAAATGACCCCGTTGTTTAAGCTCAACGCGATGAATAGCCTCAAATCTATCATGAGACACCATTTAAACCAATGAGATTGATGGATTACAGCTATCTTGTCTTGTCTCTTCCAAAAGAGCGGAATCATCGTATAGTTACGATTGATAGCACAGATAAGCACCACGTTATTTGTTGAGCATTTTTGCTGAACAAAATTGAGATTCTTACAAATTTGGGCAAACTCAGCTCATTCAAAACAAAACGAACAGCTTCAGAAATGAGTACTTTGGTAAAATGGGGATTTTAAGAACATCCTACGCGTATGAAAGTTTATTAGAGTCCAAATCTGATCATTAAAAGCTGATATGACTGAACTAGAACATCAGGAATAGGGCAGTTGCATGGGTCTGAAATTTTGTGTTTTTTATAAGGAAAATGATAGTACTTGATGACCTAAGAACAATGGTGCCTTTGGTTTTTCCCAAGTGCCCTGGTTTTGGAGAAAAACTCGTGTGAAATTGCAAAAAATCGTGGGTGTAGTGACGTCACTACGTGGAATCCCCATTTAAAACAATGTATTTTGGGCCAAAATCTTATCGCTGGAACAATGGAACTTTATTAGAAACCAAAGGCATCTTTGTTCTCAGCTCATCAAGTACTTTCATTTTCTTTGTAAAAAACGCGACATTTCAGACCATTGCAACTGTCCCATTGAAGATATAAGAAAAAGGTGACAATTGCAACACCTCTGAAGCAGATAGACAAATTGATCAAATAGAGCTTGAAATTAGATTGATGAAAACAGTAAAACACATACCTTGGCCAAGACATGTTTCGATTTTTTTCTGATAACATCATCAATATCCTCGAGGAGCAAGTTTAATTTTCGGTTGGTGTTGGAAAATATCTGAGCCACATTCTGAAACTCTGTTAGGTTTGATTCAAAGACCATTAACCGTGGCCATGGAGCAGAAATGGTACCGTCTGAGACAGCTAAAGATGCCTCTTCAAGAGAATCTTCAATATTATCTATTTTGTCTAAAAGTAAATCAGTGCAACCATCTTCACATGCTGATTTAAACAAAAACAAAAAACACGTTCAAATTAAAATGGCGAAGAAAAATGTGACATAACATCAGATAGCCACTAAAAGATAAACAATAGGATCAGAGGCAGGAAAAATATGTACAGATTTTTGAGAAATAGAAATAAATTACCAAAAATATGAGTATTGATTAGACACGTTCTAGTTAATGAGAATAGGGTGCCTAGCGATTTCCATTTTTCAAATTCCCTGATTTTCCATGATGCTACGAGATTTTTTTCATGATAAATGAAATCACCTTCGTGCAAAAATTTGAACATTTTCTACGACTACGACATCATCAAGTATGGACTTTTTTAAGAAAATTAATACACTGACTTGGTTCTCGACTTTTGAATTCAAATTCTCTGATGAAAGAGGTTTACAAACCAAAATTCCCTGATAACTGCATATTTTCCCTCAAGAGTCAAATTCCTTGACAAGGTCAGGTTTTCCCAGATGCTCATTGGCAGTTTCATGAGCAAGGGGCCAAAGGGGCCGACCCCCCCCCCCTTTGACCATGAAAGAGGGAAAAGATGGGGGAAATAAGTGACAGAAAGAGAGTTAAAAGGAAGGAGGGGTCACCAGGGGGCGAAAAGAGTATCTTTTACAGGTCATGGTACCAAGGTTAAGAGAGGGAGGGTGGACAGGTACTCCGCAAAGTGCAAGACATCCTCAGGTGTAGGAAATACTCAAGAACTCACACACCTCTAGTAATAATAACTATACGCTATACAACAAACTTTAAGTTGCAGGAGAAAATGTGAAAAATATTAGAGAAGAAAATGATGAGCAAATGGGGCAGTTGCAAGGGTCTGAATTCTTGTGTTTTTTATAAAGAAAATTAAAGTGCTTGATAAGCTGAGAAGAAAGATGCCTTTGGTTTCTAATTAAGTCCCATCGTTCCGGAGATGGGATTTTGGCCCAAATTACATTGTTTTAAATGGGAATTCCGCGTAGTGACGTCACTACGCCCACGATTTTTTACAACTTTACGCTTGTGTAACTCCAAAACCGGGACACTTAGGAAAAAACCAAAGTCACCATTGTTCTCAGCTCATCAAGTACTATCATTTTCTTCGTAACAAACGCAACATTTCAGACCCTTGCAACAGCCCCATTGTTTTCTTGACGGTAATTTACCTACACATCCTTTGTTAGATAAAATATGGCGACGAGGACAAACGGAACAATCTCTCCCAGTAATGCCGGGTTTACAATTACATTGACCGGTTAGCTCATGACACTCATCACTAACACTTCCATGCGAGTTACATTCACAGGGTTGACAAGATCCGTTTATTTGTTGTGGGAAGCCGAACCAACCGTAGCTGCACCTGATGTACAAATCGAGAGGTGAGATATAACATTAGAAAAATAGGGCCAAACCAAAAATATAAAATAAAAACAAACAAAATCAGATAAAAAATTAAGAAAAATCAAATCAAAACTGTACATTTGGAAAAAGTGTTGGATTGAGCTTTGTAATTTGGTGGTGGCAACTTTACAGATAATTTAAGAAAAAAAAAATTAAACCTAAAATGTAAGTGAAACAACATAAATTGGGTACCTCATTTCTGTGAATGTTGGTTGGCAGAATTATCTATTGATTTCTTTGAGAAATTCTGACACCCCGGAACTTAAGAGCAAACCTGTTGTTTAAGAAAGAAGATACAATATTTTCGGCTCCGGATATCAATAAACCTATTCTTGATTCCTTTTGTTCTGATGATGGGTCCAATTAATGACCCAATATGCATCAGTAAGCTCATAATTATGTACTTAATTTTTATTTTATTATTATTATTTTTTTTTTTTTTAATTTCTTTCAAAAACTTCAGCTTGGATTTATTTTGATAACATCTTCTATTTCACTTTAGATGCGCATACACTTTCAAAATTTAAAAAATGGTACTTTTCTCACCTATCACAAACTTTCCCTGTATAACCAGGTTTACAATTGCAAACAGTTTCCAGGCCAGGAGTGACCTGACAACTTTGAGCAAAATTACGATCTGTGTAAGGACATGGGCAGGGTCGACAAGGGCCTAAGACTGGGTCCCCGTAATATCCTTCAGCGCAAACTTCACAGCTTTCACCGCCAGTGTTCTCAGAGCAATTCTACAGATTGAAAGTGAAGAAGTAAAACTAAATTAAGATATAAACCAACGTACGAGACAAGTTATATTAATTATGGGTAAGGAATGTAACCAATCGTGACGGCATTTTTACCCGTGCAACAAGAATTTGTGAAAGGACAGCCAAAAGCTGAAACGTACCAAATCAGTGAAAACTGCTCGTCTCGGATCGATTCAAGACCGGCCAAAAAAGAAAAAATGAAGAAAAAAGGTTCCGTAAAAATCCGAGATGTACAGGATTTTTTATGCTTTGGGACCGGAGAATTTGCAGAGGTAAGCGGTTTTCTGAGAAACGCGGTTTACGAGTTATGCAGGAATTTTTTTTTAGTTCTTATGGACGAAAAAACGGGACCGGCCGAAAAATACACGATAGGCGGTTTTCCGACTCGTGCGGTGTCCGAGACAAGCGGTTTTCACTGTACTTGAAAAGTTTCACTTTCAATGCAATTTCTAACCTTGTTCACTATGTTTCCTCAGGATTTCATAATTTTTACAAGTGTACCGACAGTATTGACTCACAATTAGCCGGACCTAAATATAATTTTCTGACTTCCTTGATTCAGAGAGCAGCTTTCCTCCAAGACTTACCAACTATTTCATGAATTATCATGATTTTTATGAGTTAATGATCCTGAAAAGTATTGAAAAACACACAGAGTAAAGTATCCAGTTTCATCAGTTGGTCTCAAAGAAAGAAAATTTCTGAAACTGTGGCTAAAAGTAGGTCTGCTGCAAACTTTTCCTCCGGCTACAGAGAAGGTCAATTCTGGTTTAAAATCACTTGAAAATAACAACAGGAGCATCAGAAAGTCCTGAAATAGACTCACAAACCCAATTAGAGCATTTAAACAATATTCCAAAATGGCAGTCAAATGAGTGCGTCACAACTAGGGAGTCCCATCTAATCACAGCTTTTCTATGATGAGAAAAGTGGTTCATCATAGAGATAGCTGCGATTAGATTGGACTCCTCCATTGTCCATTTGACTACTATCTTAGATTTCTCATGAAACGCCTGCAGTGGGTTTACGAGTGGATTTTGAGACTTTTTGATGCTTTCATAGTGAAGTTCATGCAATTTTACAAAAGATTAAACCCTCCATTATACTCTAGCAAAAGTTTGAAACAGACCCATTATACTCAGAGAGATTTAAAGTGAAATAGCGCAAAGATGAAAAGCTGAGTGCATACCATACAATGACCAGTTTCGGTATCACAAACATTGGACCGTCCGTTGCAATCACACGGCACAGCTTGTCCAATCAACTGGATGATGACGGTTGAGCCGACGCTCGTTTTGTTGTAGTAACGATAAAATCCGATGCTTGGGTTTTGACAAGAGGTAGAATTGTATTGGCGGGGACACTCGCACAGCTCAACGCCTAGAGCATTGGAAACAACAGATCCTTGAGCCTCAACTGCTTTATCTAAAGAGACATCGCGTAATCTATCGAAGAGAAGAGTAAAAAAAATATGGGAATATTTAAAATCAGTAATTTACAGCAAAGGATAGTCTTGCAAGGAGCAAACCAAAGACATTGAAAGCAATGAAGACAAAGCACAGGCCATCTTGCTCATAGAATAAAGAGTGAAACTGGCTAATGTATGCAAATTTCAGCTAGTGAGAGGACCACTATCCACTAGATTTCATATGCATGGAACACGGTAGAACAAGATGGAATGGGTTACTCTTGGTTGAGTGTTGTTTGACTAGTGCTTCGATTTGAGAAAAAAGTGGGTTTCATCTAGTGGCGGCTCATGCATTTTGGCAGCCACGCTCATTTGTCATTTAAACCGATGCAAAAGTATCGATATATTGGGGGTGCAGTGTCACCTCCTGAAGTTCGATTGTTTTAAATAGATTAAAATGGAGAAATTACGTTGTTGCTACATTGCACGAACCACCACTGGTTTCATCCAAACTCTCAGGTTCCATTTTTATTTACCTTTTTGAACAGTGCTACTGATAAGTTTTTTACATCATTTTTTGTGCAGAGGCTCTTTTAATTGGTTTTCTGAAATGAAACATGAAAGGTAAAAAGTTATGATGAAGTCTTTCATCTTTCCAATGCTTTTAACTGATTGAAATTAACATTTTGTCAAATTCTGACTAGTTAAGGACTTAACGGCTGTGCACCCCAAATTGTCAGTTGTAGTTCTTCAAAAAAAGTGTGCACGGTACATGAGCAAAGATGGCTCATAGAATAATAAAAATGTCTTCTTTTGATAAAATCTATGAAAAATTCTAACAAGGGGATGGTAGGAAGGCAGACCCGAGTTTCGTGACCAAATTTTCAGGATCAATAGTTCATAAGATTCTATAGTTGATGTGTTTCACCGATTTTGCAAATGGGCCTTAGGGGCCGAGAAAAAAAAGGGACCACGCGCGTCACCTTAAATAGTATCCACTGAGCACCAGATTATAACTAGCGCTGAGTGGCCGAGTGGACTAAAGCGCCGCCTTCCATACCTGAGGTACCGGGTTCGATTCCTGCCTTATTCATCACTTTTTGCAGTGTACTTTTGCATGTTTTTAATTTTTCTTCAACAAACTGATTATTTTACTGTTTGTATAACTCAGCGGTTCCCAACCTTTTTTGGTCGCGGACCACCAATCCGACGATCAATGGAGGCTGCGGACCACCAATCGGACGATCGGTGGAGGCTACGGACCACCTCTTTAAAAAATGAAAAATCGATTACTCTTTTTTCTTCTTTCTTAATTTGGACAATGGAGGGGGAAATGAAAACTAACGTGCCCTAGTGGAACCGTTGCGGTCATAACCTAAATTTTGGGTTATGACTCGTTCAAATGATAACTTAGTTCCTTAGCAAGAAAATTTTATTTTTCCGGCTACCTAAAAAAATATTAGTCACAAATTCAACGTTGCTGGACGAAAAAAAAAAAAAAAAAAACGGGGAAAATTTGGCAAGGTCTTCGCGGACCACCAGAGGGTCTGCGGACCACCGGTTGGGAACTGCTGGTATAACTTGTTAATGATCCTGAAAACGTTAAATGTACAAAAACTAAACATTTAAACAAAACGAACTTTTCATGGGGATCTCACGTCAGTGAGTATAAAATATCTGTTCCCTTTTTTTATGATTTCGTTTTTCGAATCTTGTTTCAGAATCTTAAGGCTACAAAATGAACTGAGAAAGCTTCCAAATAGAACCAATACTTACAAAGCTTTCAAATAGAACCGATACTTACAAAGCTTTCAAATAGAACCGATACTTACAAAGCTTTCAAATAGAACCGATACTTACAAAGCTTTCAAATAGAACCGATACTTACAAAGCTTTCAAATAGAACCGATACTTACAAAGCTTTCAAATAGAACCGATACTTACAAAGCTTTTTTGAAATCCACTGAGTCAGTTGCACGGATGAGAATATGCTGTAGATTTTGTAAAGTTAACATCAATACCTCTCGGCTTATTTTTTCAGTGGGGTTGTTTTTTACCCTCCAAAGCGACTCGTGCAATCTGAAAATTAGATTTGAATCAGAGACATGAGCGAAATAAAAAACCACTTTGGAGCGCATGAAGGAAATATTAGGTATATATTCAACAGTTCAAACCAGAAATGCAGTACTGAATACTTGTGCATCGGAAAGTGAAGCTGCTAAATCAATTCCTTTTCAGACTCAGTACCCGCTTCGATCAACTTAAAGATTCAGGCAGCTCAGCGCCTTTCAAAAAATCCAATCAATTTGGGTTTTGAAGATTATCTTGAAGGAAAACTTTAAATTCTAATTGATCGGCGTAGCGCCAAATTAATTGAATTGCAATTAAGTAAATATGAGATATTATCACACACAAAAAAAAATAGGTTTTGAAGTTTGGAAATATTTACCTCACTTCGTGCCGATTTGAGGGATTTGGTACAGCGGGGAAATGCTCTAAGACAAGTTTACCATTACCCTGTAACTGAATTAAAGGATATGAAGATAACACTCCTGATGGTAAAAGGGTGTTGCCTCCTTCCGTTTCAACTGTAAACCTTAAATAGCCACCATAAGAAAGAATCTGAAAAAGAAGGCACAAATTTAGATAATTTTTTTTTTTTTTTAAAGTTCAGAGGTGAATTTTGGAAAACTTTGAGCACACGTCATATCATTATTTTCCCATCAATTAAAAAGAAGCAAAAGCTATAGATTACTTGTAACATAAGCTTGCAATAGAGTCAAATAATAAAATCTTAATAAAAAGAATAAAACACCTATCAAGAAGGTTCAGTTCAAAAAATGTTTAACAATTTTTAACAAATGTACAATATTATAAAAAGGAATCATGAATACACAAGTGCAAGCGTTATTGCAATCAGTGGCGTATGCAGGATTCTTCTTGGGAGGGGCTTGCACTGATAAGCGTTTGACTGAAAATTATTCCCTCTTTCCCCTTCACCCACATAAATCAAAGGTCTGGGGGGGGGGAGGTCTTTATTTATTTATTTATTTATTACAATTTAGTACATTATGTCCCAAATTTAGAGCTGGTACAAGTCAAACAAACGAACGACCAAGATTAATTTAAACAATCTAAATCATCCACTTGGTAGGATGCCTTCTGCAGGACAAAATTCCTCAGCTCTCCCAAGAATTTGCCAATCTGTTCATCCCCAAAAATATTTTTCAAATTTTGCAATTGTCTTGCAACAGTCTTGCAATTGAAGCTCACCATTACCAACAGTAACTTAAAATTGGAAGATTTACCTTGTCACCCAGAAAATTCCATGGTAATTGCCAGTACACTGGAGTATCGAACAGAAAACTAACTCCAATTTGAACATCACCGAGATCGCCTGGAATTATTCTCAGATTGTTGGTCACGTTCAAACCTTCACTGTTCAGGCTCATCTCTCCACCACCAGGAACAGCAAGCTTTGAAACAGACAAATAAAGACAACATACTAGTAAATCAAAGGTCAAAATCAGAACAAAATTCAGGATTTGAAGGTATCAAGAATTTTCAAACGGAATAAGTGAGACTGCTTGAAAAAAAGAGATTAGGATAATACTTATGGACATATTTGTTCATGAGGGTTGACAAGAGCCATCATTTGAAGATTTTGCTGATAGAGGGGGGGGAGGGGGTACAAGAAAATTCACGAATTAGAGAAAGACACATTTCAAAGTTTCAAAGTGGTTTTTCAATACTGCAAAGCAGAAAATCGATGAAACCAAATCTTAATTTTATTTACTAATTACTTCCTACTTCATAGTATCGGAAAATCACTTTAAACTTTTGAAACGCTTTTTTCTCTAAAGTATAAATTTTTTTCTACGCTCCTTCTTCAGCAAGGTCTTCAATTGAAGGGCTCTACTAAAAACCGTTACAAGCAACTACGTTTCTAAAGGTAACTTTTTTAGTAGAAGAAGTAGTAAAGTCCAGCCGCCCAAACTTTGTGTTCATTATGCTTGTATGCATAAAAATATCACACTAAAATAAAATTAGGGTTAAGGCCGATTAAGGTTCTCTGATTGCCAAAAAAAAAGGCATAGGCCAATATACACTTCTCTACTGGCAAGGTCTTCAATTGATCAAGTCCTAAAGTGAAAATATAAAAGAAAAGAAATTAGAAGTTCACTCTTGCATAAAGAACAAAATTTACTTACATTTATGAAACAAATTTCTTGGGTGTTTACAGGATATATTTGCGAATCAGGCGGAAACTGTGTTGCATTACTATCATATTGGATTGAAAGAGTCCGGGAGTGGAGTAGTCTGACTTGAGACCATGAAAGGCCGGCTGCAATGCATTTTGTTGTTCTCCCAAAACAAAAACATGGTATGCATCCTTCTGGTAACTCAACGGATAGTCCAAAAGTTCCTTCTTTACATTCATCACATCGCTTACCAATAACGTTTGACTAAAATCAGAGTTAGAAAAAATCAAACATCAGAAATAGGTAGGGGTGAGCGAATCCAGTTTTTTCATTCCGAATCCGAATCCGGTCTTAAAATCAAATTTTCCCGAATCCGAACCGAATCCAAATCCGCACCGTAAAAGTTCAAAAAAAATTGTTTTAAAGTGCGGCGCTTTTATTTTCCTTACGATGTAATGAAAAATGAGAGGAAAATATTTGTTTCCTGATTTATCTTTACTGTTCTATTTCGCTGGTCGCGCGCACTTTTGGTGTTGATCGATTACCGTCCGTTATCCCCGTTTAGGTTCATCGATATTCGGAAGACGCGCCGGCGCCGCATTCGTACCGAATCGTGATGATAGTAGTTTCCGTCGTTTTAGCAGGCACTAATGTATAGAGGGGAAGAGGAAGAAAAAACAAATGGAAGGAAAAGAAAAGTTAGAAAAACGAAAAAATTATAAATGTATATGAAAAAAAAAAAAAAAAAAGATTCGAAAATTTCGAATCCGAAAAAAAATTTCAAATCCCGAATCCAAATCCCATCAGATTCGGATTCGGATTCGAAATACGCGGATTCGCACACCCCTAGAAATAGGTGATCTGATAAATGATTGTACACCATCTAGATTGAAAAATTACTCAAGTTTTGGAACTAGATTTGAAATTTCATTTTCCAGAAAGGATTATTTAAAAGAAAACGTTTTGTTAAATGTAAAATCATCGAACGAGGATCATTAAATAACTGAAAACAAAGATTTCCTGGGAGAGCTTGTATCAGAAGTGTAGGCGCACCCCAGAGACAATATATAATAGAGACCACGCACTATCTATCTTGCCCATGTTTGCGCGCGGTGGCAACTTTTTTTTTCGGGGTCTCAACAGAACACCGCTAACATGGTCCATACGTTGACTGATGAGAAACATCGTTGAGATTTTTGCCTAGTGAAGCCAGAAGCACCGAAATTGCATCAGTCAACGTATGGACCGTGTTGGATGGTGCACTCTCATGCTCCCTGTGTTAATTCCTGTTGAGTCCCGAAAAATAAGTCAGCCACCGCGCGCACGGCTAGTGCGTGGTCTCTATTATATATTGTCTCTGGCGCACCCAGATCATAATCTTTGGCAAATTTGCAATTTTCATTCCTTCAATCAAAATAAAACTTGCTTCCGACTTTGATCTTTTGATTTTAAATTGTTTGTTAGTGGAAAGCCAGGGCTCAAATTCGTTTCCATTAGTTTTTATTCTGTATAGTGAGAAATAATATTGAAAAATTCCAAAGATTATCGGTCTAGGTGCACCTATACTTCTGATGACCTCTAGAGCAACACTGATGAACTCAGAATAGCGTTTGAAGGCGAACACTAAATGTTAGACCCTTGCAACGACCATATTTAATGAAACAAGAAGGGAAAAAAATCGTAAGCTTTTTCTAAGAAAAATTCTAAATTCAATAGTCACACAATGAAACATACTTTACACGGACATTGCCCTGTTTCATCACAATCACATTCTCTGCCTTGGCAATTGAGTAAATCGATGCCTGCTGAATGACAGTTGCAAGGTCGGCACCTAGGATATCCGTAATAACCAGGCGAGCAGCGATTACAGTGAATTCCTTCGTAACCTTCGTGGCACAAACAGTGACCGGTTGTTGCATTGCACTGAAGACTCAAAGATCCGTGGGAATCGCAATTGCAAGGCTGTAAAAGAGAAAAGTAGTTTAATTTTAATTACAGTGAAAACCGCTTGTCTCGGATCGGCTCGGGACCGGCCGAAAAATCCGAGACAAGCGGTTTTCCGAGAAAAACGGTTTTTTGCTCCTGATGTCCTAAATCGCGATAGTTGCTGTCGATTTTCGTGTTATCTCGCTAAAAGTGTCTCGCCCTCTATTCACGTATATTTTTCGTTATCCGAAACGGCTTATCTTGTTATCAAGCTTAAAAGCGGTGCCATTGGGGGGAGGAGACGGCTTCTACCCCCCCCCCCCCCCCCCCGCCTCTCAATGAAAAAAAAAGTCATCGCTGTGCCCCTCTCCCCGAAAATCGGTGAAATGGCGCCGCTGGATTTTTATTGAAACTTAGATTTTGCCAAAGTGGTGCTACACACAAACATCCGCGAAATAAGTGCGAGACACACTCGGTTCATTATGATGAAGAGCAGTAACTATTTGTCGGCATGGTTGTTGAGTGATCTAAAGATCTGGGACCAAATAAACGTTACGGCTTGGCGCCCCCCCCCCCAACAAAATACGTTGGACAGTGAGTATGAGTGAGAGTAAATACTTGCGAGGGGTTGAACCCCCCGTAAATGCTCACCAGCCGGCGCGACAGCCTGCCATGTCAAGCTTCAGTATTATTTAGTCCCTGCAATCCGACGCGACGAGTAGGCGCCATCGCACCGCATCGCTATCGCTACGCCACGAATTGCACTGCCTGAGGGTATGCACGCGTCTGCCGATGCAGACTGTTGGTCTGATTGTGAGGATCGCGCTTATCTCACCGACAGGCAACAACTACCCCGCGCACTCCCGCAACATGTAAGATCTTAATCTCTGATAGACGATCATGGGCCATGGCGATGTGTGAAATGAGCCCTGACGAAACTTTCGTGCGACTTCGCGGCAGAGGGGTGGCACTCTTCACCGCGCCGATGAAGCTGATTCTGCTGATTCATGATAAAAAAACGGAAGGAGACCAGCTAAACATGTTCGGGAGGTAAACTGGAGGGAGAAATGAAGGAAAAAGAAAAAAGTTTCCGTAAAAATCCGAGACGTACGGGATTTTTTATGCTTTGGGACCGGAGAAATTTCCGAGACAAGCGGTTTTCCGAGAAACGCGGTTTCCGGCTAACGCGGGATTTTTTTCTATTGTTCTTATGGACGGAAAAACGGGACCGGCCGAAAAATACGAGATAGGCGGTTTTCCGGCTAACGCGGTGTCCGAGACAAGCGGTTTTCACTGTACTTCCGAATTAGCAGATGCAGCAGCGGAAAGATTTTAAAATAGATGTTTCGATTTTTGTCATTCACATTCCTGTTTGTTGTAGATGCAACGGGGCTGCTCTAGCTGACTTTTGCTACACGGAAAAAAAAAACTACAGTGAAAATAACCATACGGATACCTGATTTTGGCACCTGCTAGATGTTATGGTAATGTTAACCAGAAGTATACTATGTTTCAATGATAATAATAATAATAATAATATTTATTTGGCACTTTGAGCCAGAAATGGCTATTGTACAGGTCAACAACAGGTCTAAATACAGGACAACGACAAAACTAAACAACAAGAATAAACAATAAAGTAATATAAGGTAGCTAGTAAGAAAACAACAGCATTAGATATACTAAGAGGGTTTTTAAATAGGATTATCAAAAAACTCCTCCATGGAGTAGAATGGCCTATTTAGTTTTGACTAGGTACTAGGTGATGTTACCTGATTGCATGTTGAATTTAGTCAAAGTATCGGTAAATGTACCATACTTCTGGTCAAGTTTACCATAACATCTAGCAGGTGCCAAAATCAGGTATCCGTATGGTTATTTTCACTAATCTTTTTTTTTCCATGTATAAGCAATTGAATAGAGTCGTATCGAGTCAAATTCTGTAAGATTCACGATGAGCACGGTAAAGAATTACAAAATTCACTCACGAAGTCATAAACTGACAATAAAGTTTCAGGCGAAACGGCGAAGCTACACAGGTAACATGGGAGATTCCTACCTAATTTGAAGCTTTCCTCAGTGTTTCATTGGAGAGAGTGACGAATTAGACAGGAATCTCCTACGAGCCCTGCATAGCTTTGTCATTTAAGAGCAAACATGGCGGAGTTATGCAGGTATCATGGGAGATTCCTAGAGCTGCTCGTTTCACAAAAGATGGCAGGTGACAGGTCGCCCGGCTCTCTGCGCCACAGGTTTGTTTATGTCTCTGCACATCGAAGTCAGTGCGCAGAAGTAAAAACTCGCCCCTGCGCAGTAAACAAGCCAATCTATCATCTGCCAACTCTCGTGAAATAACCTCTACCTAATTTATCTCTCTCTCTCTCTCTCTCTCTCTCTCTCTCTCTCTCTCTCTCTCTCTCTCTCTCTCTCTCTCTCTCTCTCTCTCTCCTCTCCCTCTCCCTCTCCCTCTCCCTCTCCCTCTCCCTCTCCCTCTCCCTCTCCCTCTCCCTCTCCCTCTCCCTCTCTCTCTCCACTTATTCAATTTTGAAACGTTCGATATGTGAACAATTTGAAAAAAAAGATACACAATTATTATTTCTCAAAGAATACTGGACAAGATGGTTTTTACAGATTTGACAAATATTTTTTAAAAAATGTGAAAATTTACCCTCCTCCCCCTGGTTATTAGAAGGTGTAAAATACCTTCTGCACACAAGGGTTAAAAGAGTGTAAGGATATATTTTTCAGTTTACCTGGCAACCTTTTAGGGGAGTGAAACCCCACGAATTTTGCTTGCAAATGTTACAAGTTTCGCCCTCTGACAAAGCTGGACAAACACATCGACCAGTGTCAGGATCACAAATATAGCCAGGACTATCACAAGGCTCACACTCTAGAAAAAGAGATAAACAGCAAATGAGTTTTTTTGCAAAGTATGTACATATATTAGAAAACCAAAGAAATTTTAATTATTTCCAAAACTTCTAACTTGATAGGGCCAAAACAACCATCACAACATCACCATCTCACCTAACAATTTGTGTAACCATAATCTTCCTCGCACACCCCGGAGGTGTTTTTTTTGAGTAAGAAGGGGGTACTCCTCCTCCCTTTAAAGTATCCCTTGAGAGACCAGAGGTTTATCAGATATAGATCATGTTATCGCAAGGAAATTCTATCAAAACTTCACAGATCAATTTTTTCTCTGCACAGAAAAAATGTAAATTGTATAATGAGAATGCTTGTAAAAAAAATTCAATCACCTACCACCAAATACAAGACATGCCTCGAAGAAAAGTTCTGTTTATAGATTTTCCCATTTACTTTCATTGAATAAGCTCTAAAAATGTGTCATTTTTTCTCCTTCGAATTTCTCAAATTTTTCATTTACTTTAAGACCCAATTACTTACCCATTGTCTTAAAGCAACATGCTGGACACATCCTTATTTTGGATACGGATCTGCCCATAACTCAGCAAATAAACAACCACTTCGCGACAATGCTCAAGAGCTTGTGGCTTTTTCCGATAGATAGCGTCACTCGCTTCACTCAACTTCTACAGTTTCACTGCTAGGAGCGTTATTCGTGTGGAATGAGCGCAAAAGCGCTTTTTTTGAAATAAAATAATAAGTCAATGGGTTAACAAGCATACCTACATTTGAATGTTTATGCTTTCAGTAGGCTCATAATTAGAATGAGTTCTGCGGAAGGGAACCACTTGCATAAGAAACCGATAGCAGTTGGCTCCCTTCTGCAGAATTCAGTCCCATTGATTGCCACTTACATGCCAGAATGCCAAATCAATTTAAAATCTAATCATTCATGATCCTCTTGGAGAAGAATAAACATAAAGCTATTAAAAAACAGTTTGTAAAATATAATGAACTTACTTTGACAACCATCGACTGAGAACCCATAATGGTCTGGTAAACAATGGTCGCAATTTTGACCTCCGATCCCTAATTTGCATTGACACTGACCGGTCATGGGGTCACAGGTTGAGTTTAATGAGCCGACAATATCACAGCTGCATGCTTGACATCCAGAGAAACTCAATCCCCAGAAACCGACCTCACAAATATCGCACGTTTTCCCGATTACATTTGGTCGGCACACACATGTGCCAAGGGTAGAATCGCAAGTTAAATTGGTACTACCGACCAAATTGCAATTACAACCTAAGAAAACAAATAATGAGATTAAAAGAGATAGTGGAGGATCCGACAGAACTGGAACACAAAGCGTATGACTTGCAATGTTTCCTCTTTCTCAGAAAAAAGAGAGCACAGTTAAAAGATTTCAAAAAAGCTGAGGACTGAAAATGAGAACCGAGAAGAGAGTTGAAACTATTATAGATTATTTTTGCATTTACTGTGCAGCCTAACTTTTTGACATAGAGGACCATGGGGGCATCTCAAAATGCCCAGTTTGTCTGTGGAACGACTGGATACAGAGCAAACTTTCTGCTGATTTCCAATTTTGCCTAGATTCGTCAAGTGGTTAAGAGATCATTTCGCTACTGCAAACCCAAATTTTATGGTTAGCCTTTAACATACACACAGTTTAAATGGTATTTCTCAAGTCAAGACCAACACAGTGAGGCTTTTGGATAAAGTCTCTTACTTGAGGGGCTCTTTAGAAAATCCATATATAAAATAGAGGGTGCGCTCGTACTGAAAAAGGCATAATTTGAAACGTCATGCTATGTGTTTCGGATGAGTCAAACGGGTTGTTCTTTTTTACCTGACATGAACTGAAGCTTCAACTATCAGGTAACAAAGAGGTTAACCTGTTAAACTCATTAGAAATACCCCAAATAACACTTTGAATTATGCCTTTCTTTAGGACGAGCACACCCTCTATTTTAAGCATGGTATTTCTAAATAACTCTTCAATTACACTCACCGAGTCCAAATATGTGCTACGCTAGTTAAAACAAGAAGAACAGATTTAAGTTCAAGCTTTAATAACTTCTAAACGGCTCATTTGATTTCATTAGTGCAACGAATACTGTCTGTCCAGAGTCGAACATAGAATAACAAATTTTAGAATTTCCTTTCGAGAGCCCACACACATAAGGCCAGCTCCGGGTCTGTCATTGAGTGAAGATTGAATGGAGTAAGGAGAGGACTTACTACTACAGCCGTTGGTAGAGAATCCATAGTATGACGGTAAGCACTCATTGCACTGATCTCCGGCTACACCTGGTTTACAAGGACACTGCCCCGACTGAGGATCGCAGAGTTCCGATTGGGAGCCGGTCGCATCACAATCGCAGAGTTCACAGCCAGCAGTGATATTACCAAATCCATCCTGAAAATAAACAATAAAAACAAATGCCATACAGATAGTTGGCAAGCCAACAGTTGAATAATTGAAACAAAGAAATAACATAAGAGTCAAACTGTAAAGCTGCTGGGGGCAGAAATGGCGTAAGTCCATAATCCATTTTATCTTAAATTAGGGGTGTGCGAATCCAGTTTTTTCATTCCGAATCCGAATCTTAAAATCAAATTTTTCCGAACCGAATCCGCGCCGTAAAAGTTCTAAAAAAATTGTTTTAAAGTGCGGTGCTTTTATTTTCCTTACGATGTAATGAAAAATGAGAAGAAAATATTTGTTTTCTGATTTATCTTTACTATTCTATTTCGCTGGTCGGGCAACACCTTGGTGTTGATCGATTACCGCCCGTTATCCCCGTTTAGGTTCATCGATATTCGGAAGACGCGCCAGCGCCGCATTCGTACCAAATCGTGATGATAGTAGTTTCCGTCGTTTTAGCAGGCGCTAATGTATAGAGGGGAAGAGGAAGAAAAAACATATGGAAGGAAAAGAAAAGTTAGAAAAACGAAAAAATTATAAATGTATATGAAAAAAAAAAAGATTCGAAAATTTCGAATCCAAACAAAAAATTTCGAATCCCGAATCCGAATCCGACGAATTCCGTCGGATTCGGATTCGAAATACGCGGATTCGCACACCCCTATCTTAAATGCATGAGGGCAAAATGAAAATGTATGAGATAAGTAGGAACTTATTATTAAAAAGAGAGCTGAAAATGAAACTTACAAAACAGCGATCACAAGCTCTTCCAGTGTAGTTATCCAAACATTCGCATTGACCAGTAACAGTGTTGCATGAGTCAATAGTTTTGGAGCCAATACCACTACAATTACAGGCTGGAACAAAGAAAACCTACAATGAAATCTTTCCTCACAAAATGCCAGATAGACAGTTTTTCGCGAATCCAGCAAATTAGAGGGGTTGACTTTGATTTTTTCACTTGGAAATTGGTAGAAGTAGTGGGAGTAAAGTCAAGCCACCCTAACCATATGTTTGTTATGATGGTGTTTCACAGCGAGTGACTAAGGTACCTTACAGAAAGGTAAGAGGACTGCTACAGGCGTGACACTCTAAGGAGTAAGAATTTTTAAAAATAAAAAAAAAAATGTAATTATGTACTTTAATTAAGAAGTTAAAAAAGCATGTTTCCTTGAAAGACTTAATTATTCAGTTCTGGTTCCATCTTGATTCAAAGACTGGAACCAAAACTGAACCAGAATTGGGATGTGATTGTAAATTATATTTCAACTAAAACTGAAACCAACTTTCAGTAACCATTTGTAAATACATTGCTCCAGAACCAATTCCAAAAAATATGTTAGTTCGCAGCTCAAATCAGCAGGCATTATGACTAGAATCACTGGACGTAAATATTTTGACCAAAACAAAAAGATAGAAATAAAATTATGAAGATAAAAATACAAAAAAGAGGAAAAAGAGAACACGAATGATCCACCATTAGAGAGCTGAAAAAACTTCTATACTCTTACGTTTACAATCGAAATTTACGGGATCTCCATAGTGATGAGCTTTGCATTTTTCACATCTCCAGCCTTCCGTATTACCTTGACAATCCAAACACTGACCAGTCATTTGATTGCAAGGGCCATCGTTACAGTCACAAGGTTTACAAGAAGAGCCAATTTCTAAAGGATTTCCATAGTAACCAAAAGCACACCTAAGTGAACATTGACAGACAGACAACGATGAAACAAAGTTGAGAACATTAAAAATCCTTGTCTTAAAATTGCCTGATCCATAAAAGAGTATCAAAGAAAAATCATGCAGGAGCCCTGTAAGTCATCCATTTTTCATTGATTATCATAAATCATAAAATAAGAGCGTATTACGGAGAAAGGCGGAGTTCCCCGTGTATTATGGATGATCAAATAAAAGCATGAATGAGTTGTCATGTTGGTTTTCATCGCCTTTTCCTAAATATTTATTTGTATATATTTTTGTTTTTTTATGTTGTACTTTATTATTTTTTGGTTTGAGCATTTTTCACAAATCGATAAAAGTTTCTTCACCACTGAGGATGGGCACCAAGCTTCTAAAATCACTGGACGATTACTACTCAATTTTACAGATTGCATGCTTGGTAAGATTAATTTTAATTTGATAGATACATAGATAGGTAGACAAATAGACAGATACATAGATATATTTAAATAGATAGGTAGACGGACATATAGACAGATAGATAGATATATAAAATAATAAATAGTTGGAAAATTAATCAATTTTAAGCCACACTCACTCGTCACAATGATTGCCTGCGTATCCTAAAGCACATTGAGTGCAGGTGTAATCATCAGTTCCATTAGCAACACATGAAGGACTAAAGTTGTTCGTAGGGTCTGTTAGTGGACAAGCGCATGGTTTGCAATCATCCTTCTTACCAATTTCTGCATTACCATAGAATCCCGGCAAACACTGCTCACATTTTGGGCCCGTGGTGTTGTGCTCACAGGGCTAAAATGAATAAAATTGAAATAAGAAAGATGACATTGGGTAAGGATATCTCGTTGTTAAAATGGAATCGACAAGTAATAATTGCGCTTGTATGGATCTATCGGGACCTGATTTGTCATACTTTCAAGTGTATTATCATCAAATTTTTAAATCAATAACTGGATTTTCTTAGCGAGCTAAGACATTCTAAGAGAGTGACATTTAAAGAATAGTTTGTCAGAAAAACGACACATAAACCCACGCAGGTGTTGATCATTAATTCTTTCTGGAGATATGACAACACTGCAACATGAATTAATGGTAGATTTCTATAGTAGGATATCACCGAAGAAGCATGATCTCACATAATTACTTGCTAGCTCTATATTTCATAGACAATAGACACAAATTAAACTTTCAAACCCGTTTTTCTTGAAATGCACTAAATGCAGTTTTAGTTTATGTAATGCATCCTTTTACTAATCAGGTCCACAATGATTGACAGTGTCCGCGACGATATCTCATGGTTTTTTCATTCTGATTCTTTTGAACTAGATCCAACAAAAATGATTTCAAATTCAAAAGAAGCTTTTTCTCTAGAATGAAGACACACAAAACATTGAGATAAGACACATTGATTACAGAAAATAATCTTACCAAACAAACATTGTTGACAGGATCACAACTTGAGGCGTGGTTGTTGCAATCACAAAGGGTGCATGTTGCATGCTTATGAGAAGAATCCGGCATTATTCTTGCATAACCGTAACTACAAAACTGACAGAATGAGCCGGAATAACCCGGCGGACAAATACACCTTTCAATGGTGCGGAGGATTTCACCAGTTTCAGTTTTACTTCCCACTTCTAGCACCGCACGCATTAAGCTGTAAAATTTACGGGAAAAAAAGGAGGATTAAGTAAATATTCAGGAGTGCAGAGTAAACAAACAAGAAAATTTCCTTATCAATGAAGGATAGGAAGGAAATTAAGATGTTAAAAGTTATCTTTCAGTCTAATTTTCCAGTTTCCATTATAAAAAAAATTTCAGTTGGACTATAAAATCTTAACCCTTTCCAGTCGGAATTTTTTTCACCATTTTTTTTTGTATTTTGTTCAGGCAGTAAAGTGCTACTGATGTGAGAACTACTTACTCAGAACTCTGCCAGAGAGTGCCACACCATAGGAAAGTCCAGACAAAAAAACTCCGGAGCAAGAATTAAAATATCACGTGGGACCCCATATACCACCGGAAAGGGTTAAAATCAATTTACCATTCTTGTGGGATGTCTCCTTAATGCTACAATCTGAGAGGCATTAGAGTCAAAAACATTACGCAGTAAAACCTTGATTTACCGGATCGATTCTCAAGATTCTACTTTTTACAGGTCCCAAAGAAACTTATTAAGCCACAATGTAAGCGGCGCACAGGCATCCTCAAAGGTGCTTCATCCTCTCACTTTAATCGTATAAAACACCTGAGGTCAAATATTTAAATTTTTTTTTTTTTCCGGCAAAGAAACCATGCTTTTTGATTGAATAGATTCCTTGATTTACTCCGATGTTATTGTTAGTCCCTGAAGATCTGCAGGCTTTTTGTTTACTTTAAAATTAAACCAATTGTAAAGACTGTCTATGAGTGACGCTATTGGTCGAGCATTCTAAGACTTGGCCATTGCTACCCATAATTGGTAACCATAATTAAATTGTTTGTTAGTTTCCGTTCCCGGTAGTATTACAAAGGCTACTCATGGGTCATAGACAGTCCTAACTATCCGTTTAGCAAAAAAGTAAACGATCCGCCCACTGGTAAAGCAAGGGTTTATGGAATAACACTTTCTTAAAAGTATGAATTTCGATTGATTTAAAGTAAAAAGTAGAAAATAGCTGACCTTCCTTCAACTTGATCAGTATGGAATTTTGCGCGTAACAAGATATGTTTGATATCACCGATGACACTAAGAAATTGCTCGCGAGTAACAGAGCCCTGCATAAAGTCGGGATCTTCTTCAGCAGACGGATCAACATCATTACCTTCCTCAGTTATAAAAAACCAACCATCTTCCAGTAGATCAACGGTGATGGTTTCACTTTTTTCGTTGAAATATTTGCTTTCCCCAAATCCAAGTTTCAGTCCATTGTTTCCCTGAAAAATTAACAGAACAGAGATTTAGAAGATGAGAGAGTCAGTCAGTACTATGGGCTAATTTTTTATGCATGGAACACGATGGAACGGGTTACTGTTAGTTAAGTGTGGTTTGTTACTTAAGCGTTCCCAGTTTTAAAAAAAAAAAATTGGGTTTGATCCTTTTTGCTTTTTTTGCTTACTTTTTTGAACTGGGTAATATAAATGCTTTTTGAAGAGAGGCTCTTTAAATTTATTTTCTGAAATGGAACTTGTAATTTAAAAAAGTCAACTAGTCAAGGAACTGAAGATTCGAGCAGAATTGGCAGAGTTGAGGTCAAATCTCGGTGAACCGCAAGTAACCAACTTGTCAGAGATATTAGTCTGTTTTGTTCCGCTTTGATGGAACACTAGAATCTTGCTGGCTAAAAATGTTGTGTTCCGTTATGTTCCATTACGTCCTGTTGTGTTCCGATTAAAAAAATTAGTCTTATCTAAATCTAGACATTTTTGGAAGGATGGAAAAATTAAACTTTCAATGATGGATATTTCTCATTTAGAATGCTTACGGTTTTTTTGGTACTTTAGGTCCTCTATGGAGTTGATCAAATTAGAGATTGGCAAGGTAAATAATTTAAGAAATTCTATACACTGTAACACTCCGAAGAACCAAGCAAGAATCATGTAAAATTAAAAAAAAAAACTTCGAGAGAGGGGAAAGAAAGAATATGCTGTTTCAGAGCATCGAATAAATTAGGATGCAAAGTTTGAGAGAGCTTTAAAAATATAAGAAAAAAAGAATTATATTAATCATACGAATGCTTAAATACAACCATTAAAAAATAAAGTTATTGAGAAAATCTTTCATGAAATGAAATATTACTTCCAGAAATAGCTACAAAGTGACTATCAAAAGCTATCCACAAATGACAGAGAATAAATAACAAAGCAAGAAAAACTGGAAGACTCACAAATAAAATGACATCAGGGGTGTCAGTTGGTTTTCCGCTGGTATCACCGCGCATTACAACCCATGAAACCTGGAACTCAAGTTTGCCTCCATAGCTAGTTGCTTTGTCTCCACGATAAACTTCTGGAGCTAACCAATAGTAACTTTCAACACCAGGTAATTCATAGTTGCCGATAGATAACTGACTGGTTTCTAAATCAAAAGTTGGTAACACAGTGCGGGTGACACCTGAATCACACACCAACCATCCATCGAGAATTTCCACCTGAAGGGTGATAAATTATTTTGAGATAATAAAGGAGTGAAATAGCAATCAAAATGTTGAACAGAAAGGCAGACTTAAAATTTGGAACACATTATCTTCCAGGGTCGCAAACTGACAATCAGGTTAATTTAAAGTGGACATGCAAAAGTATATAGATATTTCTTTAAAACTGTCTCACACACAAAAACGTGTTTTTGGAGAACATAACTGAGCATAACTGCATATATTCTAAAAGGTCATATCCTTAGGCACTCAAATCTTTAAACAGTTTAAAAAAAATTCAAACTACAGCGCATACATGAGCAAAAATAAAGAGACAAAGTCAAAGTGCCGATTTACGATCAAAATGACAGATTGGGGCAAACATCTCTTGGGTTGGTGTAAAATAACTGACTGATCACAAAATTTTACTTACAGGTAGTGCTCAAAGTGCCCAACATTGATTTTGACACACTCTTTCAACCTTTGCGGGAAAATCATTGATTGCCGCACAAATTGTTTCAACTTCATGATGTTGGCATTTTTGATGAAGATGGTGTCCATTGAATTTTGAAAGATTTTGAGGTAGCCTCAAAATGGGATAATTTGGAGGAAATTTTGAGGTAGCTCAAAATTGGTTAATTTGGGAAAAATGTCAAGGTAGCTACAGAAAATAAGTGCCAGGTTGTGAAGAGAAACTAGCGTCTATGAAAATTGAAAATTCTATTGCAATCCTGCGCGCACAATTGCCAAGCCACATCATTCAGCCCTGTAGAAATACCAGCTTTTTTAAACTTAAGTTTAAAAAAGGCAAACACAGTTGAAGGGTAGAGTGGATGAAGGGGTTATGTGACACTTTTTTGATTTTGAGAAAATCAACTTTAAAGTTCAATGTATGGACGTTTTCGACATTTTAGCTGAACATCAACCGCAACAGCTTTGAAAGTAGGGTCATATCCTACATTTTTTGAACCAAGTTGGCAAAATTTATAGATAGATACCATCATAACTCCTTCATCCACTGTCCTAACTCGATTTTTTCCAAAAGTCACATAACCCCTTTATCCACTCTACCCTTCAGTTTTCTTATTACTTTTCAGATTAGGGAACATTTTAAGTACATATTGGAAAGATACAGTGCAGAAGTATATATTTTTCAAACCTTATCTAATTTAAAAGCAAATGAGTCTTCACAGGTGCTAGATATTCCGGAGCAGTAACAAGGAGAGCAGCCATCAGGATTTTCAGCTGATAATCCAAAAAATCCAGACTTGCATTGGTCACACTGAGCTCCCATGACATTGGTCTGGAAAAGAAGAGATTCATAACACAGTTAGACATTTGTTACAAACTTTTTTCATAACCTCGTGGGTCGTGAGGATTTGATGCACAGAAAAAGATGAATCAAGACACAAAAATTTTCCTATTATTTTCCGTTACATCAAAAAAAAAATAAGTACGAGACATTAAGAAGTAACTGTCCAAGTATTTTCAAAGCGCAAATTTAGGTTCGGATTTGGATAAATTTGACTATAAGATTTGGATTGAGAAAAATTTGACTTAAAGATTCAGATTCGGAAAAATTTGACTTCAAGATTCAGTTTCGGATTTGCAGTAAAAAAATTGAATTTGCACACCATTATTTTTAATAATCGTTCAAATGAGTGATTATGAAATGTACCTTGCAGTCACAGTGTCTGTTACAGGAGGACGATGGTTTTGATCCTCTAAAATCACAAGAGCAGGGAACGCAAGTTGGGTAGTTATGGAAACCAGATGCGCAACGATCACATAACTCCCCAGCAAATCCTAGAAGGCACTCGCAAGATCCTGGAGCCTGTGAGATAAATGGAAAAAATAAAAGAAGGTACATTATAGTTACTGTGCTTACAAACCTGCATGTTTCAGTCAATTTGACATACAATTTTTGCAAATAAAGTTGGCACTTAGCCCCCTCTAACTCCCCACCAAATGATTTTTTTCAAACTACTTGCATCAAGAACTATTGAAATTCTAAGTTCTAACGATATCTGGGAGGGGGCGGAAAAACCACATTTTTATCAAGCTCTTTTTCCATGGGCCATCATAGCTATGTTCAGGCAAGGTATTATAGGTCCTATCTAATTTGTCTCTCTCTATAGAAAAACACAGGCAAACGTTTCAAATTAGATAGAAATCTCCCATGGTGCCTACATAGCAACAACTAAAGAGGTTGATCCAGCTCTCATAAGAAATGGGATATCGTCAAAAAAATGTCACAATGTCAGGGTCGATAGAGCTCGCCGAGACGCGTTCCAAAATGTCCAGTTTTTTAATTTTGGTCAACTGTGAAGGGGGGGCTCGAAGTCAGAATTTTAAAGTCCCATCATAACTTTCGCCCCAATTATTATTTTGACTTGTATTTTACGCCAAAAGATTCCTCTTTGAAAGAGCTTTTGATTGATGTGTATGAAAGTCCAATTAAAAAAATGTTGAATCAATTTTTTTCAATTTTTTTAATTCTTTGAACGAAAAAAATTTGGTTTTGAGTCTGAAGAATACGCGCAACGCACGTAAGAAAATAAAAAACTATGGAAAAAAAAATTCTAAGTTATGTTCTTTCGAATGGCCAAAACTGCAATTCGGTGAAATGGTTTTTTCAAAAATTATAAGCGCCTAACGTTGCGCACCTCCGAAATTACGGTGCAGTCAGTGCATATTCAATGGCTCATACAGATCTCTCGGTGTGAGGGTGACACAAGCCATTGAAAATATGCACTAACCGCACCGTAATTTCGGAGGTGCCCAAAATTAGGCGCTTATAATTTTTTAGAAAATCATTTCCCCGGATCGCGGTTTTCCCCATTCAAAAGAACATATTTTTGAATTTTATAACCATAGTTTTTTATTCTCCTATATGCGTTGCGCGTATTTTTCAGACTCAAAAACCAATTTTTTTTTGTTCAAAAAATTAAAAAAATTGACTTAACATTTTTTTAATTGGATTTTCATACACATCTATCAAAAGCTCTTTCAAAGAGGAATCGTTTGGCGTAAAGTACAAGTCAAAATAATAATTTGGGCAAAAGTTATGAGACTTTGAAATTTTGACTTCGAGCCCCCCTTCCCAGTTGACCAAAATTAAAAAACTGGACGTTTTTTAACGCATCTCAACGAGCTCTATCGACCCTGAAATTGTGAAATTTTTTTGACGATAGCCCATTTCTTATGGGAGCTGGATCAACCTCTTTTAAGTCATTTTGTGAGTCTGTGAGTAAATTTTGTAATTTTTTAATGTGCTCATCGTAATTTTTGCTGGATTTTACTCAAGAATTAACTATTCAATTGTTTGTAGCAAAAGTTAGCAAGAGCCCCATTATTTATTTATTTATTTATTTATTTTATTTACTTATTTTTATTTTGGTACATAAATGCCCTAAGAGGTAAACAGAGCTGGTACAGGTCAGTTTAAGAACAATAGTCTACAGTAAAGGTGTAAAATATGTGCCATAGTTTTTACAGGAGGAGGGAAACAAGAAATTGTAATGAGAAATTGTTTCCACAATATTAATTCATCAACATTATATAAAGCTTATTAAAATATGAAATGCTATTTCAAGAGCTGATATAATGATTGGCTGAGGAACAAATGCTTACCTTGCCAGTCAAATCATCTGGTGAACAAGGACCAGTTGAGCCGACCGGGCTGCACTGACACGGTAGACAGGGTACTTCAGCATCCGGCTTCACATCTGGAGGACGATACCAACCAGTTTCACAACGTTCACAATTTATACCAGTTGTATGTTTCTGAAATTGTTCAAAATTATTAAAACACAAACTATAGTACGTAGTAATTATTAATAACAGCGGTATTAATGGTGAAAGTATTGGTACAGTACTGCTGCCTATGCAGCTAATTTTGTGATAGTTATGTCAACAACAAGGCATTTGCAACGGTCTGAATTTTGGTGTATTTTAGTGAGCAAATGAAAGAACTCAAGTGAGCTGGAAAAAAAAAAATGCTCTTGGTTTCTAAATGGGTTTCCTCCTTCTGGAGATGCAGCACAAAATATATTGTTTTAAATGGGAATCCCGCGTTGCGCCATCAAAACACGATTTTTTGCAGCTTTGCACTTGTGTATTTTTGAAACCAGGGCACAGAGGAAAAAACCAATTGCACTTTTGTTCTCAGCTCATTAAGTACTTTCACTTTCTCCATAAAAAATACCGAAGTTCAGATCCTTGCAACTGTTCAAATGTGCCCTGAAAAAAAAGAAAAAAAGACCAACTTCTTTATTTTATGGTTTAACCCTTTCACGGGAAGTGATACAAGTGTACCATTTTATGTAACATGGGATTCAATGAAATTCAAATAGACATTTTGCAAAAAATCATAGACTTAGAAAATTGTCCTCTGTTAAATGGTCTAAAATATGTAATCTCGAAAAAAGTCAAATCCTAAAAAGCGTGCATTAAAGGGTTAACTATGAAATCCTCGATCAGATTACAGGATCAAAAATTGAGGCTTCGACCACTCTTAGATTAATCAAGTAAGTTTTGCAACACTCGTGTTAGTACAACTATCTTTTTTCTGTCAAGACATCAAGAGACTTGCCTCAACTGTGTGATAATATTTTACTCATCGGAAATTCTTGATACAATTAAAATTAAAGCAGAACAGATTTAGTAATTTACCTTCCAACAGACAGGCAAAAACCCTTGACACCAAAAACTAAGAGTTGGCTCACATCGAAAACTAGAAATTTCATCTTGCAAAACTTTTCCTGGGCAGAAAAACGGGAACTTGACTTACACTCACAAACTCTTATCCCAGAAGCGCAACCAGGCTCTCTTTTATCTCTCTCATCTTCATTGACAGATCCAGGAATCTGTGTTTCTCTCTCTTCGACCGATAGAACGTGTGTGTTGGAAAAAGACGGATTAGGGGCAGTCGCATGATTTTCACTCCCTTTTCTATCCTTTTCCAACACACACATTCTAATAGCTGGAGTGAGAGAAGGCCGATTTCCTGGATCTGCTAGTGAACATCTTCCCTTTGAATGTAGGATATAAAGATAAAAAGAGGGGGTTTTATTGATGGGGGGTGTGGGGGATATGGGCGGTTATCAGAGGGGGAGGGGGTTTGCCTATCCTTGTTAAAGATATGTATATCAATGGAAAAAAGAGAGAGATAGAGAATATCTCGTTGCTCAACTGCCTGTTTAATATTTATACTGTCTGTTGTACTCCAATAAGTGCACCTACTCACCGTACAATTAGTGCAAACACCTCCGCCAGAGTAATACCCGTCGGCATCCAGACTCAATTTAGCTGCATCTATAGTCTCATCATAGACGCAAGTAGAGGCGTGTCCGTGGCATTGGCACATTTCGCAAGGTGAGGCACTGTACAGGGTCCCCGCTCGCCAAGGTCTTTGATTGAATAAAGGACAGCACTGATCGCAGTTGGTTCCGCATGTGTTGTGTTGACATTCGCACGTTGACTCCTAAAGTTTGAAAAGCACGGACAGAAAAAAAAATGGGTGTTTAGTTACTGGAAACTTAGACAAGAAGAAGACTTAAGGGTAGTTGGATGTGATGTTCCTGTACCTTTTCCTCAGGATCCACTTGGCCGATTTTCAAAAACTTGGGCTCATCTGAAAGGTCTTATTGTTGTACACAAATAGACGCAGGCGTTTTTCAAAATTTTAAAAATTCAAGTTTTGACAGAATTTTGAAATTTTGTACCAAAAAACGTCAAAAAATTTGACTTTAAGAGGACACAGTGGGAAAAATTCACAACATTTTGGGAAACCCTTCCCTCTACTTGTGTGAAAAAACAAAACGATTCTGACAAGCCCAAGTTTTTGAAAATCGGTCCAGTAGATTCTGAGAAAACGGTACACAAGTGTCAAAAAATGACAAAACTCTAATTCTTGTAAAAAAAAAGGCTTATAAAAAAAGGTATGGGATGAATATTCCATTAAAACGCGTGTAATTGCAAAAAAGTTATGAATACTGAAATGGGCATAACATTGGGGCTAATCACCAAAATTTAAAAAACTTAGTCTCAAAATGAAGCTGAAACTACAAAGAAAAATAATTCTTGAAAGACAAAAATTCGTCAAAATCGCCTAATTTTCACATCCGACTCCCCTTAACATAAAACACTTGTAATATCGGACCATACTTTGTTCCTGTCAAGAAAAAATCATTCCCATGACCATACCTGTACAAACCAGTGAATACAATCAATAATCTGAGAAGGCGGTTCCCGCCAATCCCATCAACCAAGGCAATGTTGCCACATTGGATTATCCGATACCTGTCTTTTTAAATTTAAGATTTAAAAAAAATTTAAATTACTTATAACCGGCTCAACCTTGTTTAGTTTCCAACCAACTAAGTATTGAACTAAGATAGTAGGTCCATTATTGACTACTTACTTACACAAATATCTTCCTCTCTTAAAACTTTACTCAAAATAACTTACAAATTGGTGGACGCAAACTGGCTTATACAACAGTAGGTGCATCATTTAGGTGACTTGAAAATTACAAACTGGTCATTATTATCAATGAAATTATCAATGAAATAATCAATGGCATCAAATATGTGTGTAGCAAACGGTGTAACGTTTGGCGGGAATTCATAGGCAACGTGATAAAAACAGCCATTATTGTGATGAATATCATTCAAACACTATTTTTCAAGATTTTTTCAAAAATGGATAGAGCTATAAGTGATACTGGAAAAGTGTAATATGTTACTATGTGAGACAGCTGATGAAGAAATAAATAATGAATTAAGAAATAGAAATAAGACTTACCCCATTGCGACTATGCTTGCATTTTGAAGCATGACCATTACATATACACTGACCACCAATAGAAATTTCTTTGATTGAGTAAAATAGACTTCGGTGGTACGATTTGGATTTGTCCGACAAGTGCGTTAACATCCGATCAGTGGGAACATTTAATTTTTGAAGTCTGAGGCGCACATATCGCGCCCTTGTAAAGCCTATCAACTCATCGCTAGAGGAATTAGCACCAGGTCTACCTTTGATAAGGAATGTATGAATCTGAAAAAAGAAATGAATTATAGTAGTAGATTATGACTAAGTAGAATTATGGATTGTGAATAGAAATTCTTATTTTACTGGGGCAATCTAGATGTTCACAGAAAGATAGGGTACTATTTTGTTGAGTTAACTTTTATTGAACGTAAAGGTGCCTGGCATCACTATTAAGAAGATGAATATAATGGGATTGTTTCAGAGCTACCCCATCCCATCCTCTTAACTAAAAAAGAGGTTATACAGAGGATTTTTCCCTGAAAAAAGAGGATCTCTTTTCAAAAAGAATACATACTCGAACCTTTGGATTGTAAAATTATCATTTGTTACATGAGCCTTTGCAGAAAAATGATTTGAATAATAATTTCTATATGACAGAACGTAGCTAAAGTGGGTCTGTATTGTAGGTACCTACTTTTGCTACAACAATACAGCACATTGATTCTGAGGTGAAATCCCTCAATAATACCAACGCACAGATTAAAAACTTTTTAATCTTGCACACCACATGGTTGAATTTAAATTAAATATTCTAATTGCTGATACTAATGGGCTGTTGCCAATAAAATTGGCTCCAATAGTTCTTTGATAATATGCGTGGAAGGACAATATTACGTCCTCTGCACCGAATCGCTCCGGCGTTAATACCCGCATGAAACCATTGAACTTTAATTAACTATAGTAAATAATGAATAGTAAAAGATTTACTGTTTATGATGATTAAGTGACAAAAAGCTCGTGTGTTTCGTATGAGCAGGGTCCATGTTTTCAAGCAACTAATGGTGCTGGAGAGAACCTGCCCAGAAGACAAAAAATTGCCCTTCCAGGCTTGTAAACGAAGAACTATGTCAGAACCCAAATTGAAATTTTCTGAAACGACCTTTAGGCACCACTATTTTTAAGACATGCTTTCAAAATTGAAATGAAAAGAAGAGCACACTTACCTCCCCTGCTTCGAGAGGTTTAAGTCTAGAAAAATATGAAGTACAAATGACTTCTGAGTCATATTGGAATGATTGGTGTCCATGAGATGCTTGTAGTCCATACTTGGTCCAACATTCTTCATTTGAAACAGCAAAATACTGCCATGGACTGAATGTTTCTCCATCCGAGGACCGCTCCAAAATCCAGTTTCCTGGTCTTGGAGAAATGGCAGCTTTGACAATAACATAGGCTATTTGATACACCTGAAACCGATAAAGCAGAAGGGAATTGAATGATGATGAGTTTCAAATAGCAAGCTTGAGCACAACACGGAGAGTCACAGTTAGGTACCTACGAGAGGCTACTAAGGCATAAGTAACTTTGAAACCTTTTATTGTTAGAAGTGTCATTCTGGCGCATATTTAAGTGCCCCAATATCAGCCATGGCCCCAACACAGGTGAAGAGAGACAATACAGAAAGCGAAAAATGGGAGGAGTTAAATAAGATTGGTGAGTGCTGCTAATTTAAGCAGGCTATTTTTTTCTACCATTTCACACAGCTAAGATGAGCAAGGTTTGCGAGGAAGAGTAAATGGTCAAAAAGAAATCATAAGATAATAACTGACATTGAATTAACTTGGAATTTCATTTCAACGATAGGCAGAACAATTAGTAGTAGGCAGCGCCGGATTTACACATTTGCCGCCCATGGGCTATTTGACTATTTGCCGCCCCCATCCAAGCCCACGCCCGAAAGAAGGTCGGGGTCGCCCCCAGCTACAGGGGTGCAAAATTTTCCAAAACGCCGGGGGTTTCACGCGATTCGGGACTTTTTCCTCACAGGATTTTCGAAAAATTTCCTCACAAAGATTTGGGAAGTAAAGACCTTTTTTTTTGTTCTCTTGTTTTAACATTTAAACACTGTGGGTACGCAAATTTACCAATATGTTTGAAAATTTGAGACATTTTCTGGAAAAAAAAACTTGTAGGTAGCCATTAAAAAAAAAAAAAACAAGAAACAAAAAAAAAAACAAAAAAAAAATTGACAAATTTCCTCACTTTCACGCGATCCACGTATTGCTCGATCGAGCAATTTTGCAACCCTGTCCAGCTGGGGAGGGTCTGGAGGTCTACCACCGGAAATTTTTGTGATTTTTACCTCTTAATGGTGCAAAATTGCGTGATTTTTAGAGAAATTTCCCTATATTTTCACGCGATCCACGGATTGCTCAATCGGGAAATTTTGCAACCCTGCCCAGCTAAGAGGGGGTCTTAGGGTTGATTCTGCTCATTTTACGAGACGAGACGAGATGAATCCGAGCAATACCATCTAAACATACCGTAGCCCGGGGGTTTGAGGTTATGTGATTAGGTTGCCAACTTTTACACAGGCTCTTATAGGGGAAAGAGGAATTTTTGCGGTTTTTTCTAGTTTGTACTAATTTTTCGGCTGTAAAAACCATACATACTTGGTCAGGGCACTTTCTTGGATGTTCTAGAGCGTTTCTGTGAGAAACCACTTTTTCCGCAAAATTACACACGAAAATATGTAACACCAAAGGGGGGACCCTTGCTTACTTTGGATCGATGTGAAAGGGGGGACCCTTCGGTGTTTAGCGTAATTTTGTGAAAAAAGTGTTTTTTCGCGGAAACGCTCTGGAACATCCAAGGAAGTGCCCTGACCAAGTAAATCTGGTTATTACAGCCGAAAAATTAGTACAAACTAGAAAAAACCGCTAAAATTTTTCTTCCCCCCATAAGAGCTTGTGTAAAAGTTGGCAACCTAATCACATAACCTCAAACCCCCGAGCTATGGTATGTTTAGATGGTATTGCTCCGAGTTGTCTCGCTCTATCTCTTTGCGTGAGATAGAGTTGTTTATCTCGTCTGTCTCGTGTCGTCTCGGACGAGATAGACAGGGAGAATCAGCCGACTGGAAATTTTCGTGATTTTTACCTTCTTAAGGTGCACAATTACGTGATTTTTAGAGAGATTTTCCAATATTTTTTACCCGAAATGACTTGGATTTTAGTGGTGATAACAATGCAGTTGTTTTCGGCAAGAAAATCAGCAACAAGCCTGAATTCAGATGAAACACAAGACTACGAAATGATGCGCCGGCCGCTGGCACCGTCACCGAGCCGCCCGCCCCGCGCCCTAGTCTTTGCATATTCTTTACTCGTCTACCATCGTGTCAGCTGTTACACTTTTGAAGCTGCACTTGCGACAGCACCCATATTTAAAAAAAAAAAAAAAAAAAAAAAAAAAAAAAAAAAAAAAAAATTGCCGTGAAAAATTTGCCGCCCCCAGAAATCTGCCGCCCTGGGCCGCGGCCCATGTTGCCCGTGCCTAAATCCGGCGCTGGTAGTAGGTATTCTTAGAACTATTCACTTCACTTTTTACTTAAGTAGGTATAAGAGGACAATACAGAGATGGCACTTGTACTTACACCGTAGGTGCATACATAGAGTGATAGGCATCGTTTTTTTACGGTTTTTAAAAAACTTTTTTTATTGTCACCGACCTCTATCTCTTTTTTATCTATTATCTATTCATAGCTGAAATCAGGGAAAGATCAGTAGCAGTGATTTCAATACCTACATGCCTTTGCCGGAAAATTAAGGAACAGGGCAAACTTTACAAATTATTCACAGAATTTTTGAACAATTGATTCATTCATCATAGGTAAGTTGAAAGATACCGATTTTTTTTTTTAGATCCGGTAAACTTTTGCAAATCTCTAAAAACAAGACAGAGAGTCCAAAACCAATACCTTCTTAATGGTTTGTGGGTAAAATTAGGAGTGAGATTGATCAAAGCTAACAATAACTCAATGTTTAAAGAGTCGGAAGCGAGTGCACCGAAACCAAATTTTTCCATAGTTGAACGAAAAAAAGCCAAAATTACAAGAAAATAAGGAAAGAGCAAGGTGAGTTAATTACCAAGTTTTCAAACTACCTAAAGAATTCACTATGCGGACGAAAATAAAACCGCCGCTCGTTAAAATAAAACCACAAGTCCACAACAAAACGGAGAATCCACGGACAATCCACATGTTTCAGATTGAGGTTATAACTTTGTTTACACTATACAGGGAGCGGCAAAAGTCTTTGGACGGCAAAGTTGCCAATACAGCCACAACTGTCCCGGACGCGAACACGAGTGCGAGAGAGAGATCGTTATACGAAGAAGGTCTCTCACTCACACTCATTGCGTCTTACGAAGAGTCGGTCCGTTTTCCGAGTTGTTCCCGTATGCGATCACGAGTGCGAGTGAGACCGTTTCACGAAGAAGGTCTCTCTCTCGCACTCATTGCCTCTTATGGCGGTTCGGTCCGTTTTCCAAGTTGTTCCCGTATGCGAATACGAGTGCGAGAGAGAGACTGTTTAACGAAAAAGGTCTCTCTCTCTCGAACTCATTGCCTCTTATGGCGGTTCGGTCCGTTTTCCAAGTTGTTCCCGTATGCGAATACGAGTGCGAGAGAGAGACTGTTTCACGAAAAAGGTCTCTCTCTCTCGCACTCATTGCCTCTTATGGCGGTTCGGTCCGTTCTCCAAGTTGTTCCCGTATGCGAACACGAGTGCGAGAGAGAGGCCGCTTCACGAAGAAGGTCTCTCACTCGCACTCATTGCCTCTTATGGCGGTTCGGTCCGTTTTCCAAGTTGTTCCCGTATGCGAACACGAGTGCGAGAGAGAGACCACTTCACGAAGAAGGTCTCTGACTCGCACTCATTGCCTCTTATGGCGGTTCGGTCCGTTTTCCAAGTTGTTCCCGTATACGAACACGAGTGCGAGAGAGAGACCGCTTCACGAAGAAGGTCTCTCACTCGCACTCATTGCCTCTTATGGCGGTTCGGTCCGTTTTCCAAGTTGTTCCCGTATGCGAACACGAGTGCGAGAGAGAGACCGCTTCACGAAGAAGGTCTCTCACTCGCACTCATTGCCTCTTATGGCGGTTAGGTCCGTTTTCCAAGTTGTTCCCGTATGCGAATACGAGTGCGAGAGAGAGACTGTTTCACGAAAAAGGTCTCTCTCTCTCGCACTCATTGCCTCTTATGGCGGTTCGGTCCGTTCTCCAAGTTGTTCCCGTATACGAACACGAGTGCGAGAGAGAGACCGTTTCAGGAATAGGTTCTCTCACTCGCACTCATTGCCTCGTATGGCGATTTTGTCCGTTTTCGTGGTTGTTCCCGTATGCGAATACGAGTGCGAGAGAGAGACTGTTTCACGAAAAAGGTCTCTCTCTCGCACTCATTGCCTCTTATGGCGGTTCGGTCCGTTTTCGTGGTTGTTCCCGTATGCAAACACGAGTTCGAGAGAGAGACCGTTTCACGAAGAAGGTCTCTCACTCGCACTCATTGTCTCTTATGGCGCTTCGGTCCGTTTTCCAAGTTGTTCCCATATACGAACACGAGTGCGAGAGAGAGACCACAACACGAAGAAGGTCTCTCACTCGCACTCATTGCCTCTTATGGCGGTTCGGTCCGTTTTCCAAGTTGTTCCCGTATGCGAACGCGAGTGCGAGAGAGAGAGAGACCGCTTCACGAAGAAGGTCTCTCACTCGCACTCATTGCCTCTTATGGCGGTTCGGTCCGTTTTCCAATTTGTTCCCGTATGCGAACGCGAGTTCGAGAGAGAGACCGCTTCACGAAGAAGGTCTCTCACTCGCACTCATTGCCTCGTATGGCGGTTCGGTCCGTTTTCCAAGTTGTTTCCGTATGCGAACACGAGTGCGAGAGAGAGACTGTTTCACGAAAAAGGTCTCTCTCTCTCGCACTCATTGCCTCTTATGGCGGTTCGGTCCGTTCTCCAAGTTGTTCCCGTATGCGAACACGAGTGCGAGAGAGAGACCGCTTCACGAAGAAGGTCTCTCAGTCGCACTCATTGCCTCTTATGGCGGTTCGGTCCGTTTTCGTGGTTGTTCCCGTATGCGAACACGAGTGCGAGCGAGAGACCGTTTCACGAAGATGGTCTCTCACTCACACTCATTGCCTCTTAAGGCGGTTCGGTCCGTTATCCAAGTTGTTTCCGTATGCGAACACGAGTGCGAGAGAGAGACCGTTTCACGAAGAGGGTCTCTCACTCGCACTCATTGCCTCTTATGGCGGTTCGGTCCGCGTTCCAAATTGTTCCCGTAAGGGAACACGAGTGCGAGAGAGAAACCATTTCACGAAGAAGGTCTCTCACTCGCACTCATTGCCTCTTTTGGCGGTTCGATCCGTTTTTTAAGTTGGCCGTTGGCCAAAAATAGGATTTAGCGCCCTCGAAAATTGTTAACGTTTTTGCCCTTCAAGGGCGCCTTTCAGAAAAATTTCTCGAGACGACCCTATCGAAGGATACAACAATCGGAAGGGCATAAGCCGTTTTTTTATGTCCAAAGTCGTTCGCGGCTCACAAAACGCGGTCATGAAAGTATCTGTTCTTATGAGAGAGTCTCATTGCATCTAGTCCAATTTGAATCTTGAAACCTTCCCGCACTATTTCCTTTGCGGTCCTCGAACGTTCGCAAGCTCAAATGCATGTGAACGCTTGTGGACCGCGACCCTATTTTCATCCGCCCGTCCACATTGAACGATTGGATTGTGGACATAAAAAAAAAAAGACGGCTAAACTAAACTGATCTTTTTGGCGCAAACTAGAGGTCGATATCGTTTTTCACATTCGAGATATCGAATGTCAAAGTTAGATTTACAAAATTCGGTATCTTTTTGTCTAAACACACACACACATGTACACGGAAAAAAACTACCTCTGAAAATAACCATACGGATGGGCGCAACCCTTTTGGGCGAAGGGGTAAAATCAGGTAAAAAAAATGGAGGTCTTTTGGGCGAGGAAAATGTGGGGGAACAGACAGATAATGGTAGATGCCACGGGTCTTTTGAGCGAGGTCAATTCGTAGGCTTGGCAACCTCGCATTTCTTCGCAATGCGACTACAATCTTTATCAGACGCATAGTATCGAAGATTACGAGGTGAATTTTACAAAAGTTTACTCCATTCGGCACAACAATGAGAATGAACCACGGAAAGCAGTTGCGCTATTCGGATGGCTGCGGCTGAAACATCATGAAATCAGTTCAAGGCAGGTTCAAAAACATCAGAAAGTCGCCTTCAATACGTGAAAGAGCCTCGTTATTTATATCAGGGCCAAAACATTTAAAATTTTCCATTTTTTACTCAATTACGATCAGCAGGTGATTTTTGGCTGTGATAATAGATAGTGTTTTTTCTACATGTAATATTTAAAATTCCTCCTCAATTACGATCAGCTGTGATTTTTGGCTGCGGCTGTTTTGTGTTTGTGTAATAGGTTTAATTGCTTTTTCCAATATTTTATTATTCTTCTGTGATAACAAGTTTAAGTGATTTTTCCAATTTTTCGGACCTGCCTCTTACACTCGACTATCTGGCATCATGG
Source organism: Trialeurodes vaporariorum (assembly GCA_011764245.1). NCBI lineage: Eukaryota > Metazoa > Arthropoda > Insecta > Hemiptera > Aleyrodidae > Trialeurodes > Trialeurodes vaporariorum. The sequence goes on from VMOF01000001.1 coordinate 62,390,702, forward strand.
TGAGTAAATATGAAAATCGTATTTTTCTGCATTTTGAACTCGCCCAAAAAGCCCTATGTTTTCTCTGGATCCCCTCCAATTCCCTATTTTTTAGCTCGCCCAAAAGACCTCATGTTCCTCGCCCAAAAGGGTCGGTTTTTACCCCTCCTAGCCCAATAGTCCGTCTACCATACCCGCGGCCTGATTTTGGCACCTGCTAGATGTTATGGTAACGTTAACCAGAAGTACACAGTGTTTTGACTAGGTACTAGGTGATGTTACCTGATTTCATGTCGAATTCACGCAAAGGATCGGTAAATGTACCATACTTCTGACCAAGTTTACCATAACATCTAGCGGGTGCCAAAATCAGGTATCCGTATGGTTATTTTCACTAATCTTTTTTTTTTCCGTGTACGCAACTTGGTCGCTAAATAGCACGCTTCGGAATGAGAAGGAGGGCCAAATATTACAAAACATGTGGCAAAAGCGGATCCAGCAATCTGGCAACTGTGTATTATTCCCATTTGAATGCATGAGAAACAATCGATCAGTAGAAGGGCCATGGCCCCCTCAAGAATCGATTGTTTCTCATGCGTTCAAATGGGATGAATTCATGGTTGCCTAATTGCTGGATCCGCCCATGACATGTGGGCGGGCAAGCTTCAATTGCTTGCCCGAGACCGGACACGACCCGTCCATCAACCATAAATCAGGAAAAAAAATGTATTTATAATCAATGAAAGCATTCCTTAGCTATCTACTGTTTTTAATTTTAATTTTTATTTATTTATTTATTTAATTATTTAATTATTCATTTCTATTTTTTTTCCTTTCTTTAACTTTAGTTTACTTTAGTCTTGTTTAGTTTAGTTTAGTTTAGGGCAGTAAACCCCTGACGGGGTTTGTCCATTCAGATATGTATACTTTTTTTTCTATGATAATTAAATATAAAATAAACTCCCTCCAAGCAGGGTTACTGCTTGGTGGAAACTGAAAAAAAAAAAAAAAAAAAAAAAAAAAAAAAAAAAAAAAAAAAAAAAAAAAACTTTGAGAAACAAGCAGTGGCGTCGCGTGCAATTTGGCAACAATGTATTCTATCCATTTAAACTCATGTAAAATATCGAATTCTGGGAGTGCACAGTGCACAAGGAAAATTCGATATATTAAATGAGTTTATATGGAGCAGTTGCATTGTTGCCAGATGGCACGCGACGCCACTGGAAACAACAGAGACGGGTAAATGGCGAAGCACGAAGCGCGAAGCCCCAGGAGGAAGCTATATGGAACGGTAAAAGATAACTGACTCCCTGTGCTGTCCCATGCATTACCTACTTCATTCAACCTGAGGTGCCCGGCGCGCGGCCAGGACCGGGATAGCGTCGCCGTCGCCGCGAAAACAAGAAGGAAACGAAGCAATTCGCTGGAGGTAGATGAACCAAAGCTCTGGAAACCGGTTTGAGTTTGAGTTTGACGCCGAACGGCAGGCGGACTCAACCAAATGAGCGCCAACTCAATTCAAAAACCTCTCGTTTCTCAAAAGTAATGGGTGCATTTCAAAAAAGGAAAAATGCATTCATTGGTACCGTTCTAGAATTCATCCCTTCATTGTCTCGATGCAGAAAAGATTTTGGATAGCAGCACTTTCCAATATACATAGATATACTACATCACAGGACAATGTAATCTTTTTTGTACGGATGCAGTAAATGGTTGAATTCTAGAACGCTACCATTAACTGATATATTTATAAGCGTTACAAAGCGCCGGAGCAAAAACGTCGCCTTTGCAAGGGCCTCACTGTATAGTGCATAGTATACAGCCGTCTTTTTTCATCGACTCACGGTTCACAGAATTTTTACTCGTAGTTTTATTTATTTATTTTTTTTTTTTTTTATTTTTTTTTTCCAGTTTCCACCAAGCAGTAACCCTGCTTGGAGGGAGTTTATTTTATATTTAATTAACATAGAAAAAAAAAGTATACATATATGAATGGGCAAACCCCGTCAGGGGTTTACTGCCCTAAACTAAACTAAACTAAACTAGGCTAAAGTAAACTATAGTTAAAGAAAGAAAGAAAAAAAAATAATAATAAAAAAAAAAAAAAAAAAAAAAAAAAAAAAAAAAAAAAATGGACGACTGTGAACGATGGGAGGGGGGGGGGGAGACGAATATATTCGCTTTGGGGGGGAGGGGTTTCCCCCGGGCAGTTGATCTGAACTTGGGTGTTTTTTTTTGTTTTTGTTTTATCAATATAAAAGTACATGATAAACTCTGAGAACGAGAGACGAGAGCTCGTTTGGTTTTTTTCCAATGTGTCTCAGTTTCGAAGAAACACACACAAGTGAAGTTGCAAAAAATCGTTTGAGTTGTGACGTCACAACGTGAAATTCCCATTTAAAACGAAGTATTTTGAGCCGAAAGCGAATCTTCGGAACTACGAAATCTAGTTATAGAGACATAAAGCATCCTTATTGTTGTCGGCTCACCAAGCACTTTCATTAAAAAAACGCCAAAATCCCCCCCCCCCCTCTTTCATCGAAAAAAAACTTTTTTCCAAGAAAATTGTTCAAACAAATTTTATACATGGTATAAAATTTGAGTCTCAAAGCGACGGGAAGAGCATTTCAGCATTTCCATCAAATTGAATCTACTTTAAAAATACCTATACGACTTTATGTAACTGCAGACTCTGCGCAAAGGAAAAAGAGGAGTGGAGTGAAACTCATGGGCGGATACAGGGTATTGTCTTTCTCTCTTTCCCTCCATTTGAACTTATGTATTAGAAAAGGACAGCAGAGGGGGCCATCTCGTGACTTTGGCCCCCTCTTCTGTCCTTTTCTAACGCACGTTTTCAAATGGGAGGAGGGAGAGAAAGACAATTCCCTGTATCCGCCCATGAGTGAAACTTGTGGGAACGAGCCGGAATACCGGAAAATCCACGAGTTCAATGTCGACTTTAACCTTCGAATCCGTTCAGGCGATACGATCGAATTTTTTCGAAAATTTCATGAAAGATGAGTCCCTCTAAAATAATTTTATTTTTCCCTTAAAAAAAAAAAAAAAAAAAAAAAAAAAAAAAAAAAAAAAAAAAACCTAGGAAAAACTATAGTCCCTTCCCCTTGAAGGAAACTGCACACGGAGCTTACAGCCGTCTGCTCCACGCAAAGTTCAAAAACTGTTGTTAGTGATTTTTAGCTTTTACGAGAGCAAAAAAAAAATAAACTGTAGGGAACACCCTACGAACACTTTCTCCCTCCATTTTTATCTGGGGGGCCCCCACATCCCCCTTAAGAATTCTGGGGGAGACCCCATACCCCCCTTAAGTATTTTGATGAGACCCCTAGACCCCCCTTTAGTATTCTGGGGGAGACCCCCAAACCCCCCTTTAGTATTTTGGGGGAGACCCCCAGACCCCCCTTTAGTATTCTGGGGAGGACACCCAGACCCCCCTTTAGAATATTTAAATTTTTCTCTTCTTTGACCCATTTCCCCATTGATTTGATGGAAACCATTTTTCATCCATAACTAACATAAAAATTAAAATGTCAAAAAAACAAAAAAAGACCCTCTGGGGAATGTCAAAAGCAACATCTCTGCAAAATTTGGATGCATATGGATCAATAGTTTAAAAGTTATGCTGGGTTTCATGTTCATGACTACAGACAGACAGACAGACAGACAGACAGACAGACAGACAGACGGACAGACAGACGCAGACGCCACAGAAATTTTGTGCATTTACTCCTCCCTACCACATATGGTTAAGAGATATTGAAATATCATGGATGGATGTTCTATAGGACATAGGATAGTATTAGGCATGATAAGAGCCAATTATTTTATAATTATCATGATTGACTTAGTCGCAGCGGGCCAAGTATCGAAACAAAATGCATCAAAAATCTCTGCGCCATTGCAATACTTTCTCATTTTTTCTATAATAATTTCTATTATAATTTCATTAGAGTGAGAAAGTAAAAAGCAGACAGGGGGAGGGGCTGCGATGCGATGCGAGGTAAGAGGAGCATAAAGGGATTGGGAACGGGCTGGAATAAATGTTCGTGTTGTACGTTAGGGTGCGCCTTCAATTTGCAGAGTATGCAATAACAATGCTGCTGTGTAGGAATAGTTGACTTATTGCGTTGCTTCGTTAGCTTTTTGATTCCTTTATTGTGAGAGCTTGAGGAAAAGAATGCCGTCCAAGATGATAACACGTAGTGAACATTTATTGAGAAACGATAATAGTAGGTATAACAGCTCGGAGTGTGACTCCAACAGTAGGTAGCGTTCTAGAATTCTCCGGAGAATTAAATCGGCGCAGGAAAGATTGTAAACAGCGATTATTTCTAACATATATAGTTATACTTCAACACAGAATACTATAAACTTTTCCACACCGGTACAATTCTCCGAAGAATTCTCGAACGCTACCGTAAACGGCCGAACACGCACAGTTTCACAACGGTTACTATACCGTAAAAAAAAAAAAAAAAAAAAAAAAAAAAAAACATCGCAAACACACTGTTAGAAATAATGAACTAAAGTGAAAATACTATCAGTGTGTTTTCACCAGAGATTAGTTTTCACTTTAAAACACGTTAGGGTGCGCCTTCAATTTACAGAGTATGCAATAACACTACTGCTATGTAGGAATAGTTGACTTATTGCGTTGCTTCGTTAGCTTTCTGATTCCTGAGGAACGTACGGTACGTACGGTATCTTTGTTTCAGAATTTGTTCTCTGTGCTTTCAACTCATGTTAATGTCTCCTGAAATCGACGACCGCGTCTTTCAAACATTAGAACTTCATTCACCCCACTGAGAATCATTTTTACAGTCTCCTAGATTTCAGAAAAGGGGGAAAAGAGGCTACCGCTGGCTGAAGATTGCCTTTGTGAAGTGGTGATATTGAATGTCTTCGGAAACCCGGCCCAGGCTCTGCATGCCTCAAAAGAAACTCCAAAGATCTAGCCTTTGACCAATTTACTTGGATAGTCAGTTTATAGTTATACTATACTCTGTTCGGGATAAGAAGTCCGATGGGAAGTCAGGTAAAAACGCACTACATTGCAACGCAGCGGTTTCTCGGCTGTCCATTCTTCTCCGCAACGTCCGTTCAGGAGGACTTGCCTTTCAGACCCTTTTATTGAAAAAGACGATACCATGAACTGACCAATTTATATAGTCTTTTGAACGCCCACTCGAAAATTAAACTTTTGCGGCATTTGCGAATTTTGAATAACTGACTTTAAATTTAAAGTCTGCTCGATGTGCACAGTAAAATGATACCTAACGGCGATTCAATGTGCGTAATTTGTCAAAGATTTTGGCTTTCTGAAATCACTCAATCAGGAATGCCGAAATCTTTGAAAAATTACTAATTGAACCGCCGTTAGGTATCATTTTACTGTGCACATCGAGCAGACTTTAAATTTAAAGTCAGTTATTCAAAATTCACGAATGCCGCAAAAGTTTAATTTTCGAGTGGGCGTTCAAAAGACTATATAAATTGGTCAGTTCACGGTATTGTCTTTTTCAATAAAAGGGTCTGAAAGGCAAGTCCTCCTGAACGGACGTTGCGGAGAAGAATGGACAGCCGAGAAACCGCTGCGTTGCAATGTAGTGCGTTTTTACCTGACTTCCCATCGGACTTCTTATCCCGAACAGAGTATAAGTATACAACACACACAAATTTAAACAAAATGCTAATTGTAAGAAAAATTTCGAGTTGGTCCACCCTTTCAATTTTTCTCTTATTTTCCTCGATATTTTTCTACTTTTCATATTTACGTGTATTATACTAACATAATAACAAAGCGATCCTTTTAAACTTGACGGAAATAAAAACTTGATGAATATTCTAAAACCCTTCGTTAAACTCAAAGTTATACCCATCGACCTTCCAATGTTTACAAGAGCAGAACATAACGCCCCAAGAGTTATAAAATTTCGTGCTGACGTCGGTCGGTGCAACATGCAATTATACTCTGTTCAGGATAAGAAGGCGGGTGAGAATTCAGGTAGTAATGCACTATTTAGCAACAGTGTGGCTATGCTGGCTACTCCAACCCTTTGCAGTGGCCGTTGTTTGCCCGAACTCTCTCTTGGCACGGAGGATTTCCAAGAACCGTCAGACTCGACAATTTACGCACGTCCAGTACAAATTGCGAACGGTCAAAAAATACGAAAAAACGGACAAAATTTTCGCCCTAAAGGGCCAAAACTCGGCAAAAGTAGTCGACTTTGAATATTGATGACTCTCATAAATTCGATATTACACGAAATATCCTGAATTTAATTCGGACTGAAAAATACGAATTTCTGAGAGTCACCAATATTCAAAGTCGACTACTTTTGCCGAGTTTTGGCCCTTTAGGGCGAAAATTTTGTCCGTTTTTTCGTATTTTTGACCGTTCGCAATTTTTACTGGACGTGTGTAAATTTGTGAGTCTGTCGATTCTTGGAAATCCTCCGTGCCAAGAGAGAAGTCGGGAGAACAACGGCCTCTGCGAAGGGTTGGAGTCGCCGGTATTGCCGCACTGTTGCTAAATAGTGCATTACTACCTGAATTCTCACCCGCCTTCTTATCGTGAACAGAGTATAATCTTGTCCCCCCCAAAAAAAAGGAAAAAGAAAGAGAGAAAACAAACAAAAACTAAAATATCGCGCATCAAACGAACGCCATGCATTGGTTGCACGCAGGCAGGTAGTATGGACACAGAATAATACAATCAGAACGGAAACTCCCATAAGAGCCAATGGAAGCAAGTTTGGCATTTAACGGCACCAATAGGCAACGCTGTGGTCCTATATCCCAACATGGTGGACGTGTGTGATTTGTGTTAAAATTCATTTATTCCTGTGAATTCTGGAAAGAAATTTTAAGTTTCCGGCCTCACTTTTATTCTATTGGCATTTCAGAATGAAAACTTCGCGGATCATGTCTTGTATTTTTTTTTCGAGCGCGAATCCAGATGTAAACATCCTACATCCCAACATGGCGGACGCGAAATGAATTTGCTTCAAAATCGGACAGAGTTTCCGTTCTGGTTGTATTATTCTGTGGTATGGAATAAAATTCGGTGCTTCACAGGTGGTGTGTTTACCAGAATGAAGGCGCAAATTGCATTTCTCAATACCGCCAGTTAGATTGTTGGCGCCTTATCGGGCGACTGGCATCTTCGTGATATTTGGCCTTGACTGCGACAGACAATCGACCAAAGGCAATCGCGAGAGATTTTCCTGGCTCGTTTCGATTGTTACGATTTTTTTTTTTTTTTTTTTTTAGAAATTTTGAGATGTGGGCGTGCAGATGATATCACCAATAGCATCATCGTCGTCGTAATTAGGAAAAGGGGGAGGAGTGAAGCGAACGTATGGTGTACTCAAGGCACGCTGCTGAGGGTTCGAGGCCACAGACCAGACCACACACGTCACGTGCGAGAGCGCGCATATTCGCGTACGCATGAACAGTCGAACGTGCACTATGAGAAGAGCTGAGGACCATACCGCACTGTCATTGACCGGCCGGTTCCGGCGCACAGAAAGAAATCACCACTGGCGCACGGCGCACTATGTTCGATTTGGCCGAATTAGCTAGACATAAATCCATTTATCGGAAAAAATGCCCAAAACTATGCTTTCCTATGTTTTTTGGGTCAAGGATTCTGAAAATGATGTTATTTTTTCAAAATCTTTCCATCCAAAATGGCGGATTCTAAAATTTCTCTAATAATGTAACTATTTTCAAAAAAATTACCTTCAAAGACGATTATTACTGTCTCCAGCGGTTCAAAAAGTCAAGTTTTTATCCCAAGTAGTCTTTCTAGTCTACAGAAGCGCGTGAAAGATGAGTACAGTACAAAAAGGTTGGATGTGGGGGGAGGGGGGAGGGGGGAGGGGGGAGGGGGAGTTATAAACATGTCTGGCGCTCCATCCTAATTGAATATGATGAACAATTGATTTTCCAGTTTCCTCATTTAAATCTCTGTAAATTAATCGATATTTAAGGAGGAAAATTATTATTGATCAACGAGTTAATTATGTTAGAAAAGGAGCGAAATTATGATGACTAAATCGCTGACTACGTCGCATTTTCATTACCGTGAACCTGATCTGAAATACGAAATAAATAGCAGCGTAGCGTGCAATCTGGCAACGATGCAGTTCGTCCATATAAACCCACAAAAAAGATCGAGCTCTTGGGCTTTCGGTGAACACCTTCGCATTCGACCTTCTGCGTGGGTTCAAATGAACAAAATTCCACGTTGCCAAATTGCACGCTTCGACACTGGAAACAAAGGTTTAATTTGTATAGCAATTTGGCAACAACGGATTTTCCTCATTTAAACGATGTAAATTTACCAATACTTAAGGAGGTAAATTAATATTTGATCGATCATTGATCGACGTGTTTAATGTTTGAGAAGAAGCGAAAATATGTTGGCTAAATCGCTGACTTCGCCTTTTTTTCTCACAAAATTGGTATTTCGGTGAGCGATTTTGATATCGAAAAAAATTGATTACTCACAGGCTAGCAAAAACTAGCAGCTGATAAATGCAGACATCGATGACTGATAGGTTAGGGAACACTGCCGAGGCACAATTAGAACGTGACTGAACGTGACACGAGACTTATGAGCACATTTATTTATGAAAACTTGCAAATTTTGAGTAAATAAATTATAGCATTTTTAAAAAAAAAAAAAAAAAACTTATCACAACTAAAAAATCGTTTTTTTTTTAAAGTACAGCCATGAAAAAGTACGTCACTTAGCCTCAAAAACGAGGGATCATCTTCATTGAATCTTAGTGAATTAGCCGCTTATCACCACAGTGTCACAATCATGTCGTGTTTACAGTTGTAAACACACGGATTAAACCTACCTCAGAAGACGGAGCATGCGCGCTGCATAACAGATGCTTGCCATTCGCTTATCAGTGATCTTAGGATTGAAATATTTTAAAGGCACACTCTCTAAGTTGTAATGTATCAACCTGTATTGCCAAATCTCGATGTTTTAAACTTCAAATTTTTGATTTATGTCCAGCTAATTTGGCCAAATCGAACATAGTGCGGCGCGGCGGATTCAAAGGAAATGCGGGTCTGTTACAAACATTTTGCTATAGCAAACGGATAGATGATTCCTATGTAAACTAGCGTAAAAATTACATAGAATGCATGCATTGAAAAGTCATAAAATTACTAGGTCATAGGATTAATCAGGGGCAAATAGAGACCCCGCGCAGAGCTTCCGACAGGTGTCCAATTTTCTGGATTTTTACGTTTTTACGACATAGATGTTCGCCCCCTATGAACACAAAATAAGGGTCCCAAGACACAAACATGGCGCTTTTTCTTAAAATTAGACCTGTAATCGCGTAAATTGACCTGCCGAGTTAGAATTTGGCCTTATTTTGATCGAAATAATCTAGTTTTTTTCCACAATTTATGCTTTATCGCGAAAAATGCCTACAAGTAGAATATGCGTAAAAAATTATATAATTTTGATATCAGCGACTCAAATACTATGGAGTAGCACAATTTTCATGTAATTAACAAGAAAATTCATTGAAATACCTTAAAATTTAGTTAAACAAAAACACTGATGGTTGGTGCTTGTCGCGGACAGTTATGTCGCTAAAGAGGCCTACTTAATTTTCTGGCTCAACTTTATAGTCGGGACTCATCGAAACAACAGCCAACAATCACGCCTATACTGTTGAGTGGTGGACGCAGGTTAGGTTTCCTTCATGGTATAAATTGGCTTTTTTCTGATGGAATAATGAATTATTTCAAAATTATATGCATTAAATTAATTGAAATTTTGACTTCAAAGCTAAATTCCAGCTTGGTTTGTGTGAATCATAGTAGTTTCGTGAAAGCGTTAAAAACGATAATTCATACTTTCATTTTATTTTGACGATTTTTTGGCCATGGGCGTCATTTAGGGGGGCTGCGGGGGGCAATTGCCCCCCCAAGGATTTGAAGTCAGGCTCAAAAACTGGCACGAATTATATTCATGAGCCAAAAAAAAGGTCATCCTATCATTGCCCCCAAAACACGGCTCTTTGGCTCTAAAATTATATTGAGTAGCAAAAAAAAAAAAAAAAAAGTCATAAGATTCCTCCCCCCCCCCCCCCCCCAAGCCGAACTTGAAATGACGCCCCTGTTTTTAGCCACCAAATCGATCCTTACTCTCTACTGTGGGAAAGTCGCAGCGACACCAAGGTATATGGAGAACAGGTATGGACAACACTCTGAGGTTGGCTCTGATTGGTTGTGAAAAAAGCGACTCCGCCGCCATTTTTCTGACCGCGCGATTCAAACTTAGATTGCACATCTTGAAAAGGAAAGTGAACAACGTAATTGATGATGTTAATCCATTCTATAGTCACAACATTAACATTTAAAGATAAAAATTACATTGCATTGTTCAAATAAATAAAGTATTGCTTCAGATAAAATTCCCCTTCAAACCTAACCACAAACAACAATGCGAAATACACGGTGTAAATAGGAGACAAGATGGCGGCGAAGTCGCTTTTTCCCAAGTGGCCACGCCCCCTGAGTCGAGTGTTGTCCATACCTGTTCTCCATATACCTTGCAGCGACACTAGGGTGATACAGCATACTGACCTCATGACTCATCCGCGTTTTGGAACACTCGTTTTAGAAAATGCTCCGATCCAGTGGCGTCGCGTGCCATCTGGCAACAATGCAACTGCTCCATTTAAACTCATTAAATATATCTGATTTTCCTTGTGCACTGTGCACCCCCTAAATTCGATCTTTTACATGAGTTTAAATGGATAGAATACATTGTTGCCAAATTGCACGCGACGCCACTGCTCCGATCAAAACTCTCCACTCGATTTGCGGTCAAAATTTCCCACAGCTTAAATAATGTAGCATCAAAGTGACCCACATAGGTGTATGGAAGTACTACCTACATACAGGTACGCTGATGACCTAATAACCAATGACCTATAAATGATCGATGGCATTTGATAGGTCGCCGAGTGTCATCGATAACTCTAGATGACGTGTAAGATCAACCATAATAAAGGCCACTTTAACGCTGCGTTTTGACGGAAACTCTAACCGGTACGTAAAGAAACTAGAAATCGTGCCATCGTACCACCCATTTGACAGAACGGGTAGAAAAATGACGTAGGAGGAGAAGGTTGATCCCCCTGGTCTGTTCTTTTCTCACAAACACTTATTAATAAACAAGGAGAGAGAACTCGAATTTCTAGTTGCGCTGACATGGACTCTATGGCCGAGTAAAGAGCGCTTTGTGCTTTCAAAAATCTTTAAGGGGGTACCCATCAGGTCATAATAATTTTTTTCTCCCATTTGATTCTACCACCCCCAAAATGCTTAAAGTATGTCAAGGTGCACATTCAAATCCATACCAAAAAATGTTTTGTTGCGCTGGTTGCATACCTACCCCTGATATGGTTAAATAATGTCTAAAAATATGCTTTTACTGGAACAATCAGATCTCAAGTTGTAGGCACTCAATTTACTTCAACATAGGCTCAAATTAAAGGTGAGATTTTGCTCTATGGGATCAAGGAGAGGAAGCGAGAGATAACAATGATCTACTATTTTTTTATAACTTTTAAAAAACTCAATAAAATTTGCCGATAAATATTTATGTTTCAACTGACTTGACCACTTAATTATTAAAAACACCTAAATAATGGCTCTGTGAGCCCAAAGTGCAGAAAATTCTGTTTTTTTTTTTAAAAAAAAAACCTGAAGTCTCTAGTTATTATAGATCTCGAGGTATGAATGTTCAATTTCAACTTAAAGACAATTAAAAATTACTAATTACGTAAAATATCGTAGGAACTATCCAATTTAAAAAAAAAAAAAAAAAAAAAACGTTTAAAAATATTTCAGACTATAAGTTGAGAAAAAAATAAATACATGGTCTTAATCAGGAGGATATCGTCAACAAAATAGGTTAAAAAAAGTCAACATTTTCGAAAATTTGACCTGGGTACCCCCTTAACGATAAAATATACCTAGATAGATTTCAGCAAATTAGTAAAAATTTGTAAAACAAGCCGAGCCCGTGTGATAATGTCCTCGACAGATTTCCATCATGCTGAATGCTCCCGTCTGTGCTGCCTCAAAAGCAGAGGCGGCTCGTGCAATGTGGCATCCATGCTTATTTTCTATTTAAAACTATGCAAAAGTGTCGATATCTTGGGGGTGCAATGGGTCTGTTGCATACTTTTGCTACAACAATATAACTCATTGTTTCTAACGTAAAATTCGGCGAAAATAACGATGTGCATATTAAAAACTTTCAAAATTCACTCATTAACTCAGAAAATCCCTTCCGTTCCAAACAACCCGCTCTACACTAGACACTATATCACCGACTTATAACTACATAGATGGAACCATCTCGTTTATGTAAACATGAACATGTAAACATTGGAATGTTTCGTTTAGATGCGTACATTTCTTATATTATTTTGTAATCTTTGATAAACCGAAAAGACCAGACAGCAAATGCAGCTTATATTTCACGTATTAAAAAAGAAATTCCATCATTTTGTACACGGAAAAAAAACTACGGTGAAAATAACCATACGGATACCTGATTTTGGCACCTCCTAGATGTTATGGTGATATTAACCAGAAGTATACTATGTTTTGACTAGGTACTAGGTGATGTTACCTGATTGCATGTCGAATTTACTCAACGTATCGGTAAATGTACCATATTTCTGGCCAAGTTTACCATAACATCTAGCAGGTGCCAAAATCAGGTATCCGTATGGTTATTTTCACTAATCTTTTTTTTCCGTGTAGTTACGATGTTGTTTACTTATGTACGGTGGTTCCGTCTATGTAGTAGTATACCGGTGCAAATAGTGTCTAGAGTAGCGAGGGCTGTTTGAAATTGAAGTGATTTCCTGAGTAAATGAGTGGATTTTGAACGTTTTTAATGTGCGCATCGTTATTTTCGCCGAATTTTACATAAGAATCTAGGTTCTATTTTGCTGTAGCAAAAGTATGCAACAGACCCATTGCACCTCCTGAAGATCGATAGTCTTACATAGGTTTAAATGGAGCGAATCCATCGTTGCCACATTGCACCAGCCGCCTTTGCTCAAAAGCACAAAGCACGTCTCAGAAATTCCCTCTGTGATTGGTAGAAGCTAGTTGACTGCGCTAGAATCTCCACCAGAAACTTCAAAGTTCCCGCGGCTTGCGGACCAGAACTTGTGATGAGTCTCCCGGACTCCCATCCTCTGACGCATGACCGACGATATCTCCCCCCCTTAATATTATTATTAACCCCCCCCCCCGGGGTGCGCCTCATCCTCCTCGCAGTCCTTCCCGATCGCGTATTGAAATGAGTCATTTCGCACAATGATCTATATTTTGCAAGGATAAGAGAGAGATATACTCTTTGCTTCCGAGAATGTATACATTTATGTGGAGCAAGTCTGTATGATACATGTACTTAATATGTAAACATACATATATGATTCAATTGTCCAGCTTCAGAGGCAAAGCCAACCAAACAAAATGCAAGTTGGAGGACTTAATCGATTTTGAATACAGGCACAGCTTGCTACACTTGAAATTCTATATACGCATTCAATACATCCATATACAGGGTGTAACAAAACTATACACCTTAATTTTCAGGGCGTGTTTTTGAGGTTGAAATAAGACTTTTATTTCGTATAAACATGGGTCCGAAATTGTAGTCTTTTCGAGTTACAGTGTTCCAAAGTTTCCGAAAAACAAATTGAAAAATTGTCAAACCTCCCTCGTGAATTTTTCTTAATGCTCGTAAATAAGTGCTCTGATGTAATAATAGGCGCTATTGCTGATTTTGGCCGTGAAAATGCTGTACGCAAAAATTTAAGGGGAGTTTTGGGGGTTTTTCTTGGGTTTTCTCACTTTTTTTGGCCAAATTATGTGAAAACATACTTTCGGATTCATTTAACCCAAAAACGATTAGCATTATTCAGAAGTTCGTAAAAAAAAGATGCATTTTTGGTCCTTACAAGTTTTTCCTTTCCGCAAACCATTTCCGAGAAAATCGTCCCTGAAGTTGTAGAGGTCGGCCAAGAATTGACAAAATCAAAGAAAAGGCTAAAAATTAATGTAAATAGTTTTGTTACACCCTGTGTACATGTAGCGTTGAGCAAGAGAATCGATTATTTGAGAAGTTTTTGAATCCTCTAAGAATTGACTCTTTCCCGTCTAGGTTTATATACGGAGGATATCAGTAGCGGCTCGTGCAATTTTGAGACAGTGTTTTCCCTCCATTTTATTCCATGTATAAAACAATCGATTGTTGTGCACTAATTCAAATGCAAGAAAGTAGGGCTCGACCCCCGCCCACATTGTTTTAGGAGCCATTTTGACCACCAGGCTTACTTTTCAGGGACCGTTAGAGATTTTTAAGGGGACAATGGATCTCCAGCAGTATAATCTGTCATGATTTTAGACATGGCCACACACAAACAAAAAAAATCGATTGTTTTTTCCTTTAGGCACCATAAACTTTGGCCAGAACCTCCGTGATGTAGGCGCTAAAGGCAATTTTTCAGGTGCATTTGGCGAACGTTACTTCCAGTGGCGTTGCGTGCGATTTGGCAACGTTGCAGTTCGTCCATTTAGACCCATAAAAAATATCGAACTATTGGGTGTTCGGCGAACACCTTCGCATTCGACCTTTTACACGGGTTTGAATGGACAAACTGCAACCCTGCCAAATTGCACGCTACGCCACTGGTTACTCCTTGAGGTTCAAACCCCTGACCAAAGGCACAACGATTTATATCAACAACCAAAGAATTTCGAGTACTCTTCCTAGAAATGTCTAGCATTCCTATCAGAATCTGGTCGTGCTGGTCAGAGTATCAGAATAACTTTAAAATTTCCAAAAGTAATATACAAACACCAGAATTTCGGGAACGCAGAACCAGAACTTTCCTCGTTGATATATCTTTGTGCTTTTCGTATATGTAGGTACTCTTTTTTCTTTCAGCGTGGAATCTGGGGCGTTCTCTTTACCACCACGTTTATAGTTGATTTACCAGAGATCACAAATAGAACGAGTACAGTAAGATCTTTTTTCTTTTTATTTATTCTTCCGCGGCTGAGCTGACAAAAGCGAAGACGAAAGCGGCGCACTATGGTCACAGAATAATACAATCAGAACGGAAACTCCCATAAGAGCCAATGGAAGCAAGTTTGGAATTTAATGGCACCAATAGGCAACGCTGTGGTCCTATATCCCAACATGGCGGACGTGTTTGATTTGTGTTGAAACTCATTTATTTCTGTAAATTCTGGAAAGAAATCTTGAGTTTCCGGCCTCACTTTTATTCTTTTGGCATTTCAGAACGAAAATTTCGCGGATCATGTCCTATATTTTTGTATTCGCGCGCGAATCCAGATGTAAACATCCTATATCCCAACATGGCGGACGCGAAACTACTTTCCTTCAAAATCCGACAGAGTTTCCGTTCTGATTGTATTATTCTGTGCTATGGTCTTCGATCGTCAGTGTGCAATTTAGCAACGTTGTATTATATCCATTTAACCCCATGTAAAAGGTCAAATGCGAAGGTGTTCACCGAACACCCGATAGTTCGATCTTTTCCATGGGTTTAAATGGACGAACTGCAACGTTGCCAACATGCACGCTTGGCTTCTATAGATTTTGAATTAAATTTAACTTACGCTCAACAAGCGCTCAGTACATATTATTTTTTGAAGGTGGAGGAAAATTGCAACTGGGACAGAGGGAAGATTCTAAAGGGTGATGGTGGTACGCCACTGATTTTAATCACAAAGAACACTAAAAACAAGTGGGTTAAGTCTAGAACCGTAACTTACTAAAAAGTTTTACATTGAGCTTATAAGGTCGATAACAGTGGAAGTTCGTGCAATGAGGCAACAATGTAATACCTCCATTCAAACCTACGTTAAATAATCGGTCTACGGGGGATTAACTGAATCCCTGAGAAATCGTCAAATCGATACTTTTTCATAGGTTCAAATGACAAAAAAGCATTTCTCCGCCACGGATCTTTGCCACTTTTCTTTCGATCTAAGACCATATTGCGGCGATACGCAAGGATTCCCAGCCTCGGTTGAAAGGCGTCATATTATCTGAGCGAGCGCACACCCTCGCCTCGCTTTGGCCGCCTCAGCTTCTCTTTTCGTGCGCGCAACCGCGGCTTTTGAAACTTTCATCGTTGATAAGGATATGACGCTGAAGACGGATACCCGGGAGAGGAGATTAGTGTCCCAGTAGTGTGCCGGGAAGCAAGACCCAGGAAACAGGAAATTCCTCAGAATTGAAGTAAGTAAATATAAACACAATGAAGAGGCATCATTGACTGATATACCTACTCATTACTCAGCCATATACGAAGCATCGTGAATTGGGAGAGCGGGATTGATGCATCGATTGAATCGATTCTTGCGTCGTAGCTTGTACGAGCAACGAGTTTGACATAACCATGGGCGTCATTTAGGGGGGGCTGGGGGGGGGGGGGCAATTGCCCCCACCCCCCAAGGATTTGAAGTCAGGCTCAAAAACTGGCACGAATTATATTGATGAGCAAAAAAAAAAGGTCACCCCCCCCCCCCAAAGACGGCTCTTTGGCTCTAAAATTATATTGATGAGCAAAAAAAAAAAAAAAAAAAAAAAGGTTATCCGATTTTTTGCCCCCTCCGAGCCGAAAATTATAATGAGGAGCAAAAAAAAAGTCATAAGATTTTTTGCCCCCCCCCTCCCCAAGCCGAACTTGAAATGACGCCCCTGGACATAACAGCCCGTCGCAGGTTTGGATGAGTTTTAAATTTTGGCCCGGGCCCAAAAAATATTCGAGACGGACAGTCCTCGACCTGAAGTTCGTCCCAAGAGCCTCAACCAGAGACAAATAGAGACCTTGCACTATTCCTACGCGCGGTGTCCACTTTTCGTGGTTCAATTTTGTTCGGAGCTCATCGGAACAACAGCCAACATTCGCATAATGTTGACTGATGAGCACGTATTTTGCATTCGCCGAGCAAAACCTGTTTCCGTTTCCGGGACCGCGGACCAATCACAGCCTTTTGTTGAGCTTCACCATCCAACATTATGCGAAGGTTGATTGTTGAGGCCGATGAGTCCCGACAAAAGTAGTTCACGAAAAGTGGACACCGCGCGCAACCACGGGAAGAATAGGGAGTGCACGGTCTCTATTTGTCTCTGGCCTCAACAAGCATCAGCTACCGCACTCAACGGACCACCTGCACTGCATTGGACCGTCGAAAAAACGGTGGTACCACAAATCAAACTAAAAATAAGTAACACGAGAGGTAAAACCAACGAATTGCAACACTTCGGGGGAGTCGAGTAGACGCACTAGACCTCGACTGGCCCTAAGTAACTTAAAGTTGGGAGAGCTCCCGAAATTTCAATGTTCCGTTAAGAGTCAACAGAGACCACTCACTATACATTGATGGATAAAGGGGGGGGGGGAGGGCTCCCCCTCCGCTCCGTCCTTACAATTTGCATTTTGCGTCCTCCAACCATCAAATACCGTTCGCGTGGGGAAAAGTAGGAAAGAATCGGGGAGAGAGAAAGAGAGAGGGAGAGAGAGAGAGAGAGAGAGAGAGAGAGAGAGAGAGAGAGAGAGAGAGGAGAGAGAGAGAGAGAGAGAGAGAGAGAGAGAGAGAGAGAGAGAGAGAGAGAGAGAGAGAGAGAGAGAGAGAGAGAGAGAGAGAGAGAGAGAGAGAGAGAGAGAGAGAGAGAGAGAGAGAGGAGAGAGAGAGAGGGAGAGAGAGAGAGAGAGAGAGAGAGAGAGAGAGAGAGAGAGAGAGAGAGAGAGAGAGGGAGAGAGAGAGAGAGAGAAAACGATTTATTACTGTATAAGAACAAAAAATAAAATGCTTACTAGCTAAATACAAAATGCAGATAACAACTATACAATATAAAAAAATAGTAAAGTAGAGAGAAAAAAAAAGAAAGTTGTACTTAAGGTAAAAAATGAAAAATGTTCTTATACGTGGGAGGCAGAGTTAGGACTATCAAGTCCTCTCTACCACTCAACCTCCCAGCTCATCTTTCTCAGATGAAAACAAAAAATTGAGAAAAAATAAAAAGATGAATACTTGAAAAATAAATTAAATTGGTTTTTCTAAAACAAAATACACTATAGATGAAATTATAAGCATAGAGAGAGGGAGAGAGTGGGAAAGAGAGAGGGGGGAGAGAGAGAGAGAGAGAGAGAGAGAGAGAGAGAGAGAGAGAGAGAGAGTGAGAGTGAGAGTGAGCGGGAGAGAGGGAGAGAGGGAGAGAGGAAGAGAGGAAGAGAGGGAGAGAGGGAGAGAGGGAGGGAAAACTGTAAACACTCTCAAGCGTTTCTACACAGGTTCCCTTTCATTTTCCTCGCCATCGCATGTCATCGCAATATTAACCCTGTCGCGTGATTACTCATCTTTTGGTGTGCACTGTGCGACGGACGTCAGCACGAGGTGAGGATGGTGCGTTGCGAATTTGCGACGCGATGCAGTGCTGTGCGTTAACGGTGCATCAAGTCCGTCATAAAATACACACCCTCGCGGGCATACACTACACTGTGCGACGCACGTCACCACGAGGTGGTACAGTGCGTTGTGGACATTGCGTTGCGTTGCGGACATTGCGTTGCGTTGCGGTGCCGCGGTGCGGTGCGTCAAGTCGGGAGCGTGAGGCGTGAAGCGCGAGTGTAAAGTGCAGCGCGGGCCGAGGCGCGGGCGCTCGGTGAGAGATCTGAGAGAGACGCTCCGCTCCGAGTTCCGACATTGACCCTGAGTTGGGTGCTTGGAGAGTCTGTCTCAGCTCAGCTCAGCTCAATCTCAGGTCTCCACTCCTCCGTTCTCCTGTTGTTCGTTGCTGCGCTGTGTAGTGTATTCCATGCTACCATCCCCTGCCCTCCCAATGCAATGCACTCGTGGGATACTTCGTGCTCACTCCTCCCATCCACCAACCAAGTCCCGCGGACTGTACGCCGCACTATGTGGTATTTGACCGAAAAAGTTGGCATAAACTGTTTCTACTGTCAAAATAACTTGAAAATTAGTATACGGGGGTACTTTCTAACGCTGAATTCAAATTTCACATCAGTTTTTCAAAATTTGAAAATCCAAGATGGCCGCCGACAAATTTTTTGGCTAATCGGTCGGCAGCCATCTTGGATTTTCGAATTTTGAAAAACTGATGCAAAATATGAATTCAGCGTTAAAAAGTACCCTGGGATACTGAGTTTCAAGTCATTTGGACGGTGTTGCCAAATTTCACTCTTGTAGCGATGTAGCCCTTACAACACGTAAAAACGAGAATTTCGTGCAAAAACGCAAAATTCGAACTAATTTTCCCGGAAAAGCCGCATTTTTCCGCAACTTCTGACTTCAAGGCCTATTAGTACGCACTAAGGACTACCATTTCTCATATATATACCCGCGGGATGTGGCAGGATAATTGAACTTAAGTTCTCTTGAAAATCGGGAAATTTACGTTTTTAGCTAAAAACTTCGAAATAGCAAACAAATATCAAATTCAAATTAAAATTGGATAAAATAGGCATAAACTGATTGTAAATACCTTCAGGAAAAAATTTCGTTCTGACTTCATTTGAAACACTTTTTTTTTACTTTGATTATAGTCTCGTGCGGAGGCTAAATTTAATGGTGGTAAAACTGATTTTTCCCCTGGTGGATTCTAGTTAAATTAATCTAGTTTAGACCCGCTAAATACAAGTTTCTAATGCAAAAATCTATGTAGATTCCGAATATCACAACAGTTTTTCCCAATAGCGACTTTTTTTTATTTTTTTTAGTTTATGCCAGCTTTTTTGGTCAAATACCACATAGTGCGCCGTACGGGGTGCGGTGAGTCCGTGAGTCGCGTGAGTCCTCAATACCGGATCTCGCGCATGAGCAACGGGAACGCGCTATCGGTCATTACTCATTCTCCCGTTGGCGGATCCAGGAATCTATCCTTCTCAGGAGGGAGCAGTCAAATATGAAACAAACGGACGAAATTGTCGCCCCAAAGGACCAAAACTCGGCAAAAATAGTCGAATTTGAATATTGGTGACTCTCGGAAATTCGTATTTTCCAGTCCGAATTTCGGTTCAGGAGCAGTCACATGAATTTTGCCCCCTCATCAGCTATCCTTTTCTAACACATGCATTCAAATGACCAGACGGAAAGAGAGGGACAATTTCCTGGATCTGCCAGTGCATTTTTCCGCGCGGGCACGGGCGAGACGTTTCAAATAGTAGGGAAGCTTTATAAACTATTCAGCGGGCCGATCCTTGAAATTCACGACTTTTGGGTAGACTGGATAAGAATGGAAAACGGTGATTGGTGAAGACGAGTCACGTGGTTGCCCAGTCTAATCAAAATACGGAATGGATCAAATAATTTATCGGGCAGTCTTGGAGTACCCGATAACTTATCTAATCCATTCCGTATTTTGATTAGACTGGGCAACCGCGTGACTCGTCTTCACCAATCACAGTTTTCCATTCTTATCCAGTCTACCCAAAAGTCGTGAATTTCAAGGATCGGCCCGCAGGAGAAACGAAGGATAAATCGTATCGTTTGGAGTATATCAAGGACGTCCCGCTGTCAATATACTGATTCCGAACAAACATGGTTTACAATGCAACATTGACAGTGAGAGAAAAATTCTCCAAAAATGACCCGAATTCGAATTAGCCTAACTTTGCAACGAGTTTGGTCAAAAGAAAACAACAAAAGGGTCGTAACGACCCAATTGGCATATATGGGTTATCAATGTTTCTATTTATTTATTTTTTTTATATTTTTTTTTACGTTTTACGATTATTTTCTTCTTCTTTTAATTACTAATGCATTTTTTTTCATCATCAGGTTTTCTAGAGTGGGCCTCCCCCCCTCCCACCCCAGCCCCATAGTAGCTACACCCATGGCCCCATGCTAATAACAATTTTGTAAAATCCGATTTTAATAACGTTTACGGTGAATTTAATTTTTTCTTCTTCTTCTCTTTTTCCTGTCCTTCTCCTTCTCTTTCTCCTTCTCCTTCACTTTCTCCTTCTCCTTCTTCTTCTACGAAATGAAGGATAAATGTTATCTGAAGAGTCCAGGGAAGAAGAATAAATGTCATTCATTGGGTCCTGACAATTATAATAAAACGGATAAATATACAGAGAGATAGTGATACAGACGTGACCGAACTTATCAACTCGAAATAATTTTAAATGTATTTCTTCCCTACTGCAAGCAATAAATCCCGACCCCCTCCGCCCCTCCCCCATTTCCCCTCCTCCACGTGACTCCCTCTTTCACCTGCCCAGAATCAGTTCGGCAAAATGCGGCTTCAAGTCCAGTTTTACCGCAACGACGCGACGTTCCATGGGCGGATACAGGGAATTGTCTTTCTCTCTCTCCCTCCATTTAAACTGATGTGTTAGAAAAGGACAGAAGAGGGGGCCAAAGTCACGTGATGGCCCCCTCTGCTGTCCTTTTCTAACACATAAGTTCAAATGGAAGGAGAGAGAGAAAGACAATTCCCTGTATCCGCCCATGCGACGTTCACCGTGTCTCGTCGCGAATCCCATCGTACCGCTTGCGGACCGTAACATTCCAGCAGTGTTGCCAGATCGAGGGTAAAAAGCCGTATCGTCCCCATTTAAATCAATGTAAAAAGTACGGCTTTTTCACCCCAATCTGGCAACACTGCATTCCAGCGAGGCGGGCGTAAATAGATGGAGTGACCTAGGTTATTAATACGCGCACCACCGACTTCACCACTTCACTCCCTTCGACCTACGACGCGTGCAGTTCAGTGTATGTGTATGTTTCGGTATAGACCGTGTTCTTCGGCTCGTGACACTCGTCGAGACAGCTACTCCTGCGAATCCTGAATCTGACTCCTCCAGGCTCCAACCGACACACAACATTGGCACAGCACGCATTCATAGGGCAGAATCACAGGACGGCCTGGCCACTTTAGACACGTAGTTTGGCATTCTGCACTAAGCAGCTGCGTGGATGCAAGGATTTGAGCCCTATAAGTATAGAGAGATAAGGCAAAATCATAGGCGCCGCCATTGGATGCGCGCAATGAGCTATAACTTTAGAGTGGCACATCAAGGAACGTTCCGCTGGTTCATTGTTGTCACCTAGGGCGCCGCCATCTTGCCGTAAAAATCGATTTTGAGGTTAAGTTTTGTAGGTTGTTTCCGGTCGTTTCGTAAACAAACTCGGGCATCGCCGGAAACGACCTACAAAACTTAACCTGAAACCTTGGAATCTTTTTTTTTTTTATTATTATTATTATTTGCACATGTTTACACGGGCTACATATTGACACTAATGCTTACACACTATCTTACAATTTTTTTCCAATAATACTTAATTTGAACTATTGCATACTGCTTTCGGCAGTTAATTTCTATTTGACTAGGTCCTAAATATTTACATCATACAGTACATTTATTTGGTATGAGATTAAAGGTTTCATCATTTAAGAAAGCGACCTGAAGCCAATTCAAACGTCTTCCTTCGTTTGAGTCTTCTAGTCATTGTTTCATTGTCAAGCAAGTCATCAACTAGTGTATTAGGATGCATTTCAAGGGCCATTTCATGATTGCCCGCCATTTTCATGATAACTTGCTTGACAGTATCTGTCCCTATGTATATCAGCGTTTCTAGTATACCTAGGGGCATCTGATATGATTCTTAGTACTTTATTTTGGAACGTTTGAATTGGCCTCAGGTTGCTTTCAGCTGTGCATCCCCAGAGCTGGCATCCGTAGCTCCATACTGGCCGTAGTATTGCTTTGTATAATAGCATTTTATTACTTAAGGAAAGTTTGGACTTCCTGCCAAGGAGCCAATACATTTTATGCAATTTTAGATTTAATTTTTTTTTTTTCTTTTTTACGCGCTCTTTCCATTTGAGTTTACAGTCCAGAGTCATGCCGAGGTATTTGGCTGTACTCGAGTAGGGTACCGCCACACCTTCCAGGAAGATAGGCTCATGACCGTCTTTCTTATAAGTAAACACAGTGTGGATAGATTTGAGGGCATTGAATCTTATCCTCCATTTTTTTCTCCATTTCGACAAATCGTCTAATTCTCGTTGGAGTTTACTATTGGCCTGTTGCAGTGTATTGCCTATTGTCATTTTTGCAGTGTCGTCTGCAAAAGTTGCTGTTAGTGTGTCATTACTTTCAGGGGTATCACTCGTAAATAGCAGGTACAGGATAGGTCCCAGCACGCTTCCTGGTGGGACGCCAGCTCTGGTAGGTCTAAAGCTTGAGAGCTCACCCTCTATTCTTACTCTAAACGTCCTATCCTCTAGATAACTTTCTAACAATTTACAATGGTTTGAGGGCAAAAGACCCCTCAATTTAGCTAATAGTCCTTGGTGCCAGACTTTATCAAACGCTTGCGATACATCGAGAAATACTGCCGAGACAACTTTTTTCCTTGGAATCTACCGTCCAAATTCCCGCCAAATTCCGAACGACCTACAAAATTTAACCTCAAACCTTGGAATCTGCCGTCCAAATTCCGCTTTTTCCCGGGATTCCTTCTACCCTGTGTGGCACAGGGTGGACCAGCCCGCTGCCACTCTAAAGTTATAGCTCATTGGATGCGCGATTTTTCATATTGGTTTACATGCTGGGGTCGTTATTCCAAGGCAAAGATTATAGTGTCGTCGTTTCTTAAAGTGTATTTTTTCACTGCAAGCCTTTGCTGCAATCGGCATCTATTTACACTATCTCACTATCTATTTACAATTTACACATTTTGATCACATCACGGGGGATGGGGGAGTTTGAGGTGGGATGGCAAGATTTATGGAGGGAATTATCAAAGACTTCTAATACTATCTAGACTGGATATAACGCCTGCCCATTGAAGCCGATCGGTATGCAACCACGATTACAGTATGTGCTGAGATTTTCGGAAATACATTGATTTAAATGGGAAAATGACTTTTTTGAAAAATTAATTGAAAATGCTAAAAAAAATATTTTTCCATAAAACTTGGTACCGTTTGAAAGCTCATGATATGCAGATTTCGGTTCGGGCCGGTTTTTATACCGTTTTTTCAATCGTAAACATTCTACAGAGGCTCAAAGTTAGGTCAATTTTCCTCGATTCTACGGAATGTTCCACCGTTTCGGTACCCCGCTGAGACAACCTACATAGCTATATATACTCAATTTTACGTGATCTTTGTCACGATTAAAGTTATAATTATTGTGTATCTCAAAAATTTATCGCATAAATTTTATTTTTTTGAGCTGTAACCATTCAAAAAAAGTACAAAGAAAACAATTTTATGAAACACCCTGTAGAAAATCGGTACCCAACTTTAAGCCCCTGTAGAATATTTCTCGTTCAAAAATCACAAATACAACCGGCCCGAACCGAAATCTGCATATCATGAGCTTTCAAATGGTACCAAGTCTTTCGGAAAAATATTTTTTTTTAGTATTTTTAATTAATTCTTTAAAAAAGTAATTTTCCCATTTAAATCAATGTATTTCTGAAAATCTTAGCACATACTGTAATCGTGGATGCGGCGTAGCCAGGCGCAACATGCGATTTTTGTCCCACTCTTCAGCTTCACTTTCCCCACCCTAAAATCGGCCTTATGTCCAGTCTAGATAGAATTAGAAGTCTTTGGGAATTATAACGACACGACGGCTCATTCCTAGTAAAATATCATCTGTTCCGAGTCCGACCATTTGTCTCCTTCAGGGGGTACATCGCCCTCGAAATGCATAAAAATGAATTTTTTTGATTTTTTTTTTTTTTTTTTTTTTCACTTTTTTGATGGTCGAAATCCTAAGGATTCAGAATATGTAACTGTTTTTTTCATAAGAGCCATTGAAGTATTTTTAATTATTTATTGAAACTAAGATGGAATAAACAAATCTGCCGCCAAAGAGCGTTTTGAGCGTATCGTTTTCTTTCAATCTTGTAATAGTATACAGAATGTAACTTGAGTTCTATTATAGCTAAAGACTTCTGGTTTTTTTTTTTAAAATATGCACAAACTTCTGCTCTATTATCAACCAGAAGCTTTTTTTAAAAAATTAGAAATTTCAATTTCAAAAATGGAGTTGAAGATGAAAAAGCTAAAAAAATTATGCCTTAAAAGTAAAAAATTAATTAAAATATTTCCAGTCTCTTATGTAAAAAAAACCTCTGGTAGATAATAGAGGGCAACAGTGCAAATAATGATGAGAACTCAAGACAGATTCCGTATACCGTTTAGGTCTATTTTTTTCTTTTTGTTTGATTTAAGGGGCACTTATGCAACCCGCACGACAAAAATTTGTGATTTTTTTTTCTTGTAAGCTCACGGACCAGCTCAAAAAATTTCAGACCCAAAACTTAACTCTGGAGGGGGGGGGGGAAATGGGTGATGTACCCCCTTAACCCAATGTGAGAATTGTTGGTGACACACGAAGAATTATTTATAATCGTAAATAAAATAATAATAAAATAATAATCGAGATCGACGAAAAATGTGATATGATATTATCAATTCGTTAGGACAAAATGCACCTTTCTTACACACATTTCTCGAGTTATATTTCATACAGGAAGATGAGCACTTCGATTTGAACTTACCTGTTTAAGATCCAGAGTGATTGTGACCCATTCGTATTGCGGTCCCTCTTGCAAGCTCGGGCTTTGCCACCGTTGCTGTGATTTGCTATCGAGCACATTCTTGATCGGATGCCTTTTGCCAGGGTCGGGGCTCCTTGAGTCGCAGATGCCGCACTGGGCGGAGCCCTTTGGGTCCAATTTACAGTAGGTCTCTGGGCCTCTCTCGCCGCAAGTGGCGTTTGTAGAGATGGCAGCTCGCTGTGCCACATTGAACAGTGGGGGAAATAGCCCGGGAGACTCGTCAAGCTCGTACCTGTAATCATCTGGAACAGGACAATCAGACAAAAAATTGGCATGAAAAGGAAAGAAAAAAAAAACAAACAAACCCTGGTAAAAATGGTCCATGTCGGTCCATACATGGTATATTGGGACACGGACCTGCATGAACCTTCATGGACAGCCATGGACATCCATGCTGGTCCATGCAAAATTTCATGGACATCCATAAAGGTTCATGGACAGCCAAAGGGGTGTGCATGGAGGTCCATGCGGGTCCATAAGAGTGCATGGACCTGCATGGATGTCCATGCAATTTTATATGGACCAGCATGGACCATTTTTACCAGGGAAAGAACATGCAAACAAACAAACAAAAGTGTGAGCGAGAATATTTGCATCGTTTGTGAAAACGTTGCGTTGGTCGTATGCAACAAGCTATACATTTATATAGAGTGGCGGTTTAATGGGTAACCTGCGTAGTGCGTAACCACCATAGGGGATATTTAGGTTAGGTTTAAAGCGAGTAATTTGTCCATTTGTTTCTGTGTATTTTGGTGCGGCGCGACGCGACGCACAGTGGATCAAAGAATGTTCCGATCCACTGGGTGTCGCTTCGCATCAAAATACACGGAATCAAATGGACAAATTACTCGCTTAAACCTAACCTAAATATCCCCCATGGTGGTTACGTAGGATACCCATCAAACCGCCACTCTTGATAAATGTATAACTCGTTGAAATTTCCGGGACAAAATTCTACGAAAAAAAAAAATCAAGATCATGCACAATAAACACCTAGGTATATTGAAAATGTGTGGAATAAATCATTTACGAGCTGGAAATGCGTCAAATAACATGAAATTTGCTAAGAAGTTTTTAAAGCAATTTAAAATTACTTTTTTGGTCCGGAAAAATCCATGTTTCGACGCCAGAAAGTGTCACAGAAATCGCATCATAAAAAAAAAAAAGTCTAAAGCAACCACTGAATGAATATTTTGTTCAAAGGTGTTCTGTTTTTAGTAAAGTCTACAGTAACGGCCCGTAATGAGAATATGTGACTCGTTGAAGTTATAGATAGCTTTTAAAGAAGTCAAAACAGGCTGAATGACCTTTTTAACTCCTCAAAAGCATGACTTTGTTCACGATAAGAAGGCAGGTGAGAATTCATGATAATGTAATAATGCAATATTTAGCAACAGTGCGCCTATGCCGGCTACTCCAACCCTTCGCAGTGGCCCTTGTTCTCCCGACTTCTCTTTTGGCATGGAAGAATTCCGCAAGAACCGACAGACTCTAAAATTCACACACGTGCAGGAGATGGCAAATAGTCGAATACGAAAAAACGGGCGAAATTGTCGCCCAATAGGGCCAAAACTCAGCAAAAATAGTCGGATTTGAATATTGATGACTCTCAGAAATTTGCATTTTTCAGTTTGAATTAAATTCAAGAAATTTCGTCTAATATCGAATTTCTGAGAGTCGCAAATATTTAAACTCGACTTTTTTCAGTCGATCGCCCTCAAGCGTTTTCATATCTTTTGAAACTGGGGCCGTTTCACTGACAAGTCATGCCTATGTAACGTGGGCAAAAAGGTGATGTCTCTAAAACCCAGCTTGTGACCCCTCTTTCGACTCAGCTTTGCAAGTTGAGTCGATCGCCCTCAAGCGTTTTCATATCTTTTGAAACTGGGGCCGTTTCACTGACAAGTCATGCCTATGTAACGTGGTCAAAAAGGTGATGTCTCTAAAACCCAGCTTGTGACCCCTCTTTCGACTCAGCTTTGCAAATTGAGTCGATCGCCCTCAAGCGTTTTCATATCCTTGAAGCTGGGGCCGTATCACTGACAAGTCATGCCTATGTAACGTGGGCGAAAAGGTAATCTCAGCACAGCAAAAGCACCCAATGACTCAAATAAACGTGAGATCATGTGACCAGACTTCGTGAGTAGCGTGTAAAGGTCATTTTTCGGATTACCAAATGCCAGTACACGGAGACAAATGTACATTAGGGGCTACCAGAATTACTTCTACGGAATAGTTAAATGTAAATTCTGGTACCTGCGTGAAGATATTGCTGATTTCAACGAAAAATGTATTTTGAATATTACCAGAAATCTAGGCGCGATGATACGCGAATGAACATTTAACTATTACGTAGAAGTAATTCTGGGTAGCCCCAAATATAAATTCTTTTTCTTGTACCGTGTATCGCAAGCAGCGATGAGCCATGGTTTCAGGTCTCTCTGTAGTCTGTGGTAGTCTTTTAGATTGGCTGCAGAAATGTGTGAGTGAATGCAGAGGCCACGAAAGACGAAAACACCGTGTTTGAGTAACCTTCTGTTTCCTGCTGTGTGCGCTGAGCTCTGTGAGTGTGAGGTGAGCCCTCCACTACGCAGGTAGACAGAAAGACAGAAACGGTAGAACTACGCATCGATTGACCTGTGTTTTAACACTCATAATTGACAAGCAACAAGGAATTCCGTCTCCATGCTAACTTTATTTATTATTCTGTCTTCTTCCCTCTTTTCCCCGTAGCCCTATACCGCATCATCCCCTCTCTCTGGATCTTTACCTCTACGGAGAATTCCGTTGCATTCTTTCTTTGAGTTCTTTTTTTTTACCCACCGGTTTTCCTTTCCTTCGTCACTGTTTTAACATCAAACACGAAACACGAAGAGCTTCGATCTATTATTGTGCTCACAAGCGATGCGTCTCATACGTGTTTTTTGCCTACTTTTCGTTGGTGCGACTTGCAAATTGTGAGTCGCGAAGGTAAAAAGTTAGACGAAAATAGTGAAAGGATTGATTACGAATTGAAAAGTGGTGCTGGGATCCAGTGGCGTGGCGTGCGAATTGGCAACGTTGCAGTTTGTCCATTTAAACCAACAGCTATTGGGTGTTCGGTGAACACCTTCGCATTCGACTTTTTACATGTGTTTAAATGGACACAATACAACGTTGCCAAATTGCACGCTACACCACTGCTCCAGCCCTCCACTGGGTAAGTTCAAATAACTTTTAACTTTTTTATGTAATTTGTCATTACCGTAGATCATTGAGCAAGGCAAAAATATCAGGAAAATAAAAGTTTTGACCAGAATTCTTTCCTGATAAACAATAATTTATATCAAATTGATGATGGATCGATGATAAATCTAAAGAACTACCGGAAAAATTATGTTTTTTTACAAGTTTTAATGCTTTTCAAAGGGTCTACGGTAATGACAAAAAAAAAAAAAAAACAAGTTTTTGTCATTACCGTAGACCCAGTAAAACTCATTAAAACTTGTAAAAAGACATAATTTTTCCGGTAGTTCTTTAGATTTATCATCGATCCATCATCAATTTGATATAAATTATTGTTTATCAGGAAAGAATTCTGGTCAAAACTTTTATTTTCCTGATATTTTTGCCTTGCTCAATGATCTACGGTAATGACAAATTACATAAAAAAGTTAAAAGTTATTTGAACTTACCCCACTTTCTCGGGGTGGAGGGAAAGAAAAGAAACATTTTCAGTCAAACGCTCATCATTACAAGCCCCTACCAGCAAATTCTGCGCACGCCTTTCAGTCAGGTATTTCCTATACTGAAGTCAAATTACGCACACGGGAGGAAAAAAGGTAGAATTTACCATCTGCATAGCTGATTTTGGAGTCTGATATCAAGTATGGTAAATGCAACGTACCTAGTGGTAAATTAAGATAACCTGTTGGTACATTTCACCACAGGGTACGTTGCATTTACCATATGATGGTAAAATTGATCAAACTTGATAGCAGACTCTAAAATCAGCTATGCAGATGGTAAATTCTACCAGTCTTTCTTTTTTCCCGTGGATCATCGTCCAAAAGTATCGTTTACTGAAAAGTATCGACTTTGATAGTAATTGATCTGAAATCGCGCATTAACAGAGAACATTTTAAGATGATCAGGAGACGTTGGATTTGACATTTTTTTTTTTGACAAAGAAACGTTGCATTTCGTCGATTTAGGCCCACGTAAAACATCGACTCGAAGAATTGCACTGTGCACTGCTAATATTTATACATTTCTACCTTTCTAATGTTTTAGCAAAAACTGAATGCAACGTTGCCACATAACGCCCCCCCCCTCCGCACGGTTAGTCTATGTTTTTCATGAAATTGTCAGCTTCATACCGCCGGCCACCATCGTTACCCCCATGATTCCCCCCCCCCCGGATCCTATACCTTTACTTGCTATGCGGTTGTTCTAAAAATTCTTCGAATTTGATCGCATTGTGTCGTCGGAAGGTCTCCCGGTACAGAAAGGCGGCCGCGGCAGAACAAAATCAAGCGACGACCAGGAGAAGACAGGGCTCGGGACGAGACGCACACTGGATCGAAAATTGGAATTTTTCCGGACATGAAAAATCTCGTTTTTTTTTGTTTTTTTTTTTTTTTTTGTTTTGTTTTTTCTCTCCTTTCTTTACTTTAAAAAACATTTTAGCGTTGATATTTCCTTGCAACAACCATATGATATGGCTCGTTTCAAGCTCTAAATTGAATTATTTCACATTTAAAAGTTATCTCGCTGTCGTTTGTTCAAGATTTTCAGTTGCAAAATTAAGTCTGATAAATCCCATGTTTCGGTCTACTGTGCGTGGAACGGGTTCCGACAATGACCGGGACTCAACGGTCTGGACACACGACACACCTCCCGTCAATAAAAACGTTTGACTTATGCCGTGTATCAGATCATCTCATGCTCCTTCCAGATTTCCAGAACGAGGACTCACAGGAGATGTGGTGAGCCGTACCGTGAGTCCATGAGGCGCAAAACTATCCTATGTCTATGGCCATAGACATCTCTCAACCTGCGTTGCGGCCGTCGCACAGTGGGTTGAAAAAATTGATCTATATGATGAAAAGTTCTATGGAGCTCAAGTACTTTAAACATCGTGTTCTAGCAGTTACGAGCTGTTTCAGAAGAGCTTTGCCAATGGCAGCTTTTTCATTACAAGCGTGGTAGGGTTAGGGTTGCCAACCGTCCTCCTTTTGGAGGACATGTCATCCTTTTTTAGGCTTGTCCTCCCGTCCTCCCTCCTTTTTAAAAATTTGAGAATTGTCCTTCTTTTTGATAGGGCTTGCCTTTTTTTTTTCTTTTTTTTTTTTTCGAAAGAATGTTTGTAATTGTTTGTTGAGATGGCATTTTACACCACTCGCTTGTGTAAGTGTAAAATGGCAATATTTTTGAAACAAACGAAAACAGAAACAAAACAAAAATATTTGAGAAAAGAAATTGAAGAAAAACAATTAAAAAAAAATTAAAATAATAAAAATTTAAAAAATAAATAAATATAAATAAAAATGTAAGCAAAATAGAAAACAAGTTTGAAGAATAATACAAAGAAATTAAAAAAATGAAAAAATAAAAAATTCGAGAAAAGAAATTTGCAGAAAAAATAAAAACAATAAGAATTAAAAAATAAAAAAGGTTAAAATTTAAATAATTATAATAATAACAATAAAACACTTTTTAAACACGCCTTCGAAGACAAACATACATTTATCCTTCGTTGCCAGTCCTAAGCCTGGAAAAAGTGTGAAGGAAAAGTAGTTTTCATCAAACCGAAAATGTCCTCCTTTTCTAAGGAAATACGTAATATTGTCCTCCTTTTAAGACATACACAACTTGTCCTCCTTTGTCCTCCTTTTTGAAGGCTAAAAGTCCTACTTTTTGAAAAGAGGAGTTGACAACCGTAGGTAGGGTGTACTGTAGTGTCCTCTTCTGCGCAAGTTGCCGGTGATCGGAACCAGTCCAGTTGAAACATTGAATGCAATATTTGTGTATGATTTGGACAGGGCAACTTGCGCGAAAGACAAAAATGCGCCCCTTCGCGCATGTGTAGACAGATCTGTCTATACATCATACTATCAAACAATACGGAGTATTTGCCAAACTCTTCTAAAACGACGTCTAGTGCTGCTTTCATCTGAAACGTACAGGGCTGCCGTTTTGCGAATGATTAATCGCATTTTTCAATTCACCGATGATTCCACCGGTTGAGAAAAGATAACTCAGTTCAATTCAATATATGACTAAAATGCACGAAAATACTTAGATCTGTAATCTTTTCTCAATCGGTGGAAACTCCGTCAATTAAGTAAAATATCCGCGCGTTTTTTAAAGTCATCGACAACTCCAAATGGTTGAGAAAAGATTACAGATGCGAGCATTTTCGTGCATTACAGTCATTCCCTGAACTGAACTGGGTAATCTTTTCTCAGCCGGTGGAATCATCGGCGAATTGAAAAATGCGATTAATTATACGCAAAACGGCAGCCCTGGAAACGTATCAAAATCGGTTGGTTAGCACGAGTCAGAGGCGGATCCAGCAACCTGATGGCAAATGTGTAATAATCCCATTTGAGTGCGTGAGAAACAGTCGATTGGTAAAAGAGGCATGCCCCCACCCCTAAGAATCGATTGTTTCTCATACGTTCAAATGGGATGAATTCATGGTTGCCAAATGGGTCTGTTGCAAACTTTTGCTACAACGATTAAGAGAGTTTACTTTCATGTAAAATCGCCTGAAAATTCCATTGGTGGCATCAGAAAGTCATAAAATGAAATGATAAACTCACAAGAGGCGTTTAATGAAATCCAAGATGGCGGAGAAATATTGAGCAATTTGTATGTATGCACAACGAACATCCAAGGATAGCCAACCTCACAATATCGATCACAACCAATCACAACGTAAACAAACACATAACCTCTACCTCCACTGAGGTTGTCAAAGTTGGCCATCCTTGGATGTTCGTGGTGCATGCATACAAATTGCTCGATATTTCTCCGCCATCTTGGATGTAATTAAACGCCTCTTGTGAGTTTATTATAGCATTTTTTGACTTTATGATGCCACTAATGGGCTTTTCAGGCGATTTTACATTGGAATAAACACTTTGTATCGGTGTTGCAAAAGTTTGCAACAGACCCATTGCTGGATCCGCTCATGGCACGAGATCGAAACTTTGTGCTAACAAATCGCTCACCGATGCGTTTTGATGCATTCCGAAAGCAAAGCTACTTCCTAGAACCCGAGACTCAAAATATCTAAGAGTCCCTTGAAATTGATCAGCAATGCAGGAATCTCGAAACCCTGAATCGATGCACAGTGGTTATTTATATAGATTGATAATGCAATGCTTTGCTTTGCAGTGAAAATCAATGAGTTATTTAGCTAGCATTTAAATTGCGAGTTGAGAAAAGTCTCGCGGCTACATCGCACGCACTGTTTAGTTAACTATTCGTACATGACGGAGTTGGTGTTGCGTACCCGGTAAATTGAAGGCGCACACGGCATCGCATGGACCCATGTCAATTCCCATTATTCACTCCCGCCGTAACTTTCCATGTTTTAATTTCAGTTTGATGAACGAACGATCGCGACCACATTAATGAAACTGGATGAAATAACTATTTTGCCTACCCAAGAAATTGAAGGAGCACCAGTGACGATTTATGGTCTTTCGTGTTTAGGCAAGATT
This sequence comes from Trialeurodes vaporariorum, assembly GCA_011764245.1. NCBI lineage: Eukaryota > Metazoa > Arthropoda > Insecta > Hemiptera > Aleyrodidae > Trialeurodes > Trialeurodes vaporariorum. The sequence continues at coordinate 62,424,127 of VMOF01000001.1, forward strand.
TTGAGAATATGCCTTCCTTCATTTACGTTTATTTGTACTATCGACGAATTAAAGATTGTCGCTAGATTTTCACACATTATCAGTTATGGGTGTGAGTGTGCGACTAATCTTTCCTGCCCCACCCACACTGGCCCCTCACCTGCAAGGTGTGAGGAGTATGAATAGTGGCCGAACCAGAACCTTGAAGGCGTAACTTAGCTTGTGGAAATCTTGCGACAATCTTTAATTCGTTGACAATACATTAATTGTTTTAATCTTTAGCTATCCATCGGTAGGAGAAGGTATATTTTAGAAGAATTAGCCTTGGAAGCATTTCCTGCACATGCAAAGATGGGTGTATTTTTGTCTTCTGCGCAGGGTTTCTTGACCAAAATCTCCGTAAATGAGGTGCGCACTGCGCAGTCAATGTTTCAGCCGGTTTTGTTGACGATAATTTCTGCCAAAGACAGAAATGCACCCTTAAGCAGTGATGTAGGTTGGGTAAATATACCCAAAAAATTAGTACTTAAGTATAATCTCTAATTTTTCGTCGGATTTTAAACTGATAAAATAAGATTTGAAGATGCTGAATTCTTTTCTGGATTGAACTATGAATAGTGAATAGGTACCTTTTTACGGGGTTGTTTTGGGTTCGGAAATCTGAAATCGGTGTCTTTGGAGTTCGGGAAAAAAGTTATACATAGCATGAATAAATACCCGAGTATTCTACATCACTGCCTCTATAGGTTCCAAAAGTTCGGCCATTTTCATGCGTTTAAATGGACGAAATTTAGCGTTGCCAGATTGCAAGCAACGCCATTTACTGGCCACCAAAATCACGAAAAGGTATAAATCCATTTACTTTATGAATGAATCCCTCAATAGTCGGACTCGTGGGACTCGAATACTGACCCGTTTGCCCCACTCTGATTTCAAGAAACGCAATGCAGCGTTGCCAGACTGCAAGTGACACGACGCCACTGCATGAACGTTGCAGTAAAATTCTACTCTCTCTTTTCCCTTACGAAAAAACCGGGTCTAGTCCTTTCTTCTTCATTCTAGGATACCTCCAAAGGTGTCTCCTTTATGTGAAGGCGCGGAGATCCGCAGTTTGTCTGGATCTCATTCTTTCTTTCAATCCAGTAACCGAAAGATTTTTATCTCTCGACTAGAGAACAAAAGGTACCCGTCATCACAGCCGTGTTTCGGATTCTATGTCCTCCTCTTTAATCTCTCAATAATTTTTGCAGCATCTTCTGATGTAAAACACTTCTTGACTGGTCGAATATTCGCGTTTCGAACTTGGTTTTCTTTTCTTTCCTTCGTCCAGTATTTGTTATTGAAGTTAAGGGGAGAAGGTAGTGCCTATCTCAGCAATGTAAAAAATACCCTTTTTCCGGTACCATTTTCTGCCAAAGTTTTAGAGCTAGAAACTTCAAATTTGGTACAGATAGTCTTTACATGTATCTTAACATGGTTAACCAACTTTTTTTCCCCCCCAGAAAAACTTTTTGTCAGTGAGCTTTTTTAAAACAAGTATTAAAAAACCCTAAATTTTCAGTGCTCTTGCTAATTTAAGAAAAAAACAGTCATGCTTGCTGATTTAAAAATAGGTACACTGTGTTGACCATATCTAAACAAACGTTTTAAAAAAAATTGAACTTTCTAAGTGAAAAAGTCTGAGATAAGTGTACCGGAACATGGAAAAACCTTTTTTTTTTCAAGAGAGGACTTTAAAGTTCATGCAACAGAAAACTAGGAAGTTTAAATCAGCTTGAATCAGCCACGAAAAAACAAAAACCAGAATCGATCTACTTTCGTTTTCTTTATTTATTTCTCTCTTATTTAATTCAATTATCTTATCTCTCTTATCTTATTTAATTCTCTCGTATTTATTTGCTTTTCTATCATCAAAAAACGTATATAAATTAGATATGGAAATGTTCGTCAGGTTATGCAGAACAAAAAAACAGTAAAAAAAAAAAAAAAAAAAAAAAAAAAATTGAGATTTTTCAATTTTTTCACTACCTTCTCCCCTTAAGCACATCTTGTGCACTCCGAGTTACGTCAAGGAAATAACGATGAAAAAAGTAATTTCTAAACCACAGTTTTAGGAGCAGGCAGTGGCGTAGATAAGGCCCCAGCGGACCCCGCCAGGCGGGAGGGCCCCCAGGCTCTGAGGGCCTCTGAAGACCGACGATGTTGGGGCCCCGGGCCTGATGAAAGGAAAAACTTTTCAAAGTATAGAAAGGCAAGTTTTTTCATTATTGAAGTAGCATTTCTCCTTCGTTTTTTGTTTGTAAGTATCTTCCATCTTCCAACACTGTTTTAGCGTTTTCTTGCGGAAATACTTTTCCATAAAAAAAGTCGCGAGTTTTGAGTACTTCGATTGGAAAACAAGAAGAAGGAAGGAAATAAAAACGATAACTATAAGCATGAATTGTGTGAGCATTTTTAGATGAACTAATCTCCAAAATTTTTCGAGGAAACACCCCAGATCCCAAGTCCTACGCGGGGGGTGCTGAACCCCTTATCTAGGAGTGACAGTAGAGGGGCCCCTAAAAATAATTGGCGGGAGGGCCCCGAAATCCTTGTCTACGCCACTGGGAGCAGATTGTTAGAAGAACCTACCAAACCGTTTAATTTAAAAGACCTATCTTGGTTGTGACATTTACAATACAAGCAGCCTCGAATTAAAAGGGTAAATGTAAAATAAATAGTATTACTCCCTATACTGCGCAATGGGTCTGTTACAAACTTTTCTACAACTATAAATAGGTGTTAAAGTTATGATCGAAGAAATTGAGCATGAACAACAGGTTTGACGACCCAAAAAAAAAAAAAAAAAAATACTGGAGAGTTAATTTCCATCCAAGTTCCCTGGCGGAGCAGTATACAAACTTTGTGGCACAATATTGAGTCCTGACATATCTCCACCGTGTCGGATACAACTTTACTCTGTAAATTACGAGGTTAAAACTGTACGCCTAAACATGGTTTGCCTACATGCTAAATTTCTAGCAGGCCGATTCATTATATGCAATTTTTCACCTGCATTTTGACAAAGGCGAATCGGCAGTAGGCAATTGGTCTCTAATGTCCAATTCAGTAGGCGAAATGACGCACCCCGCGGAGTCACAATCAACGATTCTAAAAAAACATAAGAAAGGAGAAAGCAAAAGTTTTTAATGTTTTCTATCCTTCTCCTTCTTTGTTTCCTTTTTCTTTAGTTGCAAGAAAAAGAGAACTAGAAACACTCTGATTTAAAAACAAAACTTGTTTTGCAGACAATCCTCAATTTTTAACGATTGTTTCATAATGAATGCATTTCCAAGGTCACTTGGTAAGAGTGAATTGTAAGCAAAGCCACAGCGCAAGGTAATAAAGAAATAGCCGATATACAAACTGTCTTTTAAGTGGTCATGATGAGAGACTTGATCAAATTTTTGCTAGTCAGTAAAAATGTTACGGTTGATTGAATTTTTTTCCATTCGGACTTCAATCTTTTTTCCATTAGAACTTAATCTAATGTGGCAGTTGCAAGGGTCTGAAATGATAAGTTTTTTATAAAGAAAATGAAAGTGCTTGATGAGCTGAGCACAAAGATGCCTTCGTTCAAAGATGAATTAAGTCCCATTGTTCCAGAGATGAGATTTTGACCCAAAATACATTGTTTTAAATGGGTATTCCGCGTAGTGACGTCACTACGCCCACGATATCTTACAATTTTACACGCGTGTACCTCCAAAACTGGGACGCTTATGAAAAAACCAAAGGCACCATTGTTCTCAGCTCATCAAGTACTATAATTATATTTAGACAAAACACCAAATTTCAGACCCTTGCAACTGCCCCATTATCTAATAAAAGCACAGAATATTACATAATCATAACGGAAACTCCCATAAGAGCCAATGGAAGCAAGTTTGGAATTTAACGGCACCAATAGGCAACGCTGTGGTCCTATTTCCCAACATGGCGAACGTGAGTGACTTGTGTTGAAACTCATTTACTTCTATAAATTCTGGAAAGAAATCATAAGTTTCCAGCCTCACTTTTATTCTAATGGCATTTCCGAATGAAAATTTCGCGGATCATGTCCTATATTTTTTACTTCGCGCGCGAATCCACATGTAAACATCCTATATCCCAACATGGCGGACGCGAAATGAATTTGCTTCAAAATCCGAAAGAGCTTCCGTTCTGATTGTATTATTCTGTGATAAAAGGTGAATAAAAAAGTCGATGCAAAACGAATATCACTAAGAAGCAATATTTTGAAAACTTTGCGACAACTTCAATTTTGTTAAACTGCACGCTTTTCAGTTTAATAATAAGGACACTGAAGCTGAACTGTTCTGATCTGAAGCAAAAACAATAAAAACTTCCCTTATTTCCAAAAAAAAAACCCCACTTTTCGGTTTAGTGTGCGCCGCGAGCCTCGTGGCTGCGTTGAGTGATTTTATATTTCTAGTGACGCTTACAAACAATGAGCGAAAAATATAAATTTTGCAACCTCCGCTTGGATAGATGCATTAAGAACAAACTCCCCGACCATTTATAGAAACTGGAACATGCTATTGCGAGCCAATTGTGGGAGGGTATGCATGGGACGGACGCGCCGGTGATATTTTTTCACGATGCAAAGAGCGCGTAACTTCGGAAACAATGAACTGTAGAATGTCTTGCAGTTGTGACGCTCGACGCAAAAAAAAAGCAAGGCTTGCGAGATGGATAAGTTTACCTACAAAAAGAGACGAAGAAAAATAACTGGGCACACATGCTTCGCCAAAGGAGCAGTTTAAAACGTATGCTATAAACATATTATAAATAGTGGTGAATGAAATCGAAAAGTACCTACAAGTGGGGACGAAGATATCTGGCCAGGATATGCAATACGCAATGCACAGTATACCATTCAACGCATGTATTATTGCGTATTATATTGTGTATTACATATGTATTGTGTTGCGTTTATTCCGTATCCCGACCAGGTATCTTTGTCAACGCTAGTACAATCGAGGATGAGAAAAGATTCACGATTCGTCCAATGCTTTACGTCTGAAGTAATTTCGTCCAAAATTTTATAGACCCCTTTCATATATTTTGTCCATTTAAAAATGGGTATGGTTCAAAAACGACTAAAACCTCCCAACGCAATGATGCCAGAAGAAAAAAATAAAAATTAAATAAAAAGATAAATAAATAAAAAATAAAAAATAAAAATAAGTCCAAAGTAAAAATTTGATCGTGATATTTTTTATATCCAACAAGTAATTATCATTCGATGAGAGATCAAAATTCCGAAAATGTCAAGAGTTTATAATTAATGAAACACGTTAACCAAGTCACGGTAATCATGCACGGTGAAATTAAACCGTGAAGAAAACCTAATCTGTGTCCATCAGTCAACAGTAAGCGACTGTTGGCTGTTGATTCTATGAGTCCCGACCGGATTTGAACTCGAAATTTGGAAAACTGTAGCAAGATTTGCGCTGGGTCTCCGTATGTCTCTGGTTTCTGTAAAAAAAAGCCGAAACTTTGCAATTCAAGTGAGTGGGTGCAATCGAGTGCCCTTAAAAACCTCGATATAGAAGGAAGCACGTCAAATTGGCAACATTCACTTTCCTTCAACTCCTTCGGAGAGGGGGGAGGGAGGAATTAAACAAAACAGCAGAGCGGAGCCTGAGGGAGGATGAGAGCAGTGTTTCCAGATCGAGGGTAAAAAGCCGTATGGTCCCCATTTAAATCAATGTAAAACGTACGGCTTTTTCACCCCAATCTGGCAACACTGGATGAGAGCCGAACTGCTGTCAGCGTCAGCCTTGACATCAGAGCCATAAAACCGTCGAAGTGAGAAAAACCTTTATTGCGGAATCGACTCTTCACACTTCGTCGTTTTCACAGTTTAAATTTTGGGCTGTTTTGGGCTGTTTCGGGCTTCACAAAAGTCACAAAACACGTACGGATATAAATAAAAAGAGCATATAGATATTAGGGATGGTTGGATAGTTTTTTTTTTTTCAGGCGCGATTTACGAATCGTATCACTTTTTTCGTAGTTTTCCACATGTTTGCGGGCCAGCAGAGAAGTTCTTCTCAGGCACTTTATCGTGCAGATCGATGCGTCGTTTTGCCGTCGTTTGTTTTGTTTTTAGAGCATGAGTGTCATGCTCTATTGAAATCGTTTCTACAAGGTCAATAATGCTTTTCTTATAGGAACGGCATGGTTCGGGGGTCCGCTCGGGGGATCGCTTGGTTTCAGTATCGAGAACGGGTCCTCGAGGACCGATTGACCCATGTGATTCCGCCAATCCGGTGTCCTCCCAATTTGTCGCTTTTTCTTTGTGGCGGGAGTTTTTGGCCAAGATTGAGGTTAAGCATTTTTGGGAATATAATTACGTTACTAATTTGGATCAGACTTCAACGAAATCTTCTGTATGAGATATTGGGGTTTTATATCAGAGGATTGTGTCCATGTTTCGTGTATTCTGCGATTTAAAATGCATTTAGATGATTTCAAATTTCCAATCCTGATATTGTTGATGTTTCGGTCCGCTAAAAGAGTTCGTTTGGGGAACGCGATCGGCGTTGCGTTTTAAGGTGAATCCTCAGCGACCTGTAGTAAGATTCTCATCCGCTAGATAACGTCACTGTTCCGCGGTCCAGAAACCATGCTTTTTCCGCCTTTAATCGTTAATTGCGAGAGCTAGAGTTAACTTTTCAAAAATGTAAGAACGTTGCGTTCTAGATCAAATCCAAAGGGAAAAATTTTAAGACCATTCCGAGCCATGGACGAAGATATAACAAAGGACTGCCGACTCCCTATCTCCGCCCGTTTTAAAACCTGTTAGGGGGTTTTCGAGCGCGACCGCAGCGCTCCAAGCAGCAATAAGGGTCAACTAAAAGCGAACCGCTGCAGCGGTGGCCGCTCCGGCCCCCTTTTCTCCCATGCCTTCCCGCAAATGTATACCGTGTAGGTAATTTGAATCACGATTGAACGAAGGGAACAAATGATCAGCAAATTTAAAAAGGAAGAAAAATCCGCTAAAAAGCAAACGTCTGGAGTATTTCTTGAAAGATTCCTGAATTGTCGAAAATGATTAATCAAGGACTGAAATACTATACATCACAGTTAACCTCAAAACGGAATCAAACAAGAAAGGGTACATAGACATTTGTTTTATTAGTAGAGATCAGGCGACTCTTTTAATTTGCTGATGATTTCTGTTACCTTGTCCAAAGTTGATTCTGAATTTCTCTTGCTTTCGATCTTCCATTGAGATACTGAGTTATCTGATCCTCTTGGGTCGCCGACAACAGTTGAAACCATGCCATAACAGACCAACTCCAACAACGGTTTTAGCAGTAGCACAGCATGTGAGCATGGACACATCGCCAGGATCGCTCACTTGAAAGAGTAGTTCAGCTGACCGCTGCTTGGAGCGCTGGGGTCGAGAGCAAAACAGGACTAACAACAGTCGGCAGTCCTTAGTTATATCTTCGTCCATGGTTTTGCGACGACCCCCCCGTCCCCTTTGCCCCCCCACGAACTACTGCACCTATGCCTACAACAGTTGCTTGCCGCGTTGTGCAGATTGCATGAATGATGTGTGTCCATCTACTTCATCCCAAATTTTACAGCCATCACGGATGCCACGCCCGCCACGGGTCTTCTACCTGGTTTTATGCGACATCGGTCATCGTGGCCCAGTGTTACATGGTAATCAGCGGCGGATTCGGGAAAGGCACGCCCCCCCCCCAACTCACGGTAGCCTTTGCCTTTTTCAACAGAAAAAAACCCATAAATTCCTCTCAGCAAATTTGAAAATTCATAGGCGTGAAGCCCCCCCCCTAAAAGAATTTTCTGGATCCGCCATTGGTAGTAATTTTTGCGGCACACTACGCCGGATTCCCGTGCGCTTTCCCACACTTACCTTTCTCCCTTATCTGTCAATGGGCGCTCCCCGAGGGGGGGCGCGGCGCCCCCCCCCCCCAATTCAGAAAAATCAAAACTTTACAATAAAAAAGAATCGGAACATTCGAAGATCAAATAATAACGAAAGGAGTAAGAGTTAACAAACTTTATTCTTAGTTTACTTTACAATTTTAATAGGGGGCGTAATTTAGGGGGGGGCAGGGCGGGAAGTAGCCCCCCCCCCCCCCCCCAAGCAGTGGTGCCCAACCACCCCTTGCCACTATACAGCTCGCCCCCCAGTTTCAGGATTCCTCTCCCCCCAGATCTAGACCTCCCCCTGATTTATACCCCACCCCCTCCTGATTCAGACGACATCATCCTTCCTACCCGTCATCTCCCTCGCCGAAAGAAGTTTTAAAATCTACTAGTATGAACGTGTCTACATTGGCAACTACCGTTGGCAACGAGAATTTTGCGAACTTCCTTGAAAATTCAGAATCCTCTGGTCGATAATTACATGATTAGAGAATGTATAGGCAAGAGTTTGGTTTTGTTAATTTAAATAGGTTAACTCTTAGAATTCATCAGGACAATGAAAATAAAGAAGGAATAGTTGTACTTAGCTTTTTACTATTTCTATCATCTGATGCTGTCACTTTATTCATAATATCAAACACTTCAAAAATAGAATTACTTTCGATACAACGACATGCTACAATCACTTACAATTTCTACCATTTGGAAGGATAATTGATTTATTTTCTATTTTGGGCGGAAGTGGGGGGGGGGGGGGTTCTCTAGACTTGCCCGTCTCTAAGTGAAGTCCCCTAGACCTTCCATTGACATTCAAAAAGTTGCCCCTCCGGGCAATTGTTTTGCGGGTGCCCATGTCTTTGTCCATGGTCTCAGAACCAGAAATTGAACGTTCTTCCGGTCTGTGGTTGCCTTCTTTTCTCATAAGTTTAGACACGGCCACCCTGTAAACCCCACAACAAGTTAAAAGTCCGCAATCCGCACCCTCGACCCGCAGCCACTATAAAAAGTAAATTGCCGGTTGACTTGCAGGTACTCTCCTCCTCCCCCCCCAACTTAGATTAGACACAAATAAAAATTTAAAAAAAAAAAAAAAAAAAAAAAAAAAAAAAAAAAGTGAAAAATAGAATGTATGCCCCAGAAAAGGGGCCCCCTCCACAGTTTTCCAAGAGAGGGAGCGACCCCCTTGCCAGCGTAACTCCAAAAAAATAATTCCAACGGGGGTTTCAAGTAACTCAAGTAAGGTCTCAAAATGAAATCAGATGGATCCAAAATTTTAACGGCGAGTACCGGTAAGCTTACTCTTTTGATCGGTCCAAACCGGATTGCGATACATCGATTTACTCTCGAGATATCGATTTTTCAAAGGCGCGCGGTATAGGGTCAAAAATCTAAGATTCTCTAAAATCCGCGAATTTCGACTCTCATGGACCTAGCATGCGCCGTGAGAAGTCATATGTGATTTTTTTTGAGTTCACATAAAGTTCTTTAAAGGGGCCCTGACAAATGTCGGACCGATAAAGTCTATATCGGGGGGGGGGGGGGGGCCAACTCCAGCGTAAGTCTCACGTACAATGTCTCACGGGGGCCGGGGGAGGTCCCATAAGATCCGTTTAAAACTTGGATGGATCTGAATTTTTTTCAAGACTTATCTAAAGCTGAAGCTACCGCCCAACCCAAAACCGCAGTGCGCAATCCATCGATTCGTTCTCGAGATATCGATTTTTCAAAGGCGCGCGGTCTTGTCAGATCGACCTTAGAGGGGCGCTGGAGGCGGGAAAAAAAGGCGAATTTCGTCTCCCCGAACAGTCGTGTGCCATAATATATCGGTTCCGCTTTTTTTCGGGTCCCAATGATGTCCCGAGGGGCCCCAATGCAGTTCGAACCCAAAAATATCATCTTAGGGGGGGAACTACTCCCCGTTTCAGCGTAACTCTGACAAGAAATGTCTAACTGCGGCCGCGAGAGGTCCTGTAAGGTCATTAAATAAACTCGGATGGATCTGAAATTTTCGAGGTTGTCAGTCACAAGCAAGCGCTTTCGATCGGTGCAAACCGAATTGCAATACATCGATTCACTATCGAGATATCGATTTTTCAAAGGCGCACGGTCTTGTCAGATCGAACATTGAAATAAGCTGTGGATACTCTGTATCCGCGAATTTCGTCTCTCATGGACCGTTTAACCCTTTCCACTCGGGTGAAAAATTGCCTGTCATTAAATGACATGCAGTGCAGCCAAAAATGCTGCCAACCTAATATTTAGTTCCTCTAAGATGTCTGCAGAGCGCGCCACCAGCTGGAGAGGTCGGATCACGCCCGACATACGAGCTACGCGTCGCGAAGTTTTTTGTCGAACGAGGTCCGACATACGACTGGAACGGCAAATTCAAAATGTCGGACGAGATCCGACATACGAGTGGAAAGGGTTAAGCTCCCTTAAAAATCGAATGAGCTTTTTTCAAGTTCATATTACGTTCCTTAAGGGCCTTGATGAGTGTCGGATGACATTTGATCAATATTAACATTCATTTTTTTAAACTGAGACAAAAAAAGCTGAAACCATAAAGACGAAGAATTTCCATCGTGATGACTTTGGTTCAAGCGAGGAAAATTCTATAGAAGTCCCAAATAACTAGACTAGACTTTCCGGCTTGCTAGGATTGGTATTAAGAATTTCCTTCCTGATGACTTTGGTTCAGGCGAGAGAAATCTAAAAAAGTCCCAAATAACTAAACTAGACTTTGCGGCTTGCTAGGATTGGTATTGCGTCATCCGATTTTAAAGGAACTATCACTATCGAAATCGATTTTCAAAACCACAGTATTCACCTCGCCTCGTGAACAACTGTTTCAACACGCTATAAGTAAATTTCATTCCCACTTTGACCTATCAAGTTATTTTTACAGCGATCACTGTTATACAAACACAAATGCAGCGTTGCGATTGAATTTGTCGCAGTTTTGTACTATCAATATGGAACTCCACACTTACAATGATTTACGGCCGACACTCATGCTCTCTTTGCTAACACTGTTCCAGTGTTGCAAGTTCCAACTTGTTTTTTTTTTTTTTATTTTATTTTTTTTTTATTTTTTTTTTTTTTTTTTTATCGTTTTTCTGTTGTTCAAATCTTTTCTCATCGCTGCTTCTCATTCTATGGTGATGTTAATCAACATAAGGAACTAAAGCGATACGATACAAATACACAATAACGGACAATATAGCGAGACCATAACGACTCTCTTCGACTGAACTGAAAGAAATCGGCCTGCGAAGGTACAGTGTTCGTAATAATTAATAATTATGAATAATAAAATAGCCTAAAATTAAAAAGTCTATAGATGGGGAAATTGAAGTGTTCCTTACAGTGGCGAACGCAGAATTTTTGTTGGTAGGGGCTTGCACCGCTGAGCGTTTGACTAACAATTATTCCCCTCTTACCCTCGACCCCTAGAAACAAGATGTTTGGGGGGGGGGATTTAGCTCCCTTACCCCCATGCCCCCCGCCCGCGTACGCCACTCACTGGTTCCTTGGCAAAATACCTTTGTGGAACAGAAGGAGTGGGATTCAGATGAGTTTGAGCTTGTGATTTTTTTAATCGAGCTGTCAACCAAAACACTACCTACTTATATAAAGTGCTTACAGCCTACTTTTCAGCTGAATGAAAAAATCACGATTCTCTGCATCTTCATCGCATATTAACCCGCATGTGCCCAGGATTATTTGGAATTTTTAGGTGTTTTTCTCAAAAAACACGCAATTTGAGAACTGAAAACACAATAAAAATGAAACCAGAAATTTTTTGGGGCAGCTAAATTTTACGAGCTAAAAACTCCCAAAATTGGTTTTTGAGTAAAATTGGTCCAAATTGACTGACATTTGGTACAAAAATAACACAATAAGTGGGTCGCTAACGACCCACTGGGCATATATGGGTTTTAAAAAGCACTTAAAAAAAAAAAAAAAAAAAAAAAAAAAAAAAAAAAAAAAAAAAAAAGATTTTAGATTTTTATCAAACCCTCTGTTCTACACACGATATTAAGCCAAAGGCTTCTTCAACAGTGGCGTAGCGTGCAATTTGGCAACGTTACAGTTCGTCCAATCAAGCCCATGAAAAAGATTGAACTATTGGGTGTTCGGTGAACACCTTCGCATTTGACCATTTAGAAGGGTTTAAATGGGCACAGTGCAACGTTGCCATATTGCACGCTACGCTTCTGCTCTTCAATTGAGGACTTCGCCGAAAGAAGGGCACACCAGGCGTGTTATTTCCTAGCTTATAATCAGCATACGCATGGATTTGTGGTTTTCACGAAGAACGCACCAGATGTTTCATGTTATCTTATTTGACCCTTGACTCCAATATATTTGCCCATAAACCATCAGGTGATGTGTTCTTTTATCAAAAACGTTCAATCCATTTATATGCTGAGTTTAAGGAGAGGACACACCTAGTGTTTTATGTATGTTCACTGTTCAGGGTGTTGTAAACACACCCTCAAGGAAAATAAAGATTTCCATAGTCATAACACCAGACAAAAACATGAATTGAATACAGAGGAGAATTGATTAACTCCAAATGCGACAGCATGAAAATAATATGAATATTGGATTAAAATTAATCAGCAAGTTACCTTCCTCGTTTAAAAAAATCCAATTTATTACTGGAGTTTAAAGAAAAATGTAAAATTATTATTCTCAAGTAAAGATTAATATTACTCCATAAATGATTTTTTTGAAAAGAATTACTGCTTGTATTTTGGTTAATTTTGTCGCAATAATGATCCCTGTTTTCTATTTTGTTACTTAATATCTTATTATATGTACTTTAATTTTTCTTAAATTATGACGAATAAATAAATGAAATTAAAATGAAATGCAATGAGCCTTTCTCATGGGCGAAGCCAGCAATTTGGCAACTGTGGATTCTTTCCATTTGAATATGTATGAGCAAAAATCGATTGTTGAGGAGGCCATGGTCCAATATCTGATCGATTGGTTCTCATACATTCAAATGGGTAGAATCCACAGCTGCCAAATTGCTGGCTCCGCCCATGGCCTTTCTTCCGGCAAAGTCCTCGATTTATTTTGCTTTAACCTATAAAACTATACGAATTCGTTTTAAAAATCTTCCTGTTCTTGCCAAACGAAATCTTGATTCATCTATTTTCTAAATAGAAAATTCAACATTACATATGTATTTTAAACAATTTGACGCTCCAAGGACATACCAAAACGATGCCTCCCCCCGCTAAATAAATATATAATACTTCAAAGAAGATCGAGGAGCTGCAAGGAATCAGAGACAGTAGATGGCAAACATAGAGACAAAAGAAGTTCATCTCTGAAATGCTGGAGACAGGATTCGGCGCCGAGATAAGTCTCCACACCGCAAAGCAGTCGAGTGTCGAAAGACAACGAAGAAGAGGTGAGATTTCCCGAATTCTTTATGCCTTCGTTAAACGGGACGGCAATAATAAACCGGCGTGATTAGGAGGGTGGAGTAGTGTAGTCCGCGGTCGGGGGGGAGGGGAGCGGAGTCGGCGGAATTCGATCGTCATTCGGCTCCGACTCGGAGCACTTCAAAGTTCAGCACAGATTCGACCGCGACCGACCAAGAGAGAAGTGACCGTCTAAAAAGCCTTTTTATGAGCTTATTTTCAGCATGTAAGTAGTTTAACACGAATCGCCGATTTATAGTAATTTTAGTTCGGATTGAATGATCATCAGATCTCTGATGAGTCTGACGGGGATTCTTCGAAAGAAAACAAGCAGGGAAGCTCCGATACATTGCATGTATTGGAAAAGCGTGCCTGTGAATTGTAAACAAAAAAATCTATGCGCATAAGTTGTTTCATGTGGTCTTCTGCTCTGCTGGGTTTTGCAGAAATAAGTTTTGCATAAAGGCTTACGCATACATGGTTTAAATATATTTATTATAATGTAGTTCATGGGAGAAGATTTGTCAATTTATTGTATATTAGTTAAGGTACAGGAAGTGCTGTTGGAGCTTTGATTAAGAAAATATGACAATGTATATGCATTTGAGACGTATATTTGAAAAAAATATTTTTGAGTCGTTGTTTTTGCAGTGACATATTACAATTGGTTCAGTGTTTTGTTCATTTGTGGATTACAGCTGTTTGAAATGCATCAGCAATTCTTAAGGAGACATTGTAGTATGTAACTAACACATGAATTGAATAAATAGACTTATAATATACATGAATGATTCAATAATGAAAATTTGGATGAAATCACTGATCACTGAGTATTTGAAGTTTAAATGATTCGATTCTGCGTTGAATGGATGTAAAAGATTCTATTTATAATTTAATAAAATGAGAAAGAAAAGATAGGTAGGCCATGGTTTTGTTGGTGGAATATGGTGATGAAAGGTAAAAGAAGGTAATTAATAAATGTCTACATATTGATAGAGACGAAATAGAGTCATTCCTTTCAATATCTGAATTTTTAGACACAGTATTGGCCGATTTGGATCTGAAAATTAAACAATTACAATTAATGTCAATAAAAGCAATTCCTGCTATGTTTTCATTAAAGGCTTTACTGTACAGAGAAACCTTATGGTGAATACTCAAGATAAAATTAGGCTGAATCATCTACTTGGAAAAAATGCTATGATTAGCATCCAGTAAAAACATTACAGACGTAGTTACTAATTGAAGTATTAATAATTTATGCATCAACTTTGACAACTATAATTAGTGTAGTCCCCTACTTCATTGCGATGCGTCCCTTCAAGCAAACAGAGTTGCTTACCAGAGTTGCAGAGTTTCTAGCCTTTCATTCGATGACATTCTATCAATGAGAAGCAAAAAAAGTTACACATATAAAAGCTTCCACCCCTCCCCCCTCTCCATACATGTGCTTATTTTACAAAATTGGCTGTATAGTGGTACCTTTGATGATTATATTTAATTTTTTGGGTTCTCTCAAAGAGAGCAAGTATAGTCTGGACTCAGCGCATGAGATTTCAATTATTTTACTCATCGGACAGTGATTAAATACCAGAGGACCTGAATAGAATAAAAGAAGTCTACTATATTTTATATACAAAGTGAGCCAGAGCATCCGTTGCTGGCATTTTTCTCGAAAATTACTGAAACAAATGATTTGAAACAAAACAATCAGACAGGAAATTGACTCCAAATTTTTCATTTCTGATATTTTCATAAGCTCCTGACAACCTCTTGGGGTGTATTCTGGGGGGTTCAAACACATTTTTCAACTTTTCTCGAAAAAACCCTCAATGCAGATGTAAAAATTCATTTATAATCTAAAAGTAGAGAAAAAAATTCGTTTTATAAGTTTGAAAAATAGGCGCAACGTAGGAATCTGAACAAAAAACTTCTGTGAAGAAAGCTGATTTTATAAGCTTTCAGACGGCGCAAACCGCGATGCCGAAAAACGTTTCGTTCAAGAGTTATGACCGCGCAAAGTTTCAAATCTAGGCCAAAAATAGGGTTCCGACTTTCGATTCTACAAAAAAATTTGTTGCTCCACCAATAATCGATGAAATTCATTGAAACTTGGTGGAAGCGGGTTTTTTGGGTCGCTGAATTTATTTTTGACATAAGTTTTTCAAAATTCTCAAATCATATATGGCCGCCATAGTTTTTCGTTCAGATTCCTTCATTGCGCCTATTTTTCAAACTCAAAAAACGGATTTTTGGAAACTTCAAAAGTAAAACAAAATGCAAAAAAAGGGTCAAATATTTTTGAACTAAACACTGTAGCACACCAATCAAAAGATCTTTAAAATACGCATCTTTTGGTGCAAAGTTCACGTCAATATCTATTTTCGTTCAAAAGTTATGGAGCATTGGAGGTTTTGACTTTGACCCCCTGCACTCCCGCTCCCAGTTGACCAAATTCAAAAAACTGCAGATATTCTGAAAGATGATGCTTAGCTCTATCATCCCTGAAAGTTTCATCCATTTTTGAGGGGGAGGCACTCCTAATGGTAGCTGGATGGACCCCTTTTCATCAAAACAAATACCATTAATTGAGCCTGTCTCGTCCTCTAAAAAAATAATACAAAAACCATAACTTCGCTTACACTTTCGAACAGGCGTTAATGTTGTAACAATTCCCGAAACTAAAAAATTAAAAGAATACTGATCTAATTTGTTTATTTTAATGAGATCCATTTTCAACCCATAAAAGATTGAATGTTAAAAATTGCGTTTAAAAAAAAAAAAAAAAAAAAAAAAAAAAAAAAAAAAAAAAAAAAAATCATTTTTCAGCTGATCAAATAAAGGCAAAGAAACGTGACTACTTCATTCCGCGCTCTCTAGCGGGTTCTTCTTGAAGCTTTACTTTTGTGAGAAGGTATCCTATATGTAAAATCATGATCTGTATCGGTTTTATTTCGCGCCTTCTATTCGAAAATATCAGCTGACTCTAGACATTCACAGAGAAAGATTATCAAATTAGTGAACAGGTGAGCCGCAGTGCAGCCAATGCAGCCAAACAATCACCGGCTGCAAAACAATAATAAATAAAAAAAAAAAAAAACATCACACAACGACTCGTTATCGGCCGCCCGTACGAAAAAACCCCGAATGTACTTTAAAATCAATTATATATTCAATAAACGTAATAAAATAACCCAAAAAACAATGTCCAACATAACAAATTAATCATAAAAACAAACAAAAATTTATTCATCGTAAAACCAACACAGCAGAGTAAAATTACAACGAAGTTGGCAACATAAAACGCAAAATATTACCTCACCGCACTCCACTTACCCCTCAAAAGTGGTGAGTCCGTCGTTTAATTGGAATTATAAAAAAACTAAAGCATTAAAATGAATCCAACTATTTTTGCTGCAAACTTTAGAAGGTACGATTTCATAATTGTACCATTGCAATCCTCAAAACGCAACAGACACGACAGGAAAAAATCACAAAATTCAAAAACAGCCGATTTTCAACTTTAGGCCACTCAGCATAGGAATACACGTGGAAAGCATAGGCTGCCTTATTACATTGTATACATTGTATTATATTGTTAGCAGCAAAACGATCGGAATAAGCGTGCCATGTTCCATGGGCACGCTTAAAATTAATCATAAGCGGCGGTAGCCGCACAGGCCCAGTAAGAAAACACCGATGGAACCTGGGCGGGTACACCTACCGCTTATTATACACGAAACAGCTCAAAACTGCGTTTTCGTGGATTTTCGAAAATGTCCACCGATTATGTGAACACACCGTAGAATAAAACCCATAAGTGTGCTATATATTTGGGTTCAGCGTTTCACAGAGCTGTGACTGACGAGAGCGTTTTTTTATTTAATGTCGATCTGAGAGAGTAACGGCCAAAAAACTGCTTCAGATTGACGAAATATCGCAAAAACCGGAGTTCGCGCGTGGTCGATGATTCCTATTCATTTCCTCTGCAACCGTGAGACGGATCGTTAAAAACTTGGTCTCATTAGAATCGTATTTTATTCACGTACGGTGCTTTTTTAAGAAAATGTAAATCCATAAAGTGTTGAGGGAGATATTGAAGAAAGAGTGCCAAAAAATGCCCTTCTTAGGACCATACTTTAGTCACGGCTGCAGCGGTAACCATAGCGCGTAATGGAAAAAACTTGGTACGGTTGAATTCCTCATGCTCTAAGGAAGAAACCTTTGCCAAGTTGGCTAAATTTCATCGCTTATTAAGAAAGTTACAGCTTCAAATCAGATTTCAAGTGGAGATCCAGCCAAAACTTTCAGATCGATACAATCGATATAATCGAATCACGATTGTAGGTTAGGTTTACACTTTACTCGTGGTTTCATCAACACGACTATTTACCCCCAAATAAAATCATTTCAATTCACTTTATTAACGTGGTAATAAAGATTCAAAGTTCTTATTAGCTTTCAATTCGCGATCAACTTCTTCGCCGCTTCACTTTCGTCACTTAAATGTGTGAAAGCTAGGAAATGTAAGGTTTCGTTCATCAGTTTCCAGAGAAGTCACCAATGGTTCCTCACTGTTAAAGAGGGTTAGATGATTAGCAAGAGCAGGTTATTTCATTTTACTCTATGAAGTTTTCTCTAGAAACTCTGCAAAGTGCCTCACCGATCTCCAGATTACAGACGGTGTCCATTCAGTCTTCTTTGAAAACTAAGCCTTTGTTGTCCAAGAAATGTTGGCTCCAAAGAGCTTTCCTTGGTAAGAACGTCATGATCATAATAAACTTATATCTTTACCTGCTTGAATCATCATCTGTCGGTGAAGAACTGTAAACCTATGATCTGTCTTTGGTTAGAACAAAGGCTTATTAGTCCTTGCCTGCAGAAAGTTTTTTCGTCGCTGGACTCCGCTACTTGTAAAATTCGTGTGTTATTAGTCGTGAGTGCACCAAAATTGATGACATGCAATGCGAGTAATTTTTGGCTCTTTTTTTTTCTTTTTAAGTTTACCTGTGCTCTCTGATGCGTAACTACTTCTCTCACCCCGCAAAACTACTCAATCCAACAAATGTTCGGTGTGGACGGACATTGTTTTCGACTCCAAGTTGCCAATTCTCACTTTTGATCATAAACTGCGGCAGATTGTTCCGTCACAACTATAGACGTTGTTCCTTACACTATAGAACAAGGACTGTGGTCCCAAGCCAAGGATATTGCTGTATCTTGCTCAGTGAGCAGGGGTCGCTGCCCAGGTCTATGCGGATTATAAGCGGTGACAGCCCGGGGCAGCCATACAATTTAAGACAGAGTTTTTCCGAGTAATTCCGAAAAGAAAAGTCAACTATTGGGCAATGGCTAGAGTATACTATAAGACCCGAGTATTCCCGATCGATGCTTCTGATGAGAGAGCTGAGGCTAACCAAAAATGGCGGCGATCAGCATATCAGGAATGTAAACATTGAGTGAGCAATCGCGTTTCTTCAGTCGTTTCTTATTTATTGGTAATTTTTTCGGTGCAACATTAATCATGGTTGTGACTTTAAAACAGCACAATGAGTTAATCAACATATTTTGATAGCAGGGGAAGGGTGCCTCGTCTTATTTGAATGACGCGCCAAAACTGTCCTCTAACCGCGCGATCAATTTCGCTAACCGAACATGGCGTCGTTGAGAATATTTGGGTCTTATAGTATACTCTAGCCATGGCCATTGCAAAATCTTGCTTAGGGGTGTAATTGCATTGAACCACCCCTGTAAGTAGTATAATTTAAGAATGACGCAAGGCAGCGGTAACTGCCCATACCCCGGCTGATCGCAAGCCAGGGTCAACAGTCGCCCAAGCCCATACAATTTAAGACAGAGTTTCTTGAGTGATTTCAAAAAGAAAATGTTACAAACTGTGGGCAAATTCTTCCCCCTAAGCATGTAGCAATAGTACTCTGGAATCAGAAACTTGTTGAATGTTGACTTCGGTGCGGTCACATGATACCCCGTACCGCAGTGATTATCAACGGGATGTGTATTACTGTATTCATTTGAAACGTCAGATCTTTTCAAATTGCAAGTGGCAATATTTCATCATGGTCTTGTCTCTATACAGCTGATGTGCGGTTGGGAGACAAGTTTAACTTGGCTGAGAACACTCAAATTACCTAAGGAGCACCACTGGCCAGCTGGTAGTGAGAATGCCTATTTGCTGTTCTACCGCAAAGATGATAGAGGAAATTATTAATATTATTATTCATAGTACTCATAAAATTAGATTTGCTCCAAATCCAATGGACACCAAAATACTTGGTGCAGTTCAAGTTCATGTTTGGATCGGAGAAAGAAAAGTAGGTGATAGTAAAAACAGTAATAATTTATTTTGAAAGAAACCAAAGCAAAGTTGCCACAAAACCGGTTGTAGCTCTGCATCACATTTCCAATCATTTACAAGGTTGATACGAGGCTCGACGAAAAAGCACTGTGGTAGTGTTGAGAAATTTGAGAGAGTGAAGTATGAATGACTAAAATAATAATTATAAGTTAATTAAGAACTATGTTTCATTGCAGTACGATTCCCATCGCGTTTCAAGGCGTAGGTGTAACATTGTCATGTAAACATAGAGTTAATGTGACCAACAAAGATGACATTTTCTCCTTACAGTATCTATAATCTTTCTTGCAATGACCTACTGACCAATGTACGAAATGCAATGAAGTCAGCTGTGTTTCCTTGTTTATTATTATTAGCAGTGAAATTTCATATCCAGCTCCTTCCGATTTTACCGCACCGTCGCGCGTCGCGTCCAAAGACTTGTCGCGTCGCGCTTTACGCGCACTCTACAGGTTTAAATTCGGAAGATTAAAGTGCCGCTAGTGCAAACTTCCACTAACAGAGTGAGTTAGTGAGTTGGTGAGATCTTACGCAACCTGTTTGTTATGAAGTCCCGACACCATTGAGCTTCAATTAAGGTCCCTGTCACAGTATATACAACAGGGACTCTAGGTCAGATAAGATACACTCTAAAGACACAATACTGAACCGAATTTCCTTTCATTATTAAAAAAAAGAAAGGGAGAAAATTACATGGTTTGTTGCGGTGGTCTCGTTCATATTACCCACTTATAAATGGAACTGCAACTGTCAGTCGATCAAGGCACTTTACTGCAGAAGGTGAGGATAGGAGCAACTATCAGGGGAATGGAGGAGGTTGCTCAAAATAAAATATAAATAATTATTAACGTAAAAAAAAAAAAAGAAAAGAAAAGAAAGTGCATTTGCTTGAGCACTGGAAGAGAGATGTAAAAATAAATGTTAAGTTTTTCTTCTCAAAACTCCTGAAATTTTCACCAAAAAACTTTTTTACAAAAAAGTAGTCGAGCGGCCCAGTCAGAAAACGGCGTTCAATTTTGCTTCTTGGCAGGTTATTATTCTCTTTCGGCGTTCAAAGGTACTGATATGTTTCATTGAACGCCCAGTCAAAATTCTTTCTCCCCTCCCCCCTCTCGGTTCCTCCCCGCTCTTCCCTCTAGAACTTGGTACAAGTAGTGCAGTTTCTTTGAAAGAAAGTAATTCTATTTCGGCGTACAAAGGTACTGATATATTTCATCGAACGCCCAGTCATGAATTTTCCCCCTCCCTCTCTTTCTCTCTCTCGACCCCTCCATCCCCTTTTTATTTGGTGCTTCGTAAAAGATTCTACGCTGCATGTAAAGTTGCATTCGCTCTCCAAGTATAAAAGCGAAAGAAAAAACGTAAGTAAAAAACTAACTAAAATAAAAATAAAAATTTCAAAATTACAGGAGGGGAAAAAAACTGGGCCGGTTGTTTTGTATTACCTGTCCGTAAAGGAAGAACCCTCACCTCTCTCCTTTCCCTTTCACTTCTTTCCTTTGAATCTTTCACTCCTCTCTCTCCCTCCCGCTCCCAGTCTCACACTGTGTTTTATCCTGGGACCAAATCTTGTTAAATCCCGAGCGTTGCGACTTGCGTGCACTTGCGCGCGGTTTCGACCAATCAGAGAGCTCGGGACCTAACAAGATTTGGTCCCTGACCGATACATTTACCCTTGTGGCAACATTTATTTTATTTATTACTGGCAACATTTATTACTCGGACCAGTTTTAAACCGTCTGCGGAGTTTTTGAAGTGCCTTCATTTGAGAAAGTATGCAATTTTAGATGCAGCGTAGAAATTTCTGTAAAAAGCACCGCAGTTAAAAAAGGCAGGGAAAGACGTCTGGTTGTGGGGGGGGGGGGGGAGAAGAACAACCGGCCCAGTTTTTTTCCCCTCCTGTAATTTTGAAATTTTATTTTTATTTTAGTTAGTTTTTTACTTACGTTTTTTCTTTCGCTTTTATACTTGGAGAGCGAATGCAACTTTACATGCAGCGTAGAATCTTTTACGAAGCACCAAATAAAAAGGGGATGGAGGGGTCGAGAGAGAGAAGAGAGAGGGAGGGGGAAAATTCATGACTGGGCGTTCGATGAAATATATCAGTACCTTTGTACGCCGAAATAGAATTACTTTCTTTCAAAGAAACTGCACTACTTGTACCAAGTTCTAGAGGGAAGAGCGGGGAGGAACCGAGAGGGGGGAGGGGAGAAAGAATTTTGACTGGGCGTTCAATGAAACATATCAGTACCTTTGAACGCCGAAAGAGAATAATAACCTGCCAAGAAGCAAAATTGAACGCCGTTTTCTGACTGGGCCGCTCGACTACTTTTTTTGTAAAAAAGTTTTTTGGTGAATAATACTCTCTTCGATCGGTTCGAACCAACGCAACGCTGAGGACCAGTGGCGTCGCGAGCCATCTGGCAACAATGCAACAGCTCTATTTAAACTCGTTAAATATATCGAATTTTCCTTGTGCACTGTGCACCCCCTGATATCGATCTTTTACATGAGTTTAAATGGATACAATACATTGTTGCCAAACTGCACGCGACGCCACTGCTGAGGACAATCATCGAGTGAGAAAGCCACCGACCAGGATTTTGTCATTTTCTCTCTTTGCCAGAGGCGGCTCGTGCTATTTGGCAACAATGTCATCCCTCCATTTGATTGTATGTAAAACAATCGATTCGAAAGTGAAGCAGCGCTTCACCAGCAATCGATTGTTAAACATAGATTCAAATGGAGCGAAGACATTGTTGCCAGATGGCACGAGCCGCCGCCGCGCCGCTGCTCTTTGCCCGTTTGGCTGTGTGTGTTAGGACAGACAGAAACAGGGGCTAAAGTCACGTGACAATCCTTCTCTCCCTTCTTTTTCAGCACATGCGCCCAAATAGGCAAAGAGAGAGATAGACAATTCAGCTTGTTATATCAGCAAAATAAATTGCTGATTTTACTTATACTAATTTGTTATTCCAGCATAAAAATTGTTATTTTTACAATTTGATTTGCTGGTTGGGCAAAGTTGTTGTTAAGGTAACAAAATGAATTGCTGATTTAACATTTGAGTTGTTAGTTTAACATAATTATAGGTAAATTTAGCAAATCATTTTGTTCTGTACTTTTTCAACTATTTTTTTTTTTTTTTTTCTTTCAGTGTAACCTAAAAATCCCAAATGGTGATTACGCAGGTTACCAATTATTAAACCGCCACTCTAGATAAATGTATCAGTGGCGTAGCGCGCCATTTAGCAACGTTATTATGCGCCCATTTAAATTCATAAGAAAGGTCGAATGCGAAGGTGTTCACCGAACACCCAATAGTTCGATTTTTTTCATGGGTTTAACTGGACAGACCGCGCTGTTGCCAAATTTCACGTTACGCCACTGAAATGTATAGCTCGTTGGGTTTCCGTAAGAAAATACCAACGCTAGAAAATCTCTAAAGTAGACAAAAAAACAAAAACCTATCGTGATCGGAAAAATCCATGCTACAATACGATTCCGATGTGCGCCATCGTCACAGTGTATACAGTGTATCACACCGGCATAAATGTTAACAGGTGATGGACATCATGAGGCAAAAGCCGTGGCAGGCGCGTCGGGACGCGACCGGCGACGCTCCAGCTCAGCACCCCCGCTCCCAGACGGATACGCAAGGTGAGGGGTGGCGGCGGCGCGGCGCGGCGGGGGAAAGTCTAGACGCCATGTCACCCGGACCCGGCCACCGCGTCGAAGTTTGCGTTGGCCATTAATCCCGGACGGCAATCGGCATTTGCCGTGCGTCTCTCGGTCCGCGGTCCGCGATCCACGGAGAAGCAGACGATAATCTAACTAAGTGAGGAAAACAAAGAGTAATAAATCGAATCGTCACACATTGGATTGAGATACATTGATTACAGCGGCGTAGTGTGCGATTTGGCAACGTTGCAATTCGTCCATTTAAACTTATTGAAAAGATCGAACTATTGGGTGTTCGGTGAACACCTTCGCATTCGACCTATTACATGGGTTTAAATGGACCAATGCAACGTTGCAAGGGTCTGAAATGTTGTGTTTTTTATCAAGAAAATGAAAGTACTTGATTAGCTGAAGACAAAGATGCCTTTGGTCTCTAATTAAGTCCCATTGCTCCGATGATGAGATTTTGGCCTGAAATACATTATTTCAAATAGAGTCCCTATATGTAGAGAGTTAAGACAAGAGAAATCATGGGCGCCGCCATTGGATGCGATTTTGCACATTTGTTTACATTCTGAGGCCGTTGTTGTGTTTTGCTCCACAGCAAAGATTACAGTTCCGCTAAGTTTGAAACGATGTAATCTTTCCTTGCATTTGTTGATCAACATGCATTAACGCTTTTAATGATTCTTTTGAGATTTATAGGCATTCTTGTGGTGCATCGTGATTAAAATTAACAGATTCATCGCAAATTAACTCTTTTATCTGTAAAAGACCGTTGGTAAACAAAACAAAAGTGCAAAATCGCATCCAATGTCGGCGTCCGTAGAGCCTAAAATTCATCGACCAATCAGAAGTTGACTACCCTCTTGTCTTAACTCTCTACATATAGGGACTCTAATTTCAAATGGGGATTCCGCGTAGTGACGTCACTACACACACGATTTTCTACAACTTTAGACGTGTGTATCTCCAAAACCGGGACACTTAGGAAAAAACCAAAGGCACCTTTGTTTTCAGCTCATAAAAAACTACCGTTTTCTTTATAAAGAACACAAAATTTCAGACCCTTGCAACTGCCCCATTGCGCGCTACGCCACTGATTGATTGGTAAAGATGTGACCAGAGACAAATATGAACCCACAGTCAGTGGCGTACGTATAGGAATTTTTGTTGGTAGAGGGGCTTGCACTGATGAGCGTTTGACTGAAAATTATTCCCTTCTTTTCCTCTACCTTTGGAAATCGGTGATCGGCAAGCTAATTCCGCTCTTTTGGACGAGACGAGACAGTGGAAATCACTGGGGAAATATACAAATACAAATCGATTTCCACCAGCGGCGGCTAGTGCACTTTGGCAACAATGTTTTCCCTCCATTAGAATCTATGTTAAACAATCGATTGAAGGCGAAGCCTCCTTCACTATCGAATCGATTGTTTTACATTGAATCAAATGGAAGGAAAACATTGTTGAAAGAGTGCATCGAGCCGCCGCTCTTGGAAATCGATTAATCCCATTGGTTTAAACAAAAACAAAGACGACAGTTCCTAAAAAGTAAAAATTGCGCCAGCCAGTGGTTTATTCTGGATTGGTCGTATGACACAGGCTTTACCTGACTATTAACTTCGACCGGAAAAAATCGGCATGTTCTCTCTTTTTAAGTTATTTTAACATACCTACATTTACCGTTAACGCGCGAGGTTGATTTAGGATTCCTGTCACAGGAATCCTGTGACATGTTTTCAAAACTGGACCGCGAACTAATGTTTTAATGTGTTTGAACTAATGTTTGTACTGTTGTTTGGTGCTTTGGTATGGTATCTCCACTGTGCGTCCTAGAAGAGTGAGTCACGATTTTCAACGCGGGCTAAAAAGTTACAACCTCCTGTTTGATGGGTTTGGCACCGCATCATATATTCACTATTCATTTACCCCTCACTGCTTTCTCTCTCTCTCTCTCTCTCTCTCTCTCTCTCTCTCACTCTCTCTCTCTCTCTCTCTCTCTCTCTCTCTCTCTCTCTCTCTCTCTCTCTCTCTCTCTCTCTCTCTCTCTCTCTCTCTCTCTCTCTCTCTCTCTCTCTCTCTCTCTCTCTCCCCCCCCCAATCCCTTGGTCATCGACTCATTCAGTTTCACAAGTTCAGCTCTTCTCCCATTCACTCCTCCTTATAAACACTTAAGACAAGTAAATAATTGCCATTGACTATCCTTTCAACTTTCTTTAACCCCCCCCCCCACACCCCAAACCCTCCCTCTTCTGCTTCGATTTATTTTTTTTTTTATTTTTTTTTTTTTTTTTAATTTCGATCGATGCCTAAAGATTGAAAGGTGTAGATTCCAATAAGTCAATCAAATATCCATCGCAATTTTAGAAACAGAAGATTCTTACTTTGAGGGTAACTCACGTGAAGTGCGGTGGACAGTCGTCACAACATAACTTGTTACAACGGTGAAAATTCAAAACGGTTATATAAGAAACTTTCACTCATGCCATATTGCCATATATATCCATCAGAAGGAGGTGATTTAGTGGTATTGGCTAAACCCTCTAACTGTACCAGGGCCATTCCACGGTAACGGATGCTACAGTCGCACGCACATAAATGCATTTTTTTGCAGTTTTATTATTTTGGGCTTGATAAAAGTTGTGCAAAGAGATGCCATTCACTTTGTAGAATATTTTCATATGCAGGTTTTTAAGGTTTCAACCATATTTCACCAAGTTATTGTTGATACAATGAGCGTAACGGATGCTACGCCATTTGAGCCTCAGTTTTGCCGCATGATAATCAAAGTCAAAACTCTGTGAATTGAACTAATCAAAAAATCTGAAAAAAATCTGAGTGATAGCCAAGGGTATGTGGGACAATATTCTGGGCAGACATTTTCATGTTCATCAAAATTAAGCTTTAAAAAAAGTAAAGTCCATGTAACGGATGCTACAGCCATTTGTAACGGATGCTACGCGTGCAAAATCATTATGCACAAGTGGGTATAAATAAGGTTTTCTATTGATTTTTTAAGTAAATTATATGTTTTAAGATTAGTTTTTAATGAATGAGAGGTTAAATAAATGAATAATTGGAATATTAAGGGATGAAAGGCTTACTAGACCCTTTTTTTCTTATGATGGCCAAAGCTGATATTTTGGGAATTCAAAGTGTACTCCAAACCGTTTGAATGAAGTATATTCTACAGAGGAAGTTGTTTTCCCTTCTCCAAGAGCAATTTCTGATTAGGATCAAAATTAAACTAAAAAAATGAAATTTTTGATAATCCAACATTTATAGCTGCTTTGATTAGATATATTCCCTCCATAAAAAATTATAGATTAGGTTTCAGTGTAAATAATAACAACCCACAAAGAAGTCAGGAAAGTTGAAACACTCTGCGGTAAGTTCTTTATTTCTTTTTATTCTTTCTAACATTAAATAAGTCACCTGAGGCTGTAGCATCCGTTACAAAATAAAGGGTTTTTTCTCTCTCAGTACTCAGGAAATGTATATTTTAGTTTAATTTTTTTATTTCAATACATTCACATGCTTCTGTATGCCCCAGTATTTTTTTCAAATTTTTTTCTGAAATAATTAAATAAAAAATTGAACTACAAATTTTGTAGCATCCGTTACGTAACGAATGCTACATACCCCTCTATTTAAAGATTCAACCTTTTGAAGAAAAAATTACCACTCAATACTTACAGGACTAAATGTAGAGTGGGCAACTTGTATTTTAGGAACAAAACAAGCCTTAGCTGCACAATTTTGAAAGCGTAAACTTAAAATGAGTCATCGCTCAGCTCTAAATGTTGATTAAGAAAAATTGCAACTGATGAATACCGAAGAAAACTTCAAATTCACCTCCCTGAGTTTAAAAATTGTTCCTAGAATACAAGTTACCCACTCTACATTTAATCCTGTAAGTATTGAGTAGTAATTTTTTGTTCAAAAGGTTGAATCTTTTAATAGAAGGGTGTGTAGCATCCGTTACGTAACGGATGCTACACTATTTGCAGCTCAATTTTTCATTTAATTATTTCAGTTAAAAATTTGAAAAAAATACTGGGGCATACAAAAGCATGTAAATGTCATGAAATAAAAATGTCAAACTAAAATATACATTTCCTGAGTACTGAGAGAGAAAAAACCCTCTTTTTTGTAACGGATGCTACATCTGTAGGTGATTTATTTGATATTAGTATAAAAAGAAAAGTACTTACCGCAGAGAGTTGAAACTTTTCAGACTTCTGCTTGGGTTGTTATTGTTTACCCTGAAACCTAAACGATAATTTTTTTATGGAGGGAAAATCACTAATCATATCTGCCAACTTGGAGTAAAAAACACAGCACAGGTTACCAATGTGATGAGCATTTTTAAAAATCAAAAAATACACCGAAAAATGAAAAATGAATAAATAAATGAACCAGGATCATAAACTAGAGACATTTCTAGACACAATTATCTACTTCATTTATTTTTTTTTCTCCTTTTTAAAATTTGATGCCCAGGCTCAATTTGATATGGAATGGCCCACCATGTGCTCCGGTGACCAGAAAAAATCAAAGTTTCAAATGGCTCAAATTTAACGGGTAGTTACCTACCTAATTATTCCTACTTCGCGGTATTCATGTTGTCTATCCCGGTAATTGAAGGCGCTCGATGAAACATAATAATTTTGCAAATGTTGACAATTTGGAGTGGCTAGTCAATGAGAGATGGAGTCACGAAAACGAATGATCACTCGGGCGTAGTATTGAAAATTTGAAAGAGTTAAGAGTTAGAGGGTAGGTATTATAGTGATGGGCGCTGTCAATCTCACGCTCACCTGATGGTGGGCGAAATACCTAATCATCAACAGGACAGTCTATAACCGAGTAGCCAGCAGTGGCGGCACGTGCGATTTGGCAACAAGGTTCTACCTCCATTTGATTCTATGTAAGACAATCGATTCGATGGTGAAGCGCTTCTTCACCAACAATCGATTGTTGCACATAGAGTCCCTATATGTAGAGAGTTAAGACAAGTGAGACCATGGGCGCCGCCATTGGATGCGATTTTGCACATTTGTTTACATTCTGAAGGCCGTTGTAGAGTCCCTATATGTAGAGAGTTAAGACAAGAGGGTAGTCAACTTCTGATTGGTCGATGAATTTTAGGCTCTACGGACGCCGCCATTGGATGCGATTTTGCACTTTTGTTTTGTTTACCAACGGACTTTTACAGATAAAAGAGTTAATTTGCGACGAATCTGTTAATTTCAATCATAATGCACCACAAGAATGTCCAAAAATCTCAAAAGAATCATTAAAAAGCGTTAATACATGTCAATCAACAAAAGCAGGGAAAGATTACATCGTTTCAAACTTAGCGGAAATGTAATCTTTGCTGTGGAGCAAAACACAACAACGGCCTCAGAATGTAAACAAATGTGCAAAATCGCATCCAATGGCGGCGCCCATGATTTCTCTTGTCTTAACTCTCTACATATAGGGACTCTAGGCCGTTGTTGTGTTTTCGTCCACTGCAAAGATTACAGTGCCGCTGATTTTCTAACGATGTAATCTTTTACTGCTTTTGTGGATCGACATCTATTTACGTTTTCAAAGATTCTTTTGGCATTTGTAGACATTCTTGGGGTATATCCTGATTAAAATTAACAGATTCGTCGAAAATTAACTCTTTATCTGCAAAATATCGTTGGTAAACAACTGCGATTGTAAACAAAAGTGCAAAATCGCATCCAACGGCGGCATCCGCAGAGCCTAAAACTCATCGACCAATCAGAAGTTGACTACCCTCTTGTCTTAACTCTCTACATATAGGGACTCTAGTTGCACATAGATTCAAATGGACAGCAAACAATGTTGCCAAATGGCGCGAGCCGCCACTGGTAGCCAGGAATTAGTCCTTCTCTCTCTCTGTCCGGTTGACTGCGTTTGTTAGAGAAGAACAGAAACATCTGGGACTGAATTGAAGTCACGTGACAGCCCTCTTCTCACCATCATTTTCTGACAAATGCGTTCAAATGTGCAAAGAGAAAAAAAGATAAATTCCTGACAACGGCTACGGACGCAGTCACCAGTCAGTGCTCCAGAAAAAATTCAAATATTTCCATGAAGTTCGTAATACACGGAAAAAAACTACGGTGAAAATAACCATACGGATACCTGATTTTGGCACCTGCTAGTTGTTATGGTAATGTTAACCAGAAGTATACTACGTTTTGACTAGGTACTAGATGATGTTACCTGATTGCATGTCGAATTTACTCAAAGTATCTGTAAATGTATCATACTTCTGGTCAAGTTTACCATAACAACTAGCAGGTGCCAAAATCAGGTATCCGTATGGTTATTTTCACTAATCTTTTTTTTCCGTGTAGTTTGATTATAAAGTAAGTAAATAAAAGAACACTTTTTTATAATCATGATTTTGAGCCAACATTTTCGGAAATCCTGCTTAAAATAAATCCGACTTCTTGGATCTAGAATGGTCAGAAATATCAACTCATCATATTTGTAAAAGCACTCTTTATAGATTCTACGTTACCGTGCTAAGATAAACAACAAAGACAGGTGATATAATGTATATTACAGGTATACATACGCGCGATTAAAACAGAGCATCGCATTTATCATCAATCACGTGATCCTACCAATGATGTTTGTTTTTAGAGCATGAGTGTCATGCTCTATTGAAATCGTTTCTACAAGGTCTACAAGGTCAATAATGCTTTTCTTATAGGAACGGCATGGTTCGGGGGTCCGCTCGGGGGATCGCTTGGTTTCAGTATCGAGAACGGGTCCTCGAGGACCGATTGACCCATGTGATTCCGCCAATCCGGTGTCCTCCCAATTTGTCGCTTTTTCTTTGTGGCGGGAGTTTTTGGCCAAGATTGAGGTTAAGCTTTTTTGGGAATGTAATTACGTTACTAATTTGGATCAGACTTCAACGAAATTTTCTGTATGAGATATTGGGGTTTTATATCAGAGGATTGTGTCCATGTTTCGTGTATTCTGCGATTTAAAATGCATTTAGATGATTTCAAATTTCCAATCCTGTTATTGTTGATGTTTCGGTCCGCTAAAAAAGTTCGTTAGGGGAACGCGATCGGCGTTGCTTTTTAAGGTGAATCCTCAGCGACCTGTAGTAAGATTCTCATCCGCTAGATAACGCCACTGTTCCGCGGTCCTGAAACCATGCTTTTTCCGCCTTTAATCGTTAATTGCGAGAGCTAGAGTTAACTTTTCGAAAATGTAAGAACGTTGTGTTCTAGATCAAATCCTAAGGAAAATTTTAAGACCATTCCGAGCCATGGACGAAGATATAACTAAGAACTGCCGACTTCCTATCTCCGCCCGTGTTAAAACCTGTTAGCGGGTCTTCGAGCGCGACCGCAGCGCTCCAAGCAGCAGTAAGGGTCAACTAAAAGCGAACCGCTGCAGCGGTGGCCGCTCCGGCTCCCTTTCTCCCATGCCTTCCCGCAAATGTATACCGTGTAGGTAATTTGAATCACGATTGAACGAAGGGAACAAATGATCAGCGAATTAAAAGGAAGCAAAATCCGCTAAAAAGCAAACGTCTGGAGTATTTCTTGAAAGATTCCTGAATTGTCGAAAATGATTAATCAAGGACTGAAATACTATACACCACAGGTAACCTCAAAACGGAATCAAACAAGGAAGAGTACATAGACATTTGTTTTATTAGTAGAGATCAGGCGACTCTTTTAATTTGCTGATGATTTCTGTTACCTTGTCCAAAGTTGATTCTGGATTTCCCTTGCTTTCGATCTTCCATTGAGATACTGAGTTATCTGATCCTCTTGGGTCGCCGACAACAGTTGACAGCCATGCCATAACAGACCAACTCCAACAACGGTTTTAGCAGTAGCACAGCATGTGAGCATGGACACATCGCCAGGATCGCTCACTTGAAAGAGTAGTTCAGCTGACCGCTGCTTGGAGCGCTGGGGTCGAGAGCAAAACAGGACTAACAACAGTCTAGTTATATCTTCGTCCATGGTTTTGCGACGACCTCCCGTCCCCTATGCCCTCCCCACGAACTACTGCACCTACGCCTACAACAGTTGCTTGCCGCGTTGTGCAGATTGCATGAATGATGTGTGTCCATCTACTTCATCCCAATTTCACAGCCATCACGGATGCCACGCCCGCCACGGGTCTTCTACCTGGTTTTATGCGACATCGGTCATCGTGGCTCAGTGTTACATGGTAATCAGCGGCGGATTCGGGAAAGGCACCCCCCCCCCCAACTCACGGTAGCCTTTGCCTTTTTTCAACAGAAAAAATCCCATAAATTCCTCCCTGCAAATTTGAAAATTCATAGGCGTGAACCCCCCCCCCCCCCCTAAAAGAATTTTCTGGATCCGCCATTGGTAGTAATTTTTGCGGCACACTACGCCGGATTCCCGTGCAAATTCCTACACTTACCTTTCTCCCTTATCTGTCAATGGGCCCCCCCCCCCCCCCTAATTCAGAAAAATCAAAACTTTACAATAAAAAAGAATCGGAACATTCGAAGATCAAATAATAACGAAAGGAGTAAGAGTTAACAAACTTTATTCTTAGTTTACTTTACAATTTTAATTAGGGGCGTAATTTAGGGGGGGGGGCAGGGCGGGAAGTAGCCCCCCCCCCCAAGCAGTGGTGCCCAACCACCCCTTGCCACTATACAGCTCGCCCCCCAGTTTCAGGATTCCTCTCCCCCAGATCTAGACCTCCCCCCGATTTTTACCCCACCCCCTCCTGATTCAGACGACATCATCCTTCCCACCCGTCATCTCCCCCGCCGAAAGAAGTTTTAAAATCTACTAGTATGAACGTGTCTACATTGGCAACTACCGTTGGCAACGAGAATTTTGCGAACTTCCTTGAAAATTCAGAATCCTCTGGTCGATAATTACATGATTAGAGAATGTATAGGCAAGAGTTTTGGTTTTGTTAATTTAAATAGGTTAACTCTTATAATTCATCAGGACAATGAAAATAAAGAAGGAATAGTTGTACTCAGCTTTTTACTATTTCTATCATCTGATGCTGTCACTTTATTCATAATATCAAACACGTCAAAAATAGAATTACTTTTGATACAACTACATGCTACAATCACTTACAATTTCTACCATTTGGAAGGATAATTGATTTATTTTCTATTTTGGGCGGAAGTGGGGGGGGGGGGGTTCTCTAGACTTGCCCGTCTCTAGGTGGTGTCCCCTAGACCTTCCATTGACATTCAAAAAGTTGCCCCTCCGGGCAATTGTTTTGCGGGTGCCCATGTCTTTGTCCATGGTCTCTGAACCAGAAATTGAACGTTCTTTCGGTCTGTGGTTGCCTTCTTTTCTCATAAGTTTAGACACGGCCACCCTGTAAACCCCACAACAAGTTAAAAGTCCGCAATCCGCACCCTCGACCCGCAGCCACTATCAAAAGTAAATTGCCGGTTGACTTGCAGGTACTCTCCTCCTCCTCCCCCCAAATTAGATTAGACACAAATATAAAATTTAAAAAAAAAAAAAAAAAAAAAAAAAAAAAAAAAAAAAAAAAAGTGAAAAAAAGAATGTATGCCCCAGCAAAGGGCCCCCTCCACAGTTTTCCAAGAGAGGGAGCGACCCCCTTGCCAGCGTAACTCCGAAAAAAAAATTCCAACTGGGGTCCAAGTAACTCAAGTAAGGTCTCAAAATGAAATCAGATGGATCCAAAATTTTAACGGCGAGTACCGGTAAGCTTACTCTTTTGATCGGTCCAAACCGAATTGCGATACATCGATTTACTCTCGAGATATCGATTTTTCAAAGGCGCGCGGTATAGGGTCAGAAATCTAAGATTCTCTAAAATCCGCGAATTTCGACTCTCATGGACCTAGCATGCGCCGTGAGAAGTCATATGTGAGTTTTTTTAGTTCACATGAAGTTCATTAAGGGCCCTGACAAATGTCGGACCGATAAAGTCTATATCGGGGGGGGGGCGTGGCCCCAACTCCAGCGTAAGTCTCACGTACAATGTCTAACTGCGGCCGCGGGAGGTCCCATAAGATCCGTTTAAAAACTTGGATGGATCTGAATTTTTTTCAAGAATTATCTGAAAGCTGAAGCTACCGCCCAATCCAAACCGCAGTGCGCAATCCATCGATTCGTTCTCGAGATATCGATTTTTCAAAGGCGTGCGGTCTTGTCAGATCGACCTTAGAGGGGCGCTGGAGGCTGGAAAAAGGCGAATTTCGTCTCTCACGAACCAGTCGTGTGCCGTATTATATCGGTTCCGCTTTTTTTCGGGTCCCAATGATGTCCCGAGAGGGCTCAATGCAGTTTCGAGCCAAAAATATCATCTTAGGGGGACTTATTAAAAATATCAAACTACTCCCCCTTTCAGCGTAACTCTGACAAGAAATGTCTAACTGCGGCCGCGAGAGGTCCTGTAAGGTCATTAAATAAACTCGGATGGATCTGAAATTTTCGAGGTTGTCAGTCACAAGCAAGCGCTTTCGACCGGTGCAAACCGAATTGCAATACATCGATTCACTATCGAGATATCGATTTTTCAAAGGCGCACGGTCTTGTCAGATCGAACATTGAAATAAGCTGTGGATACTCTGTATCCGCGAATTTCGTCTCTCATGGACCGTTTAAGCTCCCTTAAAATCGAATGAGCTTTTTTCAAATTCATATTACGTTCCTTAAGGGCCTTGATGAGTGTCGGATGACATTTGATCAATATTAACATTCATTTTTTAATCTGAGACAAAAAGAGCTGAAACCATAAAGACGAAGAATTTCCATCGTGATGACTTTGGTTCAAGCGAGGAAAATTC
Source organism: Trialeurodes vaporariorum (assembly GCA_011764245.1). Classification (NCBI taxonomy): domain Eukaryota; kingdom Metazoa; phylum Arthropoda; class Insecta; order Hemiptera; family Aleyrodidae; genus Trialeurodes; species Trialeurodes vaporariorum. The sequence goes on from VMOF01000001.1 coordinate 62,458,385, forward strand.
TATAGAAGTCCCAAATAACTAGACTAGACTTTCCGGCTTGCTAGGATTGGTATTTAAAAATTTCCTTCCTGATGACTTTGGTTCAGGCGAGAGAAATCTAAAAAAGTCCCAAATAACTAAACTAGACTTTGCGGCTTGCTAGGATTGGTATTGCGTCATCCGATTTTAAAGGAACTATCACTATCGAAATCGATTTTCAAAACCACAGTATTCACCTCGCCTCGTGAACAACTGTTTCAACACGCTATAAGTAAATTTTCATTCCCACTTTGACCTATCAAGTTATTTTTACAGCGATCACTGTTATACAAACACAAATGCAGCGTTGCGATTGACTTTGTCGCAGTTTTGTACTATCAATATGGAACTCCACACTTACAATGATTTACGGCCGACACTCATGCTCTCTTTGCTAACACTGTTCCAGTGTTGCAAGTTCCAACTTGTTTTTTTTTGTGTGTGTTTTTTTTTTTTACGATTAATCTTTCGCCTTTCTTTTTTCCCCCCAGTTTTTTGTTTCTTTCCCTCTGTCCTTCTCTCCTCTCCCGCCCTCCCCCCTCTCCTCTCTCCCTCTCCCCTCTCTCTCTCTCTCTCTTCTCTCTCTCTCTCTCTCTCTCTCCCCTCTCTCTCTCTCTCTCTCTCTCTCGGTTTCTCTCTCACCCTGATCAAATGATTCTACAGGGTGACTTTAGAAAAAAGGCCCACCCAAAGAGCTAAACCCATCATTTTAAAATATGCATTATTTTTTAACCTGTGATACCTTTAGATTTTCATTTTACGCTGAAAAGTGTCAAATTGAAATCAGTTTTGAAGATAAAAAGCAGTCACAGTTTCCTTTCTCTTGTTTGTCACAAACATTGTATTTTTCTATTTTGAGAAACTTTGAATGGACCCTTTTTTTTCAAAGTCATCCGGTATGGTTTCTCTTCGGCTTCTGAATCGAACAAGACGCAAAAGTGACATGTCTGGCTAAAGCGTCATCTTATGATGACATGATGGAAGCTTTGCCGGTGCGTCGCGGTCGTCGTGTCGCGTCGTGCGTCTGGTTGCGCGGGCTTTAAACGAGAGTCTACTTTGAAAAGCAAATACGAAGAAAGTGGTAGGGGGGGGGGTGTCGAGGGGGTGATGAGGGGGCGACCACGACCATGGTGGCGGCGCCACTACGGCAATAGAAAGGGCTGATGGGAGGTGGAGGGAGGGGGAGGGGGAGGGTCCAACGACTGAGCCGAATTATTTTTAAACCGAACCAAAAACTATCCTGAGACTATACCTCTCTTCCCCCCTCGCACCGACGGAGGGCTCACTCCCCCCTCCCCCCTTCCCCCTCCCCCCTTCCCTTACCCTCTCTTTATTCCACCTCTTTCTATCGTAGATTCTCCCGTCTTTCAACTCCCCCATTCTTTAACACCGTACCGCACGCTCTCTGCTCCCCCCTTTTTTTTCATAATTTATCGATCTTTATTTCATTTTACGATATCATTAAAAGTGAAAACATGGCCGTATAGACAGTGAGGCAAAGGGCAGAATAGAGAAAGGAGAGGAGGGCTACTATACTCTTCTCTATAGAATGAGTGATGGAATAAGAATGGTAGAAAAAAATACTGAGGCCTGAATAAAATTCATTTTTTCCTGAAGTTTCAAGATAATGAATTTAAAGTTCTCAATGATTGACACAGCTTTGATTGGAGTCATGTCTGAATAAACTGTTGGGGATACGCCACGAACACTTTCTCACTCCAAACTTATTCTGGGGAGCCCTCAGACCCCCCCCCCCCTTTGTTGAATCCCTTTTGTTTTGAAATTACGTAAAATAAGGTAAAAATTGATATTAATGACGATACTAGAAGTTTTTTCTCGCTTTGAAGCACTAACTCAAGAATTTCAATTTGGACTGGCAAATACTATTCGAATTTTGAAAATTTGATTTTTTCAAAGGCCTCGTAGCAGCACTCAAAATCATCTGACAGAGAAACAATTGACCATTCTGGTCACATTATTGATTAGCTCACCTTCACTGATACTTTTATGATCACAGAAATTAAACTCGGATTCAATCACGCTAGAAAATACAGATATAGGTTTACAAATCAACACTAATAACGCCCTACAGCCAAGTCGTCGCTAACATTCAATGAGGCGGAAATGAAAGTGTGTGGCAAATACAGGGTGTCCCAAAATTCATAGCAAACCTTTTCACCACGTATTTTTGGGGTCAAAATAAGAATTTTTTCCCTTATAAACATGGGTCCGAAATTGTAGTCTTTCTGAGTTACATTGTTGCGAAGTTTCCGAAAAACAAATTGAAAAATTGCCATAACTCCATCGTGAATTGTTCTAAATGCTCGTAAATAGGTACTTTGATGTAATTTTAGGCGCTCTTGCCGATTTTGGATGTGAAATTTCTGTATGCAAAAATTTGAGGGGGTTTTGGGGGATTTTCTTGATTTTTCTCACTTTTTTTGGCCAAATTATGTGAAAACCTGCATTGCTTTCATTAAACCCAAAAACAATTAGCATTATTTAAAAGTTCGTAAAACAATATGCATTTTTGGTCCCAATAAATTTTTCCATTTCGCAAACCATTTCCGAAAAAACGTTCCTGAAGTTAGAGACGTCGGCCAAGAATTGACAAAATCAAAGAAAGAAAAAAAAAATTCTCGGAAATGGTTTGCGAAAAGGAAACACTTGTAAAGACCAAAAATGCATCTTTTTTTTACGAACTTTTGAATAATGCTAATTGTTTTTGGGTTCAATGAAACCGAGAGCATGTTTTCAATTTTTCAATTTGTTTTTCAAAAACTTTGCAACACTGTCACTCGAAAAGACTACAATTTCGGACCCATGCGATTAGAGGGGGAAAAAGTCTTATTTTGACCCCAAAAATACGTGGTAAAAAGGTTTACTATGAATTTTGGGACACCCTGTATAGTTTGCAGCCGTCTGCACAAAAATTCGTGCAAGACGGAACTATATCAATAATATAACACAATTTATTTATTTATTTATTTATTTATTATTTATTTATTTATTTAATACGAGCAGAGAGTTTATTTTATGTACATAAATAAGGCAGCGGCGGGCGGCCCCCTTTGAATCATCTCACTGAACTTGTTAACCAGTGGCGTAACTAGAAATTACCTTTCTCTCACTTTGCCCATAAAATGTGTAAGTTAGAAAAGGATAGGAAAGGGGGATCAATCCCCTCTTCCTATCCTTTTTCTACCTGTACATTCAAATGAGTAAAAAGAGAGATGGCATGATTTCTAGTTACGCTACTGTTGTTATGACAGTCGGTATCGTGGTTTTTAAATCAGACCACCAAACCGCGAACCGTTTCTACGCCAGCCTCAAACTGCGTACTTACATACGTGTAATAACATGCACGAGAGTAAGTACCTATGCGTGTTAGATTGTGTGTTAAATCGTTGAATCGTGTAAATAAAACACCCCTCTGGGGCTCTGGGCCTAGACTTGCTTGTGTGCTCAATGCCTGCTCTTCAACGAGAATATATCAAAGGCAAAGCTTAAGTCTCAGGCGCCGAGCTCAACGAGTCTTGAAATGGGGTGAAGAGAACATTAGCTCTCTCAATCGGCTCTCGGCTGAGCACGGAAAATGGTTAATGGATCAGGCGTGGATGATGTTTGGAAGCTTCAAGTCGAGTTCGCTCCAAATACGGCCACGTACGCTACGGCCTCATTATGATTCTTACTTTTTGGTCTCAAATTGAAGCCAGACGCGCAGGCTGTTAAATCAAGTTGCTCAAAACATACGCTTTTTTAAGCTTAAAATGTATATATGTTGCGGTCAAATCCCGACGGCTGAGCAAATCGCGATTCGCCCAGTTTTCTGGGCAAAACAGCATTTTTGCCCAGAAGATGATTCTAGACCATTGACTTGATAGCGCACAAGGTATTAATAAGCGATGTTCAAACAAATCGCCCAGTTCAAGCTGCGCTGCCGATTTGCCCAGTTTACATGTTGGGCAAATTGTACTTCGGTCTACCCAGAAACAGCGGGCAAATTGCGATTTGCCCGGGCTAATCGCGATCTGCCCGAGCAAAATGCGATGTGCCCGCTGTTTTTGGGCAGACCGAAATACAATTTGCTCAACATGTAAAATGGGTAAATCGGCAGTTTGAACTTGGAGATTTGTTCAAACAAATTGTTTTATGAGTTTTGAATCGCTTATTAATACCTTGTGCGCTATCAAGTCAACGGTCTAGAATCATCTTATTTTATCAATCAAATAGAGCTAATTTGAGAATAATTGAAGGTATTGGAAGTATCATTTGTAAGCGTCCCTTTCTCTGTTTCTTATGAGCAAAAGATGCTGCAGCAACTTAAATTTTTCTTGAACTTGAACTTAATTTTCACAGGATTCATCGATCAAAGGAGTTATGATTTTTTTTTTTCTTTCTTAAACAATAACAAAATGGGGCAGTTGCAAGGGTCTGAATTGTTGTGTTTTTTATAAAGAAAATTGAATTACTTGCTGAGCTGAGAACAAAGATGCATTTGGTTTCTAATTAAGTCCCATTGTTCCGGAGATGGGATTTTGGCCCAAAATACATTGTTTTAAATGGGAATTCCGCGTAGTGACGTCACTACGCCCACGATTTTTTACAACTTTACCCTTGTGTAACTCCAAAACCGGGACACTTAGGAAAAAACCAAAGGCACCATTGTTCTCAGCTCATCAAGTACTATCATTTTCTTCATAATAAACACAATATTTCAGACCCTTGCAACTGCCCCATTATTGAAATTTTCGCGTCGATCATTGGATTTATGATGTAAAAAAAAAAAAAAAAAAAAAAAAAAAAAAAAATTATTGAAAGTTTTGCGTCAACTACTTTTTATTGAAACACGATGACGAGTCATGATATTTTGAGTTGTAAAGAACCCTCTCCTTTTTGCAGGCGCACCTATTCATTAAGCATGATTACCGACAAGAGCTTTTAACAAGCTTGGCTTCCGAAATTTGATGAACTTTTGCTTAAAGACCGAAGTGAGCTTTGATTTTGTGGTACCAATACACCTTCGGCGGTCAGGAATGTCTCTTTGCACACTTTGAAGTGGTTTCCACCATGGGCGGATACAGGGAATTGTCTTTCTCTCTCTCCTCCCATTTGAAAACGTGCGTTAGAAAAGGACAGAAGAGGGGGCCAAAGTCACGTGATGGCCCCCTCTGCTGTCCTTTTCTAACACATCATTTCAAATGGAGGGAGAAAGAGAAAGACAATTCCCTGTATCCGCGCGCCCTTGGTTTCCACTGTACAAACTCGCCGCACAAAACATCGTTTTGACAGTTCCCAATTTGAACATTTTATCTTCGTTAACTTCAAAGATTATGGCGATTGTATTCCGAGCGTCAGCTCTTTTGAAAAAATTGAAAACACTTTAAGCAAAATGACCGATATTTCTACAGTTTGAGGTCATTTTCCGTTGATGACGTATTTGCCGGAAAAATGTCCTTATTACATTCCCGAAAATGTCAATTTCCTGTCTTCAATCTTCAGCAGTCTATGCAGGTGCAAATAATAAAAATATCTCTCAACGGCGAGCAGCGGCGCACAGTGTTTCCCCTCTTATGTAGAATGGGAAAAAACCTCATCGGATGTAGATATCGCTTTAGATTTGAACAAAACTGCTCACAAACGTAAACTAAAGGTCTTATATACTAATACCATAAAATTACCTGGTGCACCTGTCACCAACCCTTTGGAACGTCAGGGGGAGTCCCCCCCCCCCGTTTCTCATGTTTATTTTCTTTCAATGGAAAAATCGTAGAATTCATTGCTATAACGACACTCTGGTGGTTGTTGTTATTTTAAACGTATACGCAGCTACTTCTGGTGTTGTTATTTTCGTTGGTGTTATTGTTGTCGAGTGCAGTGTAATGAGAATGAGCTGTGTAACATCGCGAAGCCTGCGAGACATGTTGCAAGGTGTCCAAGTTGTCTCTCGCGCCGCGCCCAGCCGCCGCGGACCCACTATACCCGTCAAAGATTACTTATATATACGGATATGGCATTAGCCCGAATTTTGTTAAGTTGACCCCGGCCGTGATACAACCGGGCATACAGAGGGGATCATAAAGATTACAGAGAAAAGATTACATTTTCCATGTTTGTCTGTTACAAAACTGTTCCATATTCCACGTTCCACTGTTCACGTTCCGTGTTTGTTCTAGTTGCGCAAACAAACAGAGGAAAAGTGGGAAACGTAATCTTTTCGAACCAGAATCCTGTAATCTTTATGATCCCCTCTGTATGCCCGGTTGTATCACGGCCGGCGTTTTATCCATTTTTCACTTAACACGGGCGAGATGGCTAATGCCATATCTGTATGAATAAGTAATCTTTGGTACCCGTGGCCGTGCCTATAGCGCGCACCATTCTATTGTCACATATTCAACTCGCTGCAACTTTTGCTGTGGGTAATCGGGGGTGACCAAATTTTCAGGGGTGTTATAGAACAAATATTCAGTTTGCGAAAAATGCCAATAGACCCGTGACGCTCGTTGACGCTTCAGTTGTAGGTCCATATTTAGGTAACAACGTCATTTTTTAAGCTTTATCTATTTGAATACATTCTTTGGATATGAAAAAAAAAAAAAAAAAAAACCCAAATTAAGGATAGTATGTCAAATTGTAGACTATTACGCACCCGCTGAGCGAAAATTGTCGATGAAAAAGTCTAAAAGAGCTTCTTTACAAAGGTTTTGATAATACTCGAGTTTTTAGCGGAAAAACTGAAATTCTGACTTTCGCCGAAGCAACCGAGCTTTGCTACCAATATAAATGCAAAAAATGTGAAATTATCATCCCAGTCTATTAGTTTGGACCCTCAGGAATGGATTTTATCAAGTTTTGGGAAGTTTTGAATAGGTCGGTAAAAAGGAGTTTTTCCGCCTAGGAAACACTGTGCGGCGCTGCGTAGCACTTTTCTACTCTCTGTTGAAGTCTCCGGATACAAAAACCGTAGATTGGTAGTACTCACAAGTCCGCAAAAGATGGTTCAAAGAACAGGACGAAAGTCGGCTCTCCGCCTCTCTGCATTTATTTATGTCTATCATATCTAGCCTATTCTATAGATGCCTTTATTTATGCAGAAGAACCCGGAGTGCGTGATATTTTTTACTCGAACGATGCCTTTGATATCTAAAGGCCAAAACATTCACATTTTTTTTCGCTCACGTCAGGAGCCTCTGAAACACCATTTATTTGGTCCGGAGATGAGGTGTTTCTATGATTCTTGGTTTTAAAAGTTCTAAACCAATTATTCCATCCACAATGCGTCCAAGGAGTCAATTACAATCATCTTAATAATGTTCTACCGAAATTCAAGAGCTTTCTAACACGTGCATGCTCTAATCGTGCTCGATCAGTTTTTTTTTTTTTTTTTTTTTTTTTTTTTTTTTTAAAGTTTCTGAAAAAGACGCATTGGAAACAGACTGCCGTGCCGTCCGGACTTATTATGACAAATTCACATGAATTTGCCGATATTTTATTTCCCTCACCCTAATTTTGCCGCCTTCATGAACAATTGTATCGTATCTAATCGTATATTATTGAGTCACTATCGCGCGAGTGCTTATTATTCTTAAATGTGGACGAGTGGTTTTTATCTTATGACAGGGCAGTCCGATTGAAATCCTTTGATTTCCTTGGAGATGAAAGGTTTTCCATCGGAATGACAACCCGGACGGCGGACACTGTGTCCGGCCACGGACCCCAATCCATATCTAATTATAAGTGGCGACACAGCTATCTTCGGTGGTGCTGAACGAGTGGTTGTGGTTGCACCTCGGGTAATCTGCGAGGAAAGGAGGGGGAGTGCTTCTACTTGCGCCCTAGGCGCCGTTATTAAATATTTGCTGCGTACAGTAAATTCAACACTGAGAAATGTATACTGTTGTCAACAGTACAATAATACTTACCTAACCGCAATTCCAGTGACTATAACCGGAATGCCGGTGATTTTGCCGGAATTGCGGTAACTGTAACCGAACTTGCGGTAGCTGTAACCGAACTTGCGGTAACTGTGGCCGGAATTGCGGTAAATGTAACCGGAAGCGCGGTAACTATAACCGGAATCGCGGTAACTGTAATCGGAATCGCGGTAAATGTAACCAGAATCGCGGTATCTGTAACTGGAGATCCGGTAAGTGTAACCGGAATTTCACTGACTGAAACTGGAAGTCCGGTAACTGTAACTGGAAGTCCGATAACTGTAACTGGAAGTCCGGTAACTGTAACTGGAAGTCCGGTTAGGTTAACTGGAAGTCCGGTTAGTGTAACTGGAAGTCCGGTAAGTGTAACCGGAAGTCCGGTAACTGTAACTGGAAGTCCGGTAAGTGTAACCAGAATTCCGGTCAGGTAAGGATCCCATCCACAGATTGGAACAGTTGACAGGAGATTTGCCTCAGTAGAGAAGGCCAGTCATAATAAGCAGCAATTAGTCCACGACAACTGATACTATGAAAATAATTCATCATATGAATTAAATTATGTATTCTTGAATAAGTTACAGAGGAGGAAACGGAACTTACCCTGTTTGTTGTGAATCGATACTCCATTTGCTAAGCATATCAAACAAACTATTAAAAAATACACTATCATATTAATAAATACGCGAATTAAGTTAAATAGGAACTAAGAATACGACTGGTTTTACGAAACCATTAAATAAAGTAAAAAATAGACAAAAGCACTGAGGACATGACAGAAAAAACACTCGAAGGCACTTGAACATTAACACAAGTTCTCGGCTCATTGACCAAGATCAAAACAAAGGTACCTTAATTTTTCCTTTTTCTTCACTCGAATGACTGGGCAAAGAGTTTTCCGTCTCGGCAGAAAAACTCTCATTTTTTTCACCCGAAAGCGACCACAATCCCAACGCACAAGACTGAAACAGAAACAACAAAAACGAGACGAAAAAAAAAAACAAAAAAAAACTGCGGTACACAAAAATAAAATTGCACGCGCCGCCAGACTCCTTTACTTGACGCTACAGGTCAATGCGCTGGAAGATGCTGCGAGGGGAGACAAAAAAAAAAAAAAAAGCATAACATTCACATAACACCCTTGAAAATCATGACACCACTTCGAGAACACTATCATAAACACCGGTAATCGAGAAGTTTGCGGCTCGCGGTTCGGGAATTCGGCACTTCGGAATCGAAAATCGAACGGATTGTATCGGAAAAATGGGAAAAGGATCACACGTGTTGTACCCTCGACGAGACGGTTTAATGCCTTGACGCGCACTGCAGAGGCTCCGGACTTCAGTTCTCGGCTGAACTCGACTCGCGACTCTACACCAGCGGCGGCGACGACCTCCAATAGTAAACTTGACGACCGGGGCCGGCTGCCGGCTTCCCCGATGCATCTCGATAGTCGAGATCTCACAGCGGCAGCACCGCGCACCGGCTTCAATAGAGGCCCAGAAGTACCAGAATCGCTATGTCCACGGCATCTATCGGATGAGCGAGGAACTCTCTCACCAAAACCGTCCTCAGCCGCCGCACTGTGGGCATGGACGAAGATATAACTATTTTCGTTCATGCTGTGGGGTCTGCCAATGAGCTATAACTTTAGAGTGGCAGCGGGCTGGTCCACCTTGTGCCACACAGGGTAGAAGGAATCCCGGGAAAAAGCGGAATTTGGACGGCAGATTCCAAGGTTTGAGGTTAAATTTTGAAGGCCGTTTCCGGCGATGCCCGAGTTTGTTTACGAAACGACCGGAAACAACCTACAAAACTTAACCTCAAAATCGATTTTTACGGCAAGATGGCGGCGCCCTAGGTGACAACAATGAACCAGCGGAACGTTCCTTGAAGTTATAGCTCATTGGGGTCTGCGGGTTAGCGATGTCGATTTTTTCCTCAAGTATCGATTTTGAGAATCGATTGAGCAAAAAATCGATTCGATCTGTTAATCTGGCCCAAGAAATCGGTTTTCTGAGATATAATTCATGACTTTGCCTAACCTCTAGCTACTGTAATAATTTAACAGCCCCAACCGCCAAAAAGAAATGGCGTATATTGAAGCCTTCAATTTAAAGAGTATGCAATTAGCAATGCATTTGTAGCAAAACAAAATCCTTCTGATTTTTCGATTCGGGTTTAAAAAATCGTCACACGAAAATCGATTCGATTTTTCCAACTAATCGGTGCCAAAAGTCAATTATATAAATGGGTCAACGCGCGAATGGTGCTTTGGAGATATGACCGGAAAACTTTTGTCGAGCCAGCCCTACAGCTCCAGGCACTATCAATCGAGAAAGTTCTTCGGGGGCGATCGTTTCAACATTCGAGCTCCCCCCTTGATGACCCTGCTAGTGTTCATTTTCACTTACAATTTATAGGAAACGTTGGGGGCATATTAAATTCTGCACACATTCAGTGGCGTAAACTTGGAATTTTTATTGGGGGGGGGGCAACTTTTGAGAGATGCACTATGGGGGGTCTTGGGGGACACTCCCCAGTGAGGGGGTCTGGGGGTCCTCCCCCGGAAAAAGTTGACAATTCAGGCTCTCTCAGACGATATTCTACGCAATGTTATCGCATAAAAATGCCACCAAATTTAAAAAATTAAAAATAGATTTTACGTTCATTTACTTCATTTCTCAGGCAAAATGGGAATTTTTCAATTTAGACTTTCAGCTTAATGAAGCTGATTTTTCTGGGCTTTGGGAAACTGTTCCTCACGATTAGAAGTATTCTGGAAATTTATAAAGGGCTCTTAAACTCTAAATTTCTGCAGTACATGTAATGTTCCGCTCAGTGGCGTAAAATTTGAGATTCTTTTTGAGGGGAGGGGGTAGCAAATAGTCCGATACTTTGGGGAATCTGAGGGGAGGAGATTTTCCAGTATAGTAGGGGGTCTATGGGGGTATTCCCCCGGAAAAATTTGAACATTTGGGTTCTCTCAGACTATATTTTAAGCAATTGAATCTTTCAAAAATAACCGACAGAACGCAGAAGTTAGTAGACTCAATGTATATTTTCTTTATTTCATTGACAACAGAGGAATTTTTCACTTAAGATTTACTTTAGGCGCGGTTTCAGGGTCAAATTGAGCCACTTACTTACTTATTCTTGCTTCTTTTTGCTTCTCGGTTCCTGAAATTATTCCTTTCTTTCTTCATTTTTTTTGTGTTTTTCCGTCTTTTCCAGTGGCGTCGCGTGCTATCTGGCAACAATGCAACTGCTCCATTTAAACTCATTAAATATATCGAATTTTCCTTGTGCACTGTGCACTCCCTGAATTCGATCTTTTACATGAGTTTAAATGGATAGAAAACATTGTTGCCAAATTGCACGCGACGCCACTGGTCTTTTCTTTCCTTCCTCCCTCTTTTTCCTCTCCCCTTTTTCATCAAATTATTGTGGGGTGGGGGGGGGCAAAATGATACTCCCCCCTGCTCAAATATTGGAGAGGCGAGAAGGCCGCATGCCCCCCTAAGATTACGCCACTGTACACATTATTCCCAGAATTTGAAAGCTTTCGACCTATACACGCTAAATAAGACCAAAAAAATTCTTCTTTTTCTTTTTTTTCTTTTGCTAAGAAATCCTAGACCGAATGGGTCATTGCTTATAGAAAGAGCGCACCTGCCATTTTAAGTCGTAAGCAACAGAACTGATGCGAAGTCCAGTTCGGCTCATAAGGCGCAAGGCGAAATTCTTATAGAAGGAGCGCGTCTGCTTTTTTTCATAATCGCAAACAATTTTAGAATTGAGGTAGTCATCAAGGGCGGATCCAGCAGCATGGCAACCTTCCCATTTGAACGTATGAGGAAGAATCGATTCTCGAGGGGGCCATGGCCCCTTGACTAATCGATTGTTTCTCACGCATTCAAATGGGAAGAATACACAGTTGCCAGATCGCTGGATCCGCCCATGGAAGTCATTGTAAAGATGCGGCTCATTAAACAGCATATGTTCTCTCTCGAAGACATCTTATTCAGACCGTTGCACTGTGACATCCATTACAAAAATGTACAAGAACAAATAACGCTTGGAGTTCCATTATTGTTTATAGTTAACTCTTCCTACTTGACTGCAGTTGGTATTGCATAAATACCGAATTGAAGGCGCGGTTTTAAGTATTTCGAGGTTTCGGACACATGTATATTGTATAGAGTCGTTTGATGGTTGAAAAACTTTACATAGGAATTCCTGTCAGCTCGCCTCGTGTAAACTCGAAAAGAAACAAAGATACGCAGCCTCAAGAACGAATTCGAAGGTTCATTCGTCCTTCGATTTGCCGACGTTCCAGTCTGTTAGGTATTTCCCACAAATCTCTACGTTATCAATTCTACGCGATGCGCTTTTTAATCAGAGCGCTGTCGACTGCTATTGAGTGGTTGGGTTTGGAGAAGTAGAGACGTAAATTGATCCCTATACTGCAGCCATCAGTGCACCGTCTGTACCTATTCGTATCTGTAATCTACACTAGAGTCCCTATATAGGTTAGGTTTTTGAGAGTTGCGCCATTGCTGAATCCATTTCTTATTGGCTCTCAGATTTAGGCTGTCAAGAAAGCTCCAAGAGGCAAAATGCAAATGGCGGAGGGTTTGTTTACTATTCGCGAAATCGCTCTCATTACACATTTGAAGTAACAGTGACCGCGGTAATTTTTGTGCATTTTTCCTCTGCTTGAATTTTATTCTGGAGAACATTATCCCTTTCAATAACAACCGTTATTGTCGAGAATCTGAATCTAATCTATAAGAGATAGCGAAATAGTGGCAACAGCGCAGAGGCAAATGGCCACCCGTCATTTGCAATTTGCCTCTTGGGGGCTCCATTGATCCGCTTCTTCTTCTTCATTTTGAGGGTCTTGTCGCAACTCTCATAGTATATATAGGGACTCTAATCTACACAGATTCGACTCCGGTTTACGTTCCGATATCGACTGATTTTTCAAATATCGCGAATTTCTCATTCCTATACCCAAAGCGAAGGAATGTTATAATTTATCGAGACTAGTATGCCTCCATCCACGGGTAGGATGCCTTGGAGTGAAGAGAAAAATTCTACGTATATTTCCGGAGGATAGTGGAGTAGGTATAACCAGCAACTCCACCAAGCGTTGATGAGGGTGACTCATTTAGTTGTTAACCCTTAACTGCAGATGAGCCCAGATCTGGAACAATTACTTTGAAGCCTTATCTAAAGGGGGCTTGAGTTGTACTGTCGCTGCATGGTGGGTCACATGTGAAACAGATATACTAAACGAGTAAGAATTGTCGATTTTGTCCTAGAGCACGCAGCACAGGATAGAGAACGTGCAGAGTGGTTGAAAATAGCTCACTGAAAATCTGATAGAGATTTTCCGATTTTCATTGTTGTGTTTGGGAGTAACGCAGGGGTACCATATACAAAAAAAAACAACTATTGAAACTTACTAACTTATTTTTTACTACTTTAATTTTTTTTTTGTTTAGCCTGAAAACTTTATTTTCAGTTGCATGGATACCTAAATGCGGGTAAAGCCATACTTGGAACAATTCATATTCAGGCTCTTTACCATTGAAATATAATGGAAAGAATTTTTTCACTATTTTTCCCTGTCTTAAGGATCAAAATTTTACTGAAAAAAAAATTATTTTATTGGGGGGAAAAAAAATCATGCAGTAAAGGGTTAATTTTTCACCTACAAAAGAGGTAAGATAAGCCAAGGCTCCATGCTAAGCTAGCGGAAAGAGGAGAGAAGGAATTTTGGGGAATAGAGAACAAGCCAGAACGTCGGCAAATCGAAGGACGAATCAACCTTCAAATTCGTTCTTGAAGCTTCGTATCTTCGCTTCCTTTCGAATTCACAAGAGGCGAGCTGACTGGAATGGGGGGGGGGGCACTTATAAGATCGACAATCATAACGTCTAAAAGACTGGAATTCCTATTTCAATTTTGTCCACTATCAAGCTACTCTTCTACAGTATACACTAACCGGCTCCAGAGTGACATACGTCCGATACCTAGACACATTTGAAACTGCGCCTTCAATTCCATAGTTATGCAATACCACCACAGTCAAGTAGGAAGAGTTAACTAAACAATAAAGCTCAGGGACCAAATAGTGTTGCGTCCTCACGGTCCCGCACGCAGATGATCGGTGAGCACTTACGGGGGGTATAAACTACACGCAAATATACTTACGTGCGCACCATCCAACGTCTTTCGGAGGACCGTCAAGCCGTAACACTATTTGGTCCCAGTGCAGCGATGCGATGTTTGTTCTCGTTCATTTTTGTATTGGTTGTCACAATGCAACGGTCTGGGACCAAATAATGTTAGGTCCCGAGCAATGAATTGCGTGCATCTTGCGTGCGGTTTTGACCAATCAGAGAGCTTACGCACGGTCACATGACCGTGCGTAAGTTACTCTCGGGACCGAACATTATTTGGTCCCAGATTAAGATGTCTCCGGAAGAGCACATATGTTGTTCTATGAGTCCTCCTTATGGTGACCACCTCAATTCTAATTGTTTGCGTTATAAAAAAATCAAGCGTGCTCTTGCTAAGAAATTCACCCTGCGGTCTCAGTACGCTTTCTAGGGAATTGCACACCTGCCATTGTAAGAGCCCTTTTTATGGACGTCGCGTCGCGCCAGTTCTATTTTTTACGACTTTTAAAACGTAACCTTTCCCGACTGAACAGCAGTGGTTTTGCATACGCTCCGAATTGAAGGCGCTCGTTTAACTGTTTCGACAGATGCAGTGGCGACGGCCGCGGCATTGGCGCCTGGCGGCTCGTGCGATTTGGCAACAATGGATTCTCTCCATTTACAACTGTGTAAAATTATCGATTCTTTGGTGAGGCGTTGTGCCTCATCTAGTATCGATCTTTTTGCATAGATTTTTGCATAGATTTAAGGCAAAAGAGCACAGTTGCCAGATTGCACGAGCCGCCATCTGTGTGTGGGCCGTGGCGCCAAAGAGCGAACGATCTCTGCGCTATTACCACAGTTTATGAATGAATTACGACTTTTTCTTTTCTGTGTGAGGCGATATAGACGTGGGATACATTTGTATCTGCAAATCGGATTAAATAGTCTGATCAAGCAACTAAAATACGAGAGTCAAAACTGTATTAATTATCAAGCACGTATGATCCATTAACTGACAGAGGAAATGTATGGTGCACTTAAGTGGACACTGTGAAAAGTTGGTGCTTTTGATTGCAACTGTTTCTACCGTACTTACTTAAATGGCGGTTATAAGAAACCGATTTCTGGTTAAATTTAAGTTACTACAAAGTATAGTTATTGTTAATGGTTACTATGGCAGTTATTTGTATGAACTAAGAGGAGTCTAGTCTTTTTCTCTGCTCTGTGATTCTATTACATTCCAGGTATCTTTTCGATTCTTTTCATACTTTATTTCCTCCTATATTCAATTATTCCCGTGTATCCAGTTATCATAAATAGACTGTAAATAATATTGTGAATCTGGTTACATTAAACAAGTGGGTCAGTGGCGTAGCCAAGGGGGGGGGGTCTAGGGGGTCTGGACCCCCTCCCCCCTTGAAACCAAAATTTGTCCTAAAAAAAGGTAATTTTTTGCGTTTTCAGACAAATTTTACGAAATTAGTATCTTTGGACCCCCCCCCCTTGAGAATTTTCGGACCCCCCCCCCCCCCCCCCCCAGAAAAATTCCTGGCTACGCCACTGAAGTGGACACTTCCTTGTTTCTACTGGAACTTGAAAAAAAAATTGTAAAAATTGACTTTTCCATAATTCTCAGAAAATATAAGAATTTGCCATGGGGGACATTTTTAAAGTGTATCACATTTTTTTAATGCAAGAGCTTTTCTGCATTAGATAAGGCATGGGAATTCTTAATGTCATTAGTGCCATCAGATGCAGCATAGATTCGGCAACTATTTCTTTCCATAAAAAATAATTGAAGTCCAAAAAGAACAAAAATGTTGGTACATTTTTCTCTTGAGTCAAGACAAATTTTTCAGGAAAAAAGCTCCAGTAGCATGCACTTTTGATCAATCTTGAAAATATGAAGAAGTAGCACAATTTTTGCAACATTTGATGGTACATACGACATTATGAATTTTCACGCCTCAGATGTGAAACTCAATTACATCCATGATAACAGGCTGCCAAATGATCATATTGAAAAGGAAAAAGGTGGGTACCTATGTACTAATTTTTCATGAGAAAGAAAATAGAAAATTTATTTTTGAGTTACCTATAGTTACTTTATTACAAAATTTACAATGATAAGGTAAGAATAAGAGATGGTGAATGGTAAACTAGTCAGTCGTACACTCAGGTAACTTGTTCCTTGAAATGGATGGAAAGTTTCAAATTATAATAAAAAAAATATTTACAAAGAAAAAGGAGAGAGAGGAGTAGAAGTAAATCAGGGAAAATTTTTTTTCCCCTCTTTCCGTTTAGGTAAACAAAAATGTGCTAGAAAGTGAAAGAAGGAGGGGGTCATTATTTGACTTTGACCCTTATCTCTGACCTTTTCTATCACATGTGTTTTAAATGGACGGAAAGAGAGGAAGACAAATTCCTAGATCCGCCACTGAAGTCATGATAATTTGAGGGAGACATATATTGCAAACTTATCATAAGCTGCTGATCGATATGAGGACTCAGGTTCTTGAATCTTGATGATTTTCTAAGGAGCAGGAAAACTTACAGGCAATCCTCTCTGAAAAATTGAAAGGTGCGTTGCTCCAACGATGAGTGTTTCTCTTCCAAGCAGAGAAAAGCCACAACAATGTTTCACTTTAATGCTTCGTGACAGCAACGGGAGTTTCATTCACCTGAAAAAATATAGCAAAAAAATTGTGTTTAATCAATGTCATTTTTCTATTCACCGATGATTCCACCGGTTGAGAAAAGATTACACAGTCCAGTTCAATGTATGACTGAAATGCACAAAAATGCTTGCATCTGTAATCTCTTCTCAATCGGTGAAAACTCTGTTAATTAATTAAAATCTCCGCAAGTTTTTTAAAGTCATCGACGACTCCTCCGATTGAGAAAAGATTTACAGATGCGAGCATTTTTGTGCATTACAGTCATACACTGAATTGAGCTAAGTGTAATCTTTTTTCAACCGGTGGAATCATCGGTGAATTGAAAAAATGCGATTAATTATACGCAAAACAGCAGCCCTGGGTCACATTCCAATGCCAGTGACTTTTCACATTAAAACGTATATATGAAAAGGTAGGTACAGTACAAAGTTGGGTTTAAATCATATTTTAACAGTAATCAGAATGGATTTTCAACAAATCATGGATCATGACTGTTCAATTTAATTATTCTAGACATGGGGTACTTTTGATTTGTTAAAAATCCACTCTGATTATTGTTGAAATACGATTCAAAAAATTTACAAATCCTGAGTACTGGTACTGGTAGGATGTGAGCAGTGGCGTACGCAGGGGAGGGGGGGCTAAGGGGGCTAAAGCCTCCCCCCAGATCTCCGATTTTTGGGGGTGGAGGGGAAGGGGGGAATAATTTTCAGTCAAACGCTCATCAGTGCTAGCCCCTCCCGAGAAAAATCCTGTGTACGCCACTGGATGTGAGTACATGCACCCCGTTTACCCACTCTGGTACAGTACAAGTCAAAATTGCTCAATTCCGCAAGAAAAAAAGGTGTGCAATGGGGCTATTGCACACTTTTGCTGTAAGCGATTTAATAGTCAATTATGGCGTAAAAACCTCAAAAAATAACGATGGCGGCACTAAAAACTTCCAAAATCCACTCCTAAACTCAATAAACGCAGTTATTTGCGGGAGCGTAATGGTGGCCGAAGGCACTAACGATGGGAGATTCCCATCTAACAATTCTGAAACTCCATCAAGAAGTGACCAATAAGAGACTACTTTCATTTGACACCGGTGTCACTTGGTGTTGCGGTACCATTCATCGGATGTCGATCATCACTCTGATGACTAATTACTCTGTGAATCATCCTTGTCAGCATAGAAAGAGTGACGAAATTAAGATGGGAATCTCCCATTGTTAGTGCCTTCGGCCACCATTACGCTCGCGCAAATAACTGCGTTTATTGAGTTGAGGAGTGGATTTTGGAAGTTTTCAGTGCCGCCATCGTTATTTTTTGAGGTTTTTACGCCATAATCGACTATTAAATCGCTTATAGCAAAAGTGTGCAATAGCCCCATTCCGTAAAAAGTGACTTACTTCGCAAACTCTGAGACACATTTTCCTGGCTCAAACGACTAATTTTCTCAATTAAAGCTAAAGTTACCATCAAATAGGAGTAATGTAAAAAATTACTTGAGCTTTGAAAACACTCACCATTGCTTCATCATTTGCAGGTTTATTCTCTACTTCTATGGTATCAGGTAATTTCAAATCTTTGGTTTCTGGTAGAGGTAGAATCGTTAATGCACAAATTAGTGGCAATATGCCAAATATGACCAGAGGGGCATCAGCACCCCATCCCCTGCTTTCCTATAAATAAAAATAAGATCAATAAATATTCATAATTGAGATCTGTTTTTGAAACTGATAAGAGTCAAAGTTATACAACAATAAAATGGTTTGACTTAGGTTAATAAAATGTTAAAAAAATAATGAAGGTACAGTTGGCGAATTAAATAATGTTCGACTCCTAAGATCTTGGCTCAGTGAGGCCACCTGCAATGCTTAAATTCATTGTGATGTGTATTGCAGGTTGCCTACCTGTACCAAAATCTAAGGAGTCAACTGATATTATTTAATTTTTCAACTATACTTACATTCAGCAAGTTAAATAATGTCAGTCCTTCAATTTTGGCTCAGGTAGGCCACCCACAATGCTTAGATTCATTATGACAAGTAAGGCAGGTTGTCTACTTGAACCAAACACTAAGGAATAATGTACTTAACAAAATTTTACTTTTTACCTTAACTGTGCGTCTTTTTGATGATTAAGTTAATTTTTCAATTTTGATGTGAAGTAAAAATTTCAGAAGTCCCGAACAGTTTCAGCTCTTGAAAATGTCATTCAATTCAGCTTTAAAATTCAAGGGATCACGCAAAGGAATTAAATTGATTCAGCTTTTTTTCATTTTTCAACAAAATTTTATCCACCCTGAAAGTAGGGTTGTAGACCTGGAGTGGAACTTAGATCCGGACCCAAATTTGAACCTCACAGACTGCTCTTTGATGCCTGAACCAGGAGCTTTCAATCCAAATTTCAGGTCTGCAGCCCTGCAAGATAGGGCAGGAAGAAGAGGCAAATAGCTTACAGTAAAAGAAAATTTACCTTGAAGAAGAGAAAAATTTGTTACACATTGAGTGAGGAAGATAAAATTAAAATCATGCAAAATCATTCGTATAAAGGTAAGGTATTGCCTTTCCCAATTACTGCAACATTGTCTTTTGGGAGTTGTAAAGTGTCATCATTAATTTAAATATTTATTTGAATCACTTTCCAATTGATAATTATACGCAAATCCAAATGGTTGCACCTATCTACTGGGAAAACTAGCAATCTGTAAGGCTTTTTATTTTAGTTTAAAGGAAGGAAGAAGGTTACTTACTAAATTAAGAGTGAACGGCGCGATCATTGAACCAAGTCTTGCAAACATGGACGCAGCTCCAATACACATATTCCTTACAACAGTGGGGAAAAGTTCACCACTCATTAAGTACTGAGCTGGGAAGGTGATTGAAAGAGTAATGATAGCAATAAAAGCTAGTAATATCCTAGGCCAGTCGTACGAGAAAACATCTGAAAAATTATTGAAAAAAATTGGTCAGTCCAAGTTTATTTTCAAGAATAAAATATACTTTTCTTTAACTATGAAAAAGAAAATTCAACCCTTCAAACCAAGGAGTGCAGCATTTAATAACCTTCGAAATTCAAGAAAACAACAGCAATTGATTAACTCTACTACGATCAAAACTTTCAACACCCTCTCATTGGAACTTAAAATAACTTTTAAAGAACACGGACCAACTAAATTTCTTAGAAAACTGAAAAAAAAGCTGACTGATCATACATCCTTACTGTAGACTTAAGGTGATTCCAGGGTCGATTAGATCCAACTTTGGACACCACGTCGCGCTGCTCAAAAAGTCAACAGTTTTTGGCTAAAACTGACGAATTCTCGCTAAAAACAAAAATTTCAGGAACGTCAGCACCTGCGAGCATATTTCAAGAAGATACCCTGAAAGTTTCAGGCTGAAACACTCAAAAATAAAGCCGGAAATGATGAAATACGAAACTTCCCGTACGCCGCGATAAGTGCGAGTGAGGCAGATAGACGTATCATCACTCGCGCTCACTCTGACTCACTAAGCTTAAGGCGAAACGAATTTCATAATTTACAGCTTTAATTTTGAACAAATTAGACTCATTTCGGGCTCAAAGAATCCATAAAAAAAATTTGCAGGTGCTGACATTATTGGATTTTGCGTTTTATCTATGGTTTCAGTTTAAAACGCCAAAAACACGACTTTTCCAAAAAGCGACTAGTGGCGCTATCCATTGGATTGAAATCTGGAAAAGTTTCGCCGTGAATCACCTTAATGAATTTTATAAATGCCCTGCTTAGGGTGCAATTTAGAGACACTCAGTGTACATCAGCATTTCTTGAGTAATCTTGAGTTTAGTTGAAGGTAACTAACAAGCTACCTTGAAACTATCTCCTTGAGGTTTATCTTATGTGGAGTGCCAAGCAGTGGCGTCGCGTGCAGTTTGGCAACAATGTATTATATCCATTTAAACTCATGTAAAAGATCGATATCAGGGGGTGCACAGTGCACAAGGAAAATTCGATATATTTAACAAGTATAAATGGAGCTGTTGCATTGTTGCCAGATGGCACGCGACGCCACTGGTGCCAAGTGTTTTCAAAGCATCTCTAAATTGCCAATTCATGTCTAAATCTTACTTAAACATCCCTTGCAACTTCCTCGAGAAATCTCAAAGTGTTTCGGCTCACCGTGTGCTCCTGAATTGCAAATTGAAACTGGAGAACATTTCAAGTTCAAGTCAAGTCAAATAGATCTCAAGAAAAGTCTCTGAATTCAACCCTTAGAAAAACAAATTCTTAAAATATCACCCTTGGAATCAAAAAGGAAAACTAATTAATAGAAAAAACATTATGATTAAGGCTGTATGTAAATTAAGGAGGGAAAACTAATTTAGTTAGAAAAAAAATCTTCTGTTTGGAGACTGATTAAAGTACCATACTTACTTTTAGGGAACATAGGAATCATTAAAAGACAGACTCCGGCAACTAGTTGAGTTATGATGATTGTTTTTCTTCTGCCCAACGTCTGAACTATTTTGATACAAGCGAGAGGTCCTAATACACCAGCTAGAAGACCTACAAAAAATAATACAGAAATTAAGTGACATGAAGGTAGGATGAAAATAAAATCATGATGAGCTTGGAATTTTCAAGTTTTGATCAAATTTTTATTTGCACTAATCTGTCTTTAAGTAAATTTGAATATAGCTACAATAACTCACTTGCATCAAATTAAATCAATGTCAAACGCGTTTGGGAGCAACGGTCTCTCATCATAAGCAAAATTCGTCTGATCCGAGATTTCTTTGTTGCTTATTGCGGGTTCGCACTGACACAGGTTCCTTAAAGAGTGTTCTTAACGTAACATCAGTAAATTTGGCTACAACCGAAAAAGAACCTGTGTCAATGCGAACCAGTGGTTAGTGCCAAAGAAATCACGGATCAGTCAAATTTTGATTGTGATGAGAGGCCGTTGATCCCAAAATGCGACTGACATTTATTTTATTTTATGCCAGTGAGTTATTATAGTTGTATTTTATCGTTTCACCTTGTGTACTGTTACCAATCCGTTTTAGCCTTTTTTAGGCTATAACCCCGTTGTGAACAAGTTAATTCTAAAAAGATTTAGGTTGGGTCAGAAACCATTTTCGACTCTATTTTGCAAAATTAGGGTCATTATTCCAAAGAAATTTGGTAAATTATGGCAACTGAAATTATCAGTCAATAACTATAACGTCAGGCTAATGTATCAGTCCGCACTCATGAAAAAAAAGGACAGATTTAAAAAAACAAGATAACCACATACCTCCAATGATGACATTGAAGAATATATTGCCTCCTAATTGAGCTTGAAACTGAGAAAAACCGAAGAAGCTTAATCCACAAGCAAACCATCCAAACCAGACGAGTAGACAGTGTTTCCGTAAAGTTGGAGATCTCATGACATCACCCATTGTGGCTTTTTTATTCACTTCATTATTTACATTGTTATTATCATTTTTGTTTTTACTCATTGTATCCTGTGAACATAAAAAACGTTGAGATACATTGAGGAAAAATTAGGTTATTATATTAGAGTTGAACAGAGTTGATTGAATCTTAGAGATAGTGAATAAGAATGAGCCAGTCCAAGAGTTTCTTCATCTCCCTCTTTTCTCCATTAAAAAACGTATGTTGGACAAGGATGGACAACGGGATAAAACCCCCTCTTTCTGTCCTTTTCCTACTTATACATTCAAATGGGAAATGAGAGAGATGGAAGACATCCTGGTTGCGCCAGTGAGCCAGTCAGTGTAAGAGTGGTTCTAAAATCAGGATTCAGGTGGTTTCGAACTTTCACACAAATGATCTGCATAGCTTTATACTTTCAAATCCTTAAATCTGAATCATATTGCTGAACTTTTTATCAAAGTTTCTTTTGAGAGTAGGGATACATAATGCCTGGAGACAACAAATTATTTTGAATAGATTAAGTGTAATACGAAAAAATGTTGATTGATGAAAATACAAAAAACTTTTGAAAAAGTTGTTGTGTAATAAACGGTTGGTAGAAATTGGTTTTTCGCAGTATATTTCATTTGATTTTCCTTATCCAGTGCAGATAAAGTAACGAAACTTTCAGGATATTACCTTCTTGGTATGCTCTATCCATCCATCAAAAAGAGAAAAAAGAAAAAAATGGGCTTCAGAGGTGTGTAAAGGGGGGGGGGACTTTGAAAAAACAAAAATCTGTGTGTATAAATATATTACTCAATTAACTAGTTACTGCTGCTTTAAATATAATTTCTCCAAACTTTCATCACATACATGAGTTAATACTCTCGGCTAATGAGAAAAAATAAATAAATGAGAGATCGCCGGGCTGGGTTGTGTTCTGCGGGTTCGTATAACTTCATATTTGAAGGCGCTTTTTACTGAACGCGTGAGCGTGCAGTGCAGAGATGGTGCGACAGCTGCTTGACAAACATTTACGGCATGGGCATTTGATGAACGTGTCGCGACGGGCTTTGAACCAATGTAACTATCTGGGCATTTTACTTCAGAATGCACCATCAAAAGTGAGATCTATATCTTTAGACATTATACACAACTGATCCATTCTAGTCTGCGACCAAAAATTCGCTCGAACCTTTTCCGTGTGAAATATTTTACAAGAGAAAAGAAATTGAGTGAAAACACAATTTCGCGATGATCGATGATAACCATTGACGCTGGCAAAACATTTTATAAGGGGGACGGGGACTTCAAGACCAAATCCCACGGAGAGAGGTCCGGGGACCTTAGATTTTCGTGAGTTTGTTTGTTTTCCGTTTTGCTTTTCTTGCTCATTTGTTTTTTTCCAGCTCACTTTTAGGAATATTGGCAGAAATATCGATATTTTTAAAATTCTAGGGCGATGGGGGGGGGGGGGGTTACAGTGACTGGATAAACCACAGTGCGGCCATTTCGGTCGTCTTTCTGATTGGTCGGATTCCTTAGATCGCGAATTTGAGCATTTAGATGTATTTTTACAGTTTTATAGGGTTCTCGTAGGCAAGTTAGTCACGACTGAAGGTCTTCTGTCAAATTTGAAACATATTGGTTCGCAAAATTGAGAGAAATCAACGATTCCCCGT
This sequence comes from Trialeurodes vaporariorum, assembly GCA_011764245.1. Lineage (NCBI taxonomy): Eukaryota > Metazoa > Arthropoda > Insecta > Hemiptera > Aleyrodidae > Trialeurodes > Trialeurodes vaporariorum. Next base: position 62,482,262 of record VMOF01000001.1, read on the forward strand.
AACTGACCCCCCACAGTTGCGCACCCAACTTAACACGGGTGCCATAGGGAGGAAGTGTGTTCCTGAGTCGCTCGCAAAAAATATCGCAACTCCCCGCCCTAAAAATGGTTTCTGCATAGCATTAATGACTTTTCTTAGACAGGGGGTAGAGAAATCTTCAATCCGAAACCCAAGAACAATCATACTCTCCATGCTGCCCATGCTAAAGTGGGTGCGCTCTTGAGGGGTGGAGGGCAAATGGCCGCACTGTGGTTTCTCCAGTCACTGTAGGGGGAGGGGGGTGCCCTATTGCCGCCCTCTGCCGGCGCCCACGTTGCCAACTCAGAGCACCTCTTTCTTATAAGTACTGATAAAAATATTAGATTAGGATAAGCGTGGTGGGGGGGGGGTCTCATATTCTTCGCTTTATACAAGCCAGAGACAAACAGAGACGGAGCACTAACGGCTGCAGCAGAAGTACGCAAAATTCTCGCTGAGATCAACAAAACAACAGTCAACGTCGCAGGGTGTTGAATGTTGAGCACCCTCCTCTACAGTCTACACTTCCCAGCCTATCCCCCTGTTTCTGCTAAATGTCGCCGTTCAACACCATGCGACATCAAAAGGTGTTGACTGATGTTTTACATGTTAACTGTGTCAAATCCCCGAAAATTCAGTGTGCCTTAAATCTTCCCTATGTATTTTAGCGTAGTGCTCCGTCTCTATTTGTCTCTGGTACAAGCATTCGCATAAGTCCTACATCGATGATTTGACGCAAACCGCATGACACGGTGACCCAAACCTTTTTCGATTTTGAAACATCAAAAGAAAAAAAAGGATTGAGTGCGTAAATAGTCTTTGCAAGTAATGCGGGTTGCCTTCAATCGTTACAGAATGGAAACTTCGGTTTCTTTTTAAGCATTAACTTCTGGTGTTCGTTATTTTGAGAAGTTCAAATTTATCCCCATGCAAAGCAACGCAAAAGACGGAGACAGCCATCATACATAATTAAGTCCACTATTTTGAAAAGACGCCGAAGGCGACCGAAAAAATGTCCCTATTAGCTCTATGGGAGTTTTCATTCTGATTGTATCATTTTGTGCTTATGTGGTAATTGCTTGTGCGAGGTGATGCGAACTTACAACTAAATGTTGTTGGATTGTCTTGGCGATTACGGCAGTGTTCCTTCCATTGAGAAGGGCCGCTTTCTCGAGGACCGCGATGGCCTCGTCCACTCTGCCAACAGCCAAAAGGTACCTAGGTGACTCAGATAAGAGCCATATGTACGCCAAGTAGAAGGAAGATATGACGGCGAGGGCGAATTGGAACTGACGCCAATCTCTCAGGAAGAAAGCGAATCCTGCCATGAGACAATGACCCAATCCGAAAGGAATCTGGTACAGGATAGGGATAGTCGTCCTCCATTTTCCTCCGACAACTTCCATACCTGGAAAAAGATGAGATACTTGGGTTAAGACGCGGTAAGAATTCAATTTTCAAATAAGGTTTGATATGTATTTATACCTAACTCTTTCCACTCTGATGTTGGATATACCGGACACAAGATTTTTTTGATTTTTTTCATTTTTTGAAGTCAAAGATCGATTTACAAAATGCGATATCGACCTTCGGTTTCCACCAAAATGCTCAGCTTATTGTGCCCTTTTGCTCGATGTACAACTTGGTAGGGGTCGTCCCAAGGAAGTTTTCAGATAGCTCCCCTTGGGGGCAAAAATATTAAAAGTATTTGGGGGCTCTAAAATCAAGTTTTGACTTAATTTTTGTTCATATTGTATCTTTTTCCGAAAATAACTTGATTTTTGAAGTTTTTTCGACTCCTAGTTTTTTACATTCCGACTTCTCAAAGTGGTGTAATGATTTTTTGAAAATCGATCCAAATCGAACTTTTGACTCCCAATGCATAGATCGAAAACGATACACTATATCGAGCTTCGGTTTGCTCCGAAAGTCTTGGAATTGTTTGCCCTTCCAAACGATGTATCGCGAGATAAGAAGTGCCAAAAGAAAAAATGGAGTTGTGACATCCGCCCCTCCGACCCCGCGGTGATAACGCCTTTGATATAAGTAAGAATGGTTCAAATCGCATTATCTCAAACTAGAAAAAAATTGAGGCGGGGAGGGCTATACTTTTGAATAACGCTATGTATTAGAATGCCGCTGTTTTGAAGGTTTCATACTTTTTGTAATTAAAAAGGAGAGAAAAAAAAATAAAACACATTTCTCTTGGTCAACTTACATAAAACGAAACTAATGACCATTGTACCGCCAGTCGCCAGCGCCAAGATGAATCGGAACAGGAGGAAAAGTTCGAACCAAGGAACAAAAGTTAAAGCACATCCGCAAATAGCTTGGAGAGCGATTGCGAGAAGTAGAGGATACTTCCTACCCACTCTGTAAATAAATCACAATACAAAATTTGTGAATAGGTAATCAAATATTAGATATCGTGAGCAGCGGCGGCTCGTGCAATGTGGCAACAATGGATTGACTCCATTTAAAACTGTGTAAAATAATCGATTACTTGGTGAGGCGCTGCGCCTCACCTAGTATCGATCTTTTTGCATACGTTTTAATGGCAAAAGTGCACAGTTGCCAGATTGCACGAGCCGCCACTGATCGTGAGTAGTATAGGAGTAGGAAAGTGAGCGATGCGCCGCGCCGTGACATTAAGGCGCTGAAAGAATGGTGCTGCAAACTTTTTCGAAAGGCGATTTGTAAGGGGCAGTTTCGGTGTAAAGAACTCCAAAAAGAACAATGATAGCACTAAAGTTTTACGAAATCCACTCCTAAAATCATAAAATGCGTTTAACCCTTTAAAGACCAGGTTAGTTTGTAGGATCGCTACTCAACTGTTTAAATAGGGAAGGTAGTTAACTCTTCGTACTCTGGGGAGTTGGAATTGCCTATACGATAAATTGAAGGCGCCCGCGCCTGACGAAATCTTATCTTGAACGGGTCTACATCGATAATCCCGTTTATTCGGACTCGTAAACTTTTGGAACAACGTGAAAAAGATTAGAGGAGAAAAACGAGTAACTCGGGCTTAGTCCATAAGGGGTTAAACGCGCGACCGTAATGTCAGTGTTGTGCACTAATAATAGTGGGATATTCCTGTCTTAATTTCGTCACTCTTTCTACGCTGTGGGAAGGAAGATTCTCAGAGTAAAGGGGTGTCTCCGCCTGCGAATTTAAAAGCGCGAATAAACTGATTGAGCCAATGAGCTGCCTTGAAGTCGATAGGTCATGTCGGATGTATCGACAACGAAGAAGCCTATTGGCTCAAGCGGTCAATTCGCGCTTTTAAATTCGCAAGTGGAGACACCCCTTAACTAGCCAACAGAGCAGTGAGTGACAGCCGATTATTGGCACCGTGACACCTGGTGACACCGTGGTGCCAAAGGCAAGTCGTCTCTTATTGCGGTCACTTCTTGATGGAGTGACAGTATTACCAGCTGGGAATATCCCATTATTGAAGCCCAAGACCTCCATTGCGGTCACGCGTTTAAAAGCATTTTGTCAATTTAGGAGTGGATTTCGTAAGTTGTTAGTGCTACCACCATTATTATTGCAGATGCGTTTACATCTGAACCAACCCTTAAAACACCTACAGCAAAAATGTGCAACAGCCTCACTAAGCGAAACAAATCGGAAAGTAAACAGTCAAGTAAATAGAGGAGGAAAGTAGAAAAAAATAACATCATCAAATCTTATGATAATCGACTTTGGTCGATTGAAAAGCAAAAGGAGCCTTGGAAGTACTATCGACGAATTAAAGATTGTCGCAAGATTTCCACGAGCTAAGTTTCGCCTTAAAACTTGAAACATTTGTTTGATCCCACAAATACCCCCAATGGACTGTCGGGGGCTTCTGAAAAAAATATCAACAATGACAAATTTGGGATCGATTATCAGTCCGACTTTCTTGTTTCGAATCATTTGGCTCAGTAGTTTTCGAGAAAAATGCCCTATTCGGGTGGTCTGGTACAGTGGTACACCCTGCACAGTGCACAGTATTTCCATCCAGGGACTCTAAGCGACCACTGCCGCGCCGCAGTTATGCGTGTGAGTGTGGAACTGATCTGCAACGCAACGGCTCTCCCGGCCGAAGGAGTACGAAGAGTGGCCGAACCAGGACCTTGAAGGCGAAACTTAACTCGTAAAAATCTCGCAACAATTTTTAATTCGTCGATATAGTACAAGTGGAGGGGGAAGGTGTAGGGACGCTGCTAACGAAAAACGCCCAAAAAACGCCAAATTCGCCAAAACGCAAAAGACAAGACAGAGAATAGAGATGAGTCCGCAATTTTGAATAGCGAGTAGCGACCAGTGCAGTGGTGGCCGAAGATTACGTATACTCCAGATATGGCACTAGCTAGTAGCTATCTTTGCCGATGTTAGATTTCGTTGAGCGCCTTCATTTCTAAAACCGAGCTAAAACACATACACTGGCCCACGGTTTGTTTAAGTTTCGGCAAGCGAGAGACGTGCGGGTGGGGTGGGGGTGGGGGTCGTGGGCCAGTCAACTGGCCCCACCCCGCCCGCACGTCTCTCGCTTGCCGAAACGTAAACAAACCGTGGGCCAGTGTATGTGTTTTAGCAATGAAGGCTCAACAAGATTTTAGCTAGTGCCATATCTGGAGAATAAGTAATCTTTGGTGGTGGCTTATGTTTAGCGACATTGCGGATGTTCTCCTCTTCAACCTATGCACAATAATCGATTCGCGCGACCGTGGCAATGTGAAGTGCTTCATCAATAATCGATTTTTTTCACAGGTTTAAAGGCAAAAATTACGGTTGCCAGATTACATACGAGCCACTATTAAGAGCACATAACTTTTTGAACGCCTCCATCAACTTCGTTTTGTTGTTTTGATGATCAAAAAGAGTCAAAGTCAAACATTGAAACTTTTCGCCTAGAGGTGTTCATATGGGTAGAAACCTAAGTTGAGCTGATCTTGCCTCACGAAGAAAAAAATTCAAATAAAAAAGCCAAAAATGGTCAGAGTTCTAACAAAAAGTTCCCGGGAAGTAATTTTGGCTGTTTTCCGGAGAATTCTGGTCTTCAAGAGTAGAGTTCTGGCATTTTTAATCATAACAATCTGGTGAAAAACGCCAGAATTTAACTAAAAAGACTAGAATTCTCCTGAAAACTGCCAGAACGGGGCCATTTTAAGTAGAGCAAGTTTTACCTTGCAAAACGTTCAAACAGCTTTGGATCGTTAATATGATGTAGAGCTCGCTTCAGAAGTG
>VMOF01000001.1:62488011-62624668 GCA_011764245.1 Trialeurodes vaporariorum
TTGCCAGTATTATAGGATAGGTAATTCATTAGATTTTACATTCATTCAAATGTAGGATGTGGCATATTACAACCACCATCTGGTAACATGTTAGAGTGGTTGACGGCATGGTTGCCGATTGTTGCCAGATTTTGAGGAAATTTCATTGGATTTGACATTAGTTTAAATGTAGGGTGTGGCAATTTATCGTCACCAATGGACAACACTAGTTGACAGATAATCCCAAATAGGAGTACCAGAGCAGAGTGCGGCAAAGCGAGCAAGAATAATTTTGTTTGTCATTTTTGTTTGATCATCTCAATAGCTATCTGCACTTCGATCATTACACTGACACTGCGTAAGTAAGCCTCTCAGCAAACGCAGCTGTTCAAAAAATTTACCAAACATCAGATTAGTTTCTCATTAGAGTACCTGGTTCATAATTGGCAAAGATTATTCTCCAAAATCGTGCTTTGAGCTATTTGAAGAAACAAAAAAAGAGATTACGTTTTGCATTATTTTTGCTACGATTTGCTGGAATACCCGCTGTTATATTCAACTTCTAAAGAAAATTTTAACTTAAAAAAGGAAGAATTGGGTAATATGTACTTAATTCACTTTCAAAAAAAAATTAACTCCTGAATTCCTACAGGTACATCCTTTGTGATTGGTCTGCTGAGTAGGAAGATTGGTAGGAAATAAAAATAAAATTTAAACACTAGTAACGTACCTGCACTTGCGACATCTATAGACTAATGGATCTGGTTTAACGGATGTTAAGGACGGATCAGATTTAACAACATCCATACAGTCTTGAGGTAATATTTTCACTAAAATAAGAACAAAAAATAAATATGATTGGAGCAGGAGAGTCAAAGTCACCCAAAAGAAAATAAAATAAATACCATAGACAAAGATTTTTTTTTTTTTTTCAGCTGTTAATTTACTGAGAATGTTAACACCAGGCTCCCAGAGGTGCAAAACATTTCTCTAAATAACTTCCAAAAGGAATCATTTTTCTTTTGCTGAACCTCAAAAAAGGACAGATAAGATGAAAAAGTATCACAGCTATAATGGAGAGTTTGCAATTTTATCATACATTTTTCAAAAGCCTCCAGGATGGAAAAAAGGAAGAAAATCCTTTGCGGCTCATGCCACCATATCAAGCATTTGTCAATGGATTATGCTCTGCCTGCACAAAAAGTCCCAAATGTAAACTCTACCCCTTAAGAGAAGTAATTTTGAGGATTGAAGAGAAAGACTTCCAATTTCTGCTGTGTTCTATTTTAATTTCCAATTAAATTAGGGCCAAGATATCCAAACGAATAGACAAAACGTTTATACCTTTCTTAACTTTGATTGCAGCATGTCGCAATCTGAACATTCGATACTGAAGATTTGTCTTGTCGATGGTGTAATTCATCGTTTCATACAGTTTTAACTGAGCTTCAAAACCTTTGTTTGGACTGACAAATCGCCGCGCACTTTTGACTCTGTTGAAAGAAAAAAAAATGCAACAGTTCTTAAGTACGTACTAAAGACAATTGAAATGTGAATGCACAGCTTAACTGTGACTCATCTGAATGAAAAAAAATACCAGTATAATTAGTAACTAAGAGATGAAAATCAAGATTTCACAAACCTGTCAAAAGCCTCTTTGAACGGTAACTGATATTTCTTCATAATAAATGCGATCACAACCGAGGCACTTCTGGACACTCCATAATAGCTGTGACAAAAAAGCAAGTTATTAGACACCTTTGCAAGAAAATAGAGTAAAATTAATGTCAAAGAGGTTGAGTAGAAATTACAACACACACAAGCTACCTTGCTTGACAGTGAATATCCCTAGACGAAAGACTGATTTAGCAAACAGAGCGCGGTTTGTATGGAAAGAGTGCTTATTAATTGACAAAGAATTACAAATTTCTCCCGCCCAAAGGAATTACACATTTGATAGTGGGCTTCTACCAAGGGATCAGATTTGCAGCAAGTCTATTGGAAAAGAAAAGTACTGATAATTGTAAAATGTTACATTATACTATGTGTATTATTATTATACGTGTACATTATACTTTATAATGTATTTTTTATGTCTAATGTAAGCTATTGCTTTGACACCTGGAGTATGCGTAATCACAGTGAATTGCAAAAAGTATTTATGCTACAAAACAGAGCAATGGGTCTGTTGCAAACTTTTGCTACAGCAATATAGTGTTAAATCTTAAGTAAAATCACGTGAAAAGTCCACTGGTGGTATCAGAAAGTCATAAAATGCAGTATTCAACTCACAAGAGGCTTTTAACTGAAACCCAAGATGGCGCTAAAATATCGAGCAACCTGTGTGCACGCACCGCGAACATCCATGATGGCCAACGTTAACAACCTCACAGCATCGGAGGTTATGAGTTTGTTTGCGTTGTGATTGGTTGTGATCGATGTTGTGAGGTTGGCCATCTTGGATGTTCATGATGCTTGCATACAGGTTGCTCGATATTTTACCGCCATCTTGGATTTCAGTTAAATGCCTCTTGTGAGTTTGTTATTGCATCTTATGACTTTCTGCTGCCACCAATGGACTTTTCACGCGATATTACATGAGATTGATTACTCTATAGTGCTCTAGCAAAAGTTTGCAACAGACCCATTAGGATAATTCCCAAACTTAGCAAAGATGATTCATGCAAAGAAATCGTCAAAAATAATGAGTTGATCAACACAACATTGTTAAAAATCTCACACCTTGCCAGTAGGTAAGTATATAGGTATTTTACACACACAAAAAAAAAAAAAAAAAAAAAAAAAAAAAAAAAAAAAAAAGCTTGAAGTAAATGGAAGCAATCATAGCTAAAATACTTGCAACAGACTGTGCCCTAAAACCACTGTACCAAGGATAAAATATAACATGAATGAAGAATTGAAGATAGCTCAAAGGTATAGTAATACCTTGCCAAATGCCTTGAAAGATACTACCAATGTAAGAGTATTTAAAAGAAAACTTGAGAGACATCTGAGCAAGGATATCTTAACCACCAAAACTATATTCATAAAAAAATACCAATCTTGTTGTATTATTACATTAATCATTAATTTAAGGTGAGTTCTCAGCGACCTGTAGTGAGATTCAAATCCACTAGATTGCGCTATTGTCCTACGCTCTCTGAAACCAAAGGTTTGCCGCCTTTGACAGGTGTTGATTGAAATCATACAGAACCTTCAGACTCGTAATATCTTGCCGATACTTTCGACTCCAAAAATTGGTCGTAGGAAATTCGGAATGGTGTCAAAATGTCTCTGAAGATTTGATCTTGAACGCAATGATCAATGTTTTTGAAAATTTGATTCTAGCTTACACAATTGGCGGTCAAAAGAGGCAAACCTTTGGTTTCAGAGAGCGCACGACGGTGGCATGTTATAGCTGATTTGAATCTCACTAAAGAACGCTGAGGATTCACCTCAAACATTTGACATCATGCAAAGCCTGCAAAAGGACAATATAATTGTACTGCAAAAAGATAAATAAATAAATAAAAAGTAAATAAATATAACTTACCAATGCACTAAAACATTCCCTGTTTGTTGACCTTCTTTGATGAAATTGTAAGTTGACTCAAAATAACTTAGCAGGTCTTCTTGAGGAATATCAGTTACTGTAAGCAGGATGGAAATAAATTAAAATTAATGGAAAATTTTAACTAGAATGTATGTTCCAGTCCGTTAATTGACTATAGTGTCTCATGCAAAAAATAGTTAAAGCTTTGGTCACAAAAAAATCTCACCTTGAATATACTTGTTTGTGATCTCTTTCAGTTCGGTGATATTCTTCGATAATGGACAAGAATCAATCGTCAAAATATGAGAGATGGCGTTGCTGTGTAAAGTATGAACATCCTTCGCAGCTGATAAATTACCTGAAATGAAAGAAATTTACTTACATCAAGAAAAATGAATCATAATAGTAGTTTGTGAGGAATTTCAATTTGGGAAAAGCTGTAGACTGTCGTCATTCGAGTCGTTCGTTTAAGACCAAACAACTCCAAGCCATACTTACATGGTCACCTGACATTGTTTAAACCGATGGCATTAAGTAATTAATTCCTGCTATCTCGTCTCATCTTGTCTCATAGGCGGATCCAGCAATCTGGCAACAGTGTATTTGTCCCATTTGATTGCATGGCAAATAATCGATTAGTCACGGGGCCATGGCCCCTTAAAGTATCGATTGTTTATCATACATTCAAATGGGAATAATGCGCAGTTGCCAGATTGCTGGATCCGCCTATGTCTTCTCTCAAAAAGAGCGGAAACATTAGCCACAGCCCTTGAGGCTCAGGAGTTAAAATTTCGGCTATAGTTTAGTATAAGGGCCGCTATCCCCTACTCAACCATTACTCCTGTGCAGTTAGGTTAGATAAGGTTAGGCTATGATAGATCAGAAAGTACAGCGGCCCTTATACTAAACTATTTCCAAAAATTCGAAAGAAGGTAACTCAAAGGGTTAAAGCTCCGTAGAAAAGGCAAGCAACTAACAATTCAAGCCATAAACAAACCCATCTGTCATCTGCTAACTTTTGAGAAACGACCTCTATCTAGGCCATTCCATTATCCCAGATCAATTGCCAATTTGATCTGACTGTTTACGATCAACTTCTTGACTTGAAAACACACTTACCCAAGTACAGACCATCTTCAATCTTGTTAAAATTTGTTGGGCCAGCATCATCATCATCTAAGAGACTGCTTAGATTCATGTTGTGAAACATCATCGCTGAGTATTGCAGGAATTTCACAGCGAACAGACAAATAATGAAAACGATTTGATGAAAGGAAAGAAAATAGAGGAAGAACCAAAGAAAGTAAAGCAATTCCGTAAAAACTACATAACAAGGACCGAAGTGATTAATATGATTGGAAAAAAGGGAAAAACCATGGATGACAGGGAGGCAGAACTGATTCGGATCAGAAAAATTCAGCACAAATTCAGCAGAAAACACACTGTTTTAAAGGCAAAGGAAGGCATGACATTCAAAACACATTTTCCTGTATCTTTAGGTAGAATGTGCTTCGTTCGAGTGAACTCAAAATAAACTGAAATTATAGACGACGAATTCCTCGAATGAACTAATGCAGCAACTGTAATATAAGCTAAAAACTCGTACACTCTTATCTATGTCGGTCAAGTCAAGTGTAAACATAAACAAAGCAAACGGAAATTCCGCAACAAAAAAAGTGCAGGGAGAGACTCTGACAGGTGACAAGGCGCCAGGCGCCAAGCTGTTTCTTTTCAAATTAAAAGTCGATCGACGTTTCACACCGTTGCCAAGTTGAAGAACTGTTTATCATCGCCTCTCGAAATGGTTATGTAAATAATGAATGTTTCTATTGTAAGTCTCCATGCACCATACTAAGACATTGAATTGTTACATCATTCCTCAAGAAAATTGCTGTCAATGTGCTCATAATTATGATTTGAATTTTGATTATCTTCCCTTTGCCTGATTAGATTAAATTCACTTTTGGCCATCTTTTGGCAACGTTCAGTTAACTAGTGGTGGGGATGATGCAATGTTGAATGGTGAGAAAGATTGATTTTTTTTCCCTGCACGATTCGACATTGTTATTGTTTACATTTCCGTGATTCTCGGTTCTTCGAATGAATTTATTAAAATTTATTGAAATAATGAAAATTTTACAGATCTTAACGTATAAGGGTGCTACATTGGGAATCAATTGGTAAAAACTGTATTTTTCTGCGATCTTTACAGTTTCGAAAGTTATTAATGTGTTCCATGTGACTATTATAGCCTTGCTTTATCCAAGTGTTTCAACAATGAAACGTAACAAAAATTCTACGTCAAGTTCTAAAAATTCCACCCCAAGCAACGGTTTCAAGAAAGATTTCAGTGTTAAGTTACCCTCCTCAACTCCAGTAGCCTCTCCAAGATATGGTGCTAATCCTGAAAAAAATTCTAAGGAAGCCAAGCAAAAACTAGTGGGTAATTCAGGAATGACCCCCAGCAGCTCAAATCTTAGTACGAAAGCTAAAAGTGCTTCCGCAGAATGTCCTGTACCAAAGCCGAGGAAAATTGTCAGCAATACCACAGACGATCCTAGCAAAGATGCAGAAATCTCCGAAACGAACCAAGAAGTTTCCTCCTCTGGCAGTTATTCCTTGGCGAGTGATGTGTCCAGCACTGTAGAAGTGCGACAGCCTGTAATTCAAGAAGGCAGCAATTTATATCTCAGATTTCTGTCTGAAGAAATACATGCCAACCAATTAGAGGTTCCAAGTTTCCTAAGAGTTCCAGAATCAGCGTACAGGTAATTTCAAAAATCTCTGATTATTTAGATTTAAAGATCCGGGACAGACGATTTGTTTCACTGTTTCATTGTTCAAAACTAAATGCAGGTATTCATACGCAATCAGAGATTGCATTCAAAGATTGCTGTTTGAATTATTGCAATGGGAGCTCACAATCAGTAAGGAGCTCTTTTTTTCAGTTGCTCCAATTTAGAGCTCTTCAGCTCTGATTGCAATTTAATTCAAAATTTAATCTTTGAAATTAATCTCTGACTGGATGAGAACTTCTGAAATCAGTTATTGAATTATTTCTTTTAGGTCTTAGAGGAATTTTCGAAGATTTCTGCCGAGAGAGCCGTAGATTTCAATTTTCACTGAGGCTCTGGCACCGAATCCCTGGCCTTTATTGTGCCACTGTGCCATTTACTTTTTTAAGTGTCATGCTTTGCATCCACCCTTAGCTTTCACCACTGCCCATAATGCAGTCTGGATCAGGTTATTAATTGAGGGACTTGAAGTTGCGATTCCTGCAACTCAAAAATATTTATCATGTTTTGATCCTGCTCCGTAAGTTTCGTAAATATCTTTCTGTACATTGATTCTATTCATTTTTTTTCCATCTAGCGTCACCCTTCGGCACGCTGCAGATGAGTTTTCAAATTCTTCCCATCGCCTGAGAGTGCGAGACCATGCAGAATCTGTTCAACTCGAAAATCTCTCAATCGACGGTTTTTTTGAGCTATTGGATGGTTTGTTTAAGGTATGGTCTTTACTCTCATAGTTCAGTAAAATTAAAACAAAAGTTAAAAGAGACTCAATTCAATGAGGGATTATGACTAATAAAACTTGATTTTTTGAAATGTTTTGGAAAAAAATAATAAAGCTTGTTTAACTGTAAAATATGTACAGGCATGTCAACATTCTGATTTATTAACTGATAAAACTGCTGTAGCATTACATTACATCATTGGGAAACAGGACTCCAGCTACAAAGGGTGTCCCAAAAGTACGAGACTAACTGATCTTTCAACTTCAAAGCTAAACAAGTTAGCGATCTGATCTTGGTTGCATTGGAAAGATTAACTCATCTGTATAACACTACTGCATATTCACTTAAGCATTTTGCCGAGCCGCACGACACACTGAATGAGCATGCGTTGTGCCCTTGCTCAGACTGGGCGTAGGTTTTTTTGCCAGAGGTAAAGGGCTTTGGCTTGGTGCTCTGCTCGACTTGCACGTGAATGTGGACGGATTCGTTAGGTTTTAAAACTACAGCGCCCAGGCAGAAGGTGTTTGGTTCGTCATTCAGTGGGGCCTGTTCTTCGAAGTAAAAAAATTCTCCCCACATCCCGCATCGCACGGGCATGCTTGCGAATGCTTGTGCGCCGCGCAGTTCGGTGAAATGCTCAAGTGAGTAAAAGACTTTAAATCAAGTTTAAAATAAGCGCAATTTGAAAATAACTGAGGAAGTTCTGACCGTTTGAAAGGAGAAAAAAATTGACTCCCTATGAATTTTTAATGTATATTTTCTCATGTTGAAAAACGGAGCACTAAATTGCCTGATGCATTCTCTCTCAGGACACAAATTGGCAACACCAGAAAGGGGTACATTCGAATTGGCTCCAGTCAAAGGCTGGTTGAATTGGCTCCGAGTCTAATAGGCTCCAACACTCAAAGTTGGAAATTTTTTTTTGAAAAAAACATTTTCCCTCCCATTTTACACAATTTTGCAAATTATTTTATAAAGTCTGAGCATGTCATAAGCTGGCAAACACCGAGACATTGCTTCTTGATTTCAGCTCAAACCAATTTTGAAGGACGCTCATTCACAGCCTGATCAGGCGGCAGGGGCGTGCCGTGGGGGGAGCATGTGGGTACCCTTGCCCCGGGCGGCACTCTCGGGGGGCGGCAAAGGTTGAACAACCAAAAAAAAAAAAAAAAAAAAAAAAAAAAAAAAAAAAAAAAAAAAAGTTATCAAATCTCAAAATGAATTTCAGAGGGCGGCAAAATCAGTGTGTCACAAGCAAAAAAAAAAAAAAAGTTATCAAATTCATAATTTTGTTTGCGGAGGGCGGCAAGATTGCATTCTTGCCCCCCCTCTCTGGAAACCACGGCACGCCCCTGTCAGGCGGAGCCTTACGCTTAACATTGTTAGATATGTTATTACATGCTAGAACGTTATCAGACTTACATGCAACAAACTCTTGTTTTTCGGAGTTGTGATTTAAAATTTTCTCCAAAAACAATAACTCCCTCCAATTTTGAAGAAGCCATGCAACACCGTTGGGTGCATTTTCATCTCTGTACTTTACCCACCGAGGTCTTGTAAATTTTGAATGTAAAAGTGTAAAACTTTCAAGAATTAACTGTATTTTTCCTTTCTCATTTAGCAAATTTAAGTGCTGCAAAATTGTATAAAATGGAAAGGAAAATGTTTTTTTGTAAAAAAATCTTTCGACTTTAACGGTCGGAGCCTATTCGGTAAAATTTGTAATTTTGGTGAGAACAAATAATTGTTGAAAATCCATTAGGATTAAGTTTTTTTCCCCTCTTCAACTTCACAACTTCGCCAATTTTTATCCAAATGTGCTCATTTTGAGCTCAATCGAAAGCAAATGAGTTGATATTTTAAACGCAACCAAGATCAGGTTGCTTGCTTATCTGGTTTTAAAATTAGAGCATCTATACTGGTTCTTTTGGTTTGGAGATTTGAAACCCAAATTACAGTACAGGGAAACACTTGGTAGTCCGGTCAATAGGAGCACTGAGCAGTTCTATGCAAGAAACAATCCAAATCAAAATGTTGGAAAATTACAAAAATAATGCATTTTTTAATCAGGCTTTTGAACCCAGCATCTCTACGTCGCAAAACAGCCGTCCTTTATTTTAACAGATGTCTGATTACAATGTCATCTGACAGGTGTCTGTTTTGACCGTGCCTCTAGAAATCACAACCAACAATGTTGGAGCCCTGAAGTTGGTCAATTTGTCCACTTGGGAAGCTGGCATTTTCCCAGGCTTGTACTCGGCTTTGTGCTCAGGAGCACGATGCTATAGGGTGACATCGGACGAATGTTCACCATATTACCATGCAGCACCATCCAAAATTAGGCCATGCCCATAATTGAATGGGCTCATACAAAAATTTCTGATGTCCAAGGTATTTTTTATCGAGAAGACAAAAATTTACAGAAATGAAAGAATTGCAAATTTAAAAGAGAAAAACAAAGCAAACGGACAAGAAACAGGAGCTTGAAGCCGTGGATCAAGTCTGCTCAGTGCTTAGCTTACACAGATGCAGCTTCTTCTTAAGAGTGATGTACGCCCACAAAGTCAAGTATAAAAAAAATAGTCGAATGTTTTCGCATGAGCCTGTTCAATTGGTAAATAAAGTGCGACAGATGTCGTTTATCTGTTGAAATAACGTTCGACTCTCATCAATTCATAACCAATAAACTGATTTGTTTTTATCATTGTAATTTTTCCAGGAAGGAGGTATCACTTATGAACGTGTCTTAGTCTTGTTTTTCTTCTGCACTGATATAACAGTCCGTGCCCTCAGAGACAACCTAGTCAACTATGTCAACGATTTAGTCAGCTGGACGTTAAAATTTTTTTCTGAGAATATATTTTTTTGGGTTCAGCAAAATGGAGGCTGGGTAAGTAAAAACTTTTCATCTCTTCATCGTAATGATCATCCTGTCAGGTCAATTTGTCGTTTAAAAAATTGTAGTTTTGACTACTGACAGGTTGAGTGTGACGTCACGGAAACTTTGTCTAAAGCATGTTATCAAAAAAGTAGATGTATTTGGGTTTGTTCGGTTCTTAACCGTGATATTCCAACTCCAGTATCTTTCTAATCAAATGTGAGGTAATTAAGTGTGGATGTTTTGGCAGAAATGAATTCTTCACATAATTTTAAGGTAAGAGAGTCATTTCTGGTAACTGAAGCATGCGTTACATTTTAAATCTGTAACTTTGACTTTAAAACTTGAAATTTTCCTCTCATGCTCAACCAATAGTGTCACTCATAGACAGTCTTTACCGTCGGTTTAATGTTATAAAGTAAATGATCAGCCCGCCGGAATTACAATACACAACACACCAAATACATGTGTTGAGTGGTATCTTGTGTGCTGTGTGGTGTATGCCCTGGCTAGGTATCTTTGCCTCTGCTAGTTCTACATAATTCAAAAAGTTGGTATTTTTTACTGCTCCTTAGTGTCTTTCCTACTGTCGAAACGCTAATTATTTCAATGTTCAAATTAAAATGATTGCGTATCAGGCAGTAAAAGTATAGTCTGGCTGCCTACCCTTTTTAACTTCAATACGAAAGCCGTTCCAATCTTATCTGCTCACAGAGATTAATGTTATTTGTTCTTATGTTTTGTTTTCCAGGCGTGTGTGCTTCAAAAATCAATGGACTTTACTTACAAAGCTTTGCTTGTAACTACTCTTTGTTTCTCAACCCTTGCTCTCATATCGTACCTGCGTAAGAAGTAATCGTAAGGAGCAAGTATCGTCGCATTCTGTCTCATTTGTATCGCCTGATATTCCCACTAGATCGTCATTTTTAGAAGAAGCCTGAGCAGTGAGCACCAGTCACTTTAAGTATGCTTGTTTTGAATAACATTTGAGGTTTGTAAGTCATTCTATGTAAAAATGACGCAGAATTTTGACCATCAAAAAATTGCTTTGTCAACTTTTGGGCTTATTCTGGTTTGACTATCTTGGGTTTAGATTTTTACTGATAAAGCCCCTGCAAGGTTTTAATTTACTCTTTTAAGTTTTAAGTATCCTTGTCTTTCTCCGTTGCTCACCAAGTTTTAGCTAAGTACGTTTTGCTACTTAGAAACTTTTAAGTCATAACAATGTATGTTATATAGGTTTTAATGAGTACTCTTGTACAATGCAATTTGTTACCCTTGTAGATATCTCCAACTAATTTGGTAGTTTAGAAGGAAGAAACTTTGAGACGATAGATCAAAGTAACTTTTTCGGTTTTAACCGTAAATTTTTAAAGGCTTTTAAGTTTCCACTACCTCAGGTACAATTAGGTCACGTCCAGCTTGAGCTCGGCAGGTAGGCTTTATTGCTCCAAAAATATTTTAAACAAAAAGTGCAGTGGCATTTGACAATGACTCTAACCTTAGAGTTGGCATTAATTTTTCGTATTTCACCTCAATTTTTGTGATAGCAGAAAGATCTCTTGCAAGATCATCATGTTAAATATGACTCAAAGGATTATTACAGATTTTAGGTGCAAAATCATAATGTATAAGTAGACATTTAATTTAATCAATATCTTCCAAGAGAGGAAAGTTCGATCAATTGCGCCTTTGTATTGACACTATTTTTACTGCAATTTTTAAGCATGATCTCAGTCGAGCCTCAAGTTGGACTCCCAGAAGTTGTAGAATGATGATCTCTGAAGATTTATTTCAACAGTTTTGTGAAGGTCAAATCAAAAATTAAACTCATCTATGAATATAAATGCACTAACAGATCTAAAGCATGTCAAGGGACCCTAGATAGTCCTCCAACAAAAAAAAATGCATTTGAGTAAATCTTCTTACTTTAAAGGGGACAATGTTCACGTTCTTATCTGATTTCCTAATCTCCGGTAACGTTTTCAGGGTCAGGGCCCACCTATGTGCTGGACCATTTACTAACCACCAGGCATTGTGCTTGAATGAAATAACATGTTCCTCAGGATACTCCTGATTTTAAAAATTGTTGACTGTACTGTCAAGGATCACAGTAAACATTTAGGAGAAAAAGCTATCCTAAAAGGTCTCTATTGAGAGTCACATCTCTTCTTAGATAAATAATTTATATTATATTATATTTTATTGAGTTTTCTCAGTCAAATTGCCCTTGCTGCTGCTTTGCTGCGCCCTACTTACTTTTAAGATTGCCAAACAAAACATGAAATGCATTTCATTCCCTTCCCGCAATCAAACACCTAAAAAATAAGTGTTTTGTACATTGATTCAAGATCTATGTAATCTCTTTGAGCTGAACTTCACAATACTGCTTAGCTGTACTCATTAATTATGTATTTGATTAAGTGTTTGAATTTGTCATTATATTTTGTAATGTTAGTTTTAATAAACTCTCGGAAAGAATGAATTATTGTGTTGTTAATTTTAGCAATGTGCTGGTGGCTTGTGCAATTTGACAACAGTGTTTTCCTTCTATTTGAATCTATATACAACAAACAATTGTTGAAGAAGTGCTTCACAATTGAATCCATTGCAATACATAGAATCAAATGGAGGAAAGACATCGTTGCCAAATAGCACAAGCCGCCACTGTAACAACGCCTATAGTTCGTAAGCACTTTACTTCAGTCGCTGGAGACTGGCAAGGTTAGGTTAGGTTAGATCAAACTATTGGGCCACATAGTACAATGAACACCCTTGAATCTGACCTTTCCACAAGGCTTCAAATTCATAAATTACAATTTGGCCAGATTGCTTGTTTTGCCACTGGTTTACCTATATTTATTTTTTTTTTAAAAATTAAGACAACAAATAACAATCAAAATTAGAAACTATACACAGTTACACAAACTAAACACAGTAAAAAATATGAGACAAAATTCTTTCACAATCTAGATTACGATTTTTCAGCAGCTTTGGCTTCCTTTGATTTTAACACTTCCTCGGATCTATCTATTGTTAACGTACGCCTTCGCCACGCCGTCATGTAAGTTCTCGGATGAATGGGCAAGAACCCTGCCAAGCCTGTTAACAAATAAACAAAATACTGAATTACTGTTTGTGGTAAGAGCCATTGTGGAATGTTTCATGGGAGAAAGGTTCAAGTCCAAAAACTGATTTTAAGAAAATTGTACTTGAAGTGACTATTCTAGAAAGTTTCTTTTTTTTTCGAAAAAGTTTAAGCTGCCAGCAAGAAGTCTTGAGATCAGTGGCAGAGCGTCCATGTTGGCATTGCTGGCAGCGCTGACACTTTAAAAATTGTTGAATTATTAAGCAAAAGTAAATTCAGTTCTGTTAAAAACCAGCCAGCATTTATGGAGTGAATTATGGTTTAAAACTAAAATGATGCAACAAAATAAAAAGCTCAGCAATCAGAATAATAAGTGATCAAAGGGAGGCGAAGAATTTGTATAAATTGGCCGGCGAAGATTGGAGATGGAAGCACAAACAGCTGCAGCGCCAGAGCGTGGTCCGCGTCTCGGGCAGTGAGGCCCATGTTAGCATCGATGCAGATGCAAACATGGGAAGTGTTGGGAGTAGGACCATGCACCCACACAGTGTTTTGCGGACGAGAGTATGAGACTCCACACCTACGCAGTCTTCAATCCACACAACATAGCTCCGGCTCTGCTTTCATGTTTGCACGGCCAGATTTGCGAACGCGGTCGCTACCGAGTCAGGCTTCAGCTCGCCTTCGCTCGCTCCTTCCTCCTTGACTCGCACAGCAAGTGGAGTTTAGTCTACGGCTCAACTCCTTGCTCTCATGTTAGCACTGCGAGATTTGCTAACAAAGCTGCATAGTGCATGCGACTTCTGCGCAGGTCTCCTCGCGACGAGTGCGTATAGTCTCTTATTTACTCATACTGATTTTAGGAGTTTCTTTTTTGAGTTACAATGCTCTTCTCACCAGTCTCCTACTTAGGGCACTCTACCCGTGTCATCGCATTCGTTTTGGCCAACAATGATGATTAGCTTTGCGCTCTTCTCACTCAAACGTTTTTTGTTTTATTGCTTTTGTTTTTTGCTTTATGAAGAAAATTACAATGGCCGTTAATTATTCTTGCAGCTATTCTTGCAAATAAATACTCCAAACAGTCCAAACTTTGAGAGGAGGGTGGTGGGGGGGGGGGGGGGGGGGGGGTTGTTCGTCCTTTCATAGGTTTGGAGGTGTTTTCATGCATTTTATGCTAACACTTTGTGCAAAGTTCAGTACGCCACAGCTTGAGATACTTAGAACAAGTGTATTAAAGAGACTCAAGATGTTATCAGTTTCTCTAGAACGCTGTCCACATAGTAAGGCATACTGTAAACTACTATAACTTTTTAATGAATCTACGTGTGACATGTTCTGATAAAACCTACCTTATCTAAACTTGGACAAAAACTAGATACTGATACCACTACATGGAGGAGTTTATGGCGGTCAATTTAAGACCAAAACGTGTGAAAATTCCAGAAATTGATGGAATGGCTGCGTTTTGAAGTTTTGGAAAGTCAATAGTCAGAAGCAAAATGTATCGATTCACATGCATTTTTAAGGCTTTAACCGCAAAAATATGAACAAAACATTCCTGTCGTTAATCTTAAGGCTACTGGAGTGTTCGGCAGCAAAACATGAAAACACATCATTTCGACCCTGGCATCTTAATTTTGTTCCCCTGAAAATTTTAGTTCATGAGGATACAAGGGTTTTGTCAGAATGCATCACATATTTTGAAATAAACTTTGCGTTGAAAAGTAAAACATAATTAGAGCTTTCAATTTATGTTTAAGTTTAAGTTTAAGTATTTTTATAAATTTTCAGTACTATTTTTGTGGTTTATTTTGTTCTTAAAAACAAAAAAATTTTGATTTTTCAACTTTGAAGGTAAGAAGGGACCCAGAGAGCAAGAGAAGGAAAATTCTCAGCCAATCGAAGGAAAATTTTTAGGCTGAAGAACAACCTTGGAAAAAATTCAGAGGTCAGAATCCCAGTATATTTACCAAGTAAAGTTGCCACTGGTATTGAGCAACGAGCTCCATCTGCCATCCAATATTTGATACGCTCATAATTTAAACTAACAAGTTTTTCATTAAACTGATTTGGCATCGGATCGTAAGACCCAAGTTGTTCAATTGGTTGCTGATGCTGTTTATCAGTTTTCTGAAACAAAGATCACATTAGGTGTTACTTACTCCAAATAAAAATAACCCATTACACTGCCATGCTAAGCAAGAACGCTGTAAGTGACATGCATTACTTAGACTGTTTTTGCAATATAGCTCGGGGTCCCCATTCATTAGTTTACCCTGAATGTTAAACCTTCAATGCCCCAAATGGTTTGTCTTTTCAAGAGTTCCAGCCAGGGGTGCAAAATGTGCCCGATCTAGCGATCCGCGGATCGCGTGAAAGTGAGGAAATTTCTAGAAAAGTGAGGAAATTTGTCCAAATATTTTTGTTTGTTTTTGTTTTTTTTGTTTTTAATAATGGCAATAAGGATTTCCCAGGAAAATAGTGTAAAAAATGAGAAAATATAGGTCATTTTGAGTATATAGGGTGTTGAAATGTTAAAATAACCAAATAAAAGTAATCATTTTCAAATTTTTGTGAGGAAATTTTTTAAAATCCTGTGAGGAAATAAGTCATGGATCGCGTGAAACTTGCGAAGTTTTGGAACATTTTGCACCCCTGGTTCCAGCATTGGACAATAGACGGTCTGGCTTTCCTAAAGGCTTGGATGGGCAGAGAGCATTTGTTAGAGCGAGTTGAGTGACCAGATACGACAATAATAAACCCCTGAAGAGTAACACAGTAAGTATAAGAAAAGAGACCTCGATCACACTGCAAAAACAGTCTAACACATGTCTTTAACCCATTTGTGCCCAGAACTATTTTTGGTCTTAGATTTTTGTGAAATTTTCAAAGTTAGTCCATTTTGGTCCCAAAAACACAATTTTTTTTTTTTCCCCCATGCATTTTTATAGCCAAAAACGCTTGGTGCGAAAATGCACCACTAGCCACATACAATATCATTTGGGAATTAATGTATAAAAAACACCGTGTTTTTTGGTGCGTTTTCGCACCACTAGGCATAAATGGGTTAACAGTGCTCTTGCTTCACATGGCAGTATAGAAAATTGACAGAAGTTTTTCCGCAAAATAAGAAGCGTTTTTCCGCAAAATAAGAAGCTAACTGAAAAACAAAACACTATTAACTGAGTGCTACTGAAGAGCATGCTTCGGGTCGATGTTTCCAAGCGGATATTAGTGCTGAAGTGATGAACCTGGGGGGTGATCACGGAGGATCGTTTCGTTTCGGTATCGTTATCGTTATCGTTTGCATTAAATCAAATGGGCTTGCTTCTGCGCAACTCGATCGCGCAGGTGATTCCCTCCTCACCTCTTCCTACTTCAAACGATCGAGTAAACGACAGCCTCCAACTCATCGCTTCCTTTCGACCGTTTCAATCGTTACGAGAGGCTCAAAACGATTCGATCAGTTGAGCCACCCATAAGGTTACACGTAAACGATAACGATAACGAAAACGAAACGAAACGATCCTCCGTGATCACCCCCCTGAGCAGAAGACGTAAAATTGCCTTCCCGCGCATAGAAACAAAAACCTGTCAGAACTAAAGTTATCTGAAATGACCTCTTGTGATAAGTATTACATTGAAACAGTTTCATATCATGCCTCCGTAGACTGCAATGTTGAATTGGTTCATACCCTGACGGCCTGACCATGACAACAACTGCCGACAATTCACCACGCTAGAACCCTGTTGTCTTCTATGACATCTTTGGCAGGCAGCATGGCAAAAGTGGTAAAACTATTAACTAATTGCTCAGGACTTCCATTAACACGTTCACTGAGAGGCCAGATTCATGGGTCCGGCAGTGCGAAAATTCAGCGAAAATAGCATCTCTTGCAGCACCTCTGATTCATACATATGCATACATAATTGGGACCAGCCTGAGTAAAATGCAATAATTGACTTGGACCTTTTTCACCAATTTCTATTACATTAAAATTAAAAGTTGATTCCCCACTCTGAGAAAAGCTGGGCAGTGAGCGCATGAATGAAAATCAGTGGCGTTGAACTCAGATAGCTCTCAAGAAAGGTGTCGAAAACCTAGATTTAAACATAGGTAGAGAAAAATACAAGTAAATTACTGCCTATATCCTTACCGTGTGCACCTCTATGTGGTAGAAAGGCCTGTTTGCGCAACCTTTCCTAGAAAACCTGATAGATTTTTGGATAGTAGGTATGTTAACACCGCCACCGGCAGCACTATATAGTTTGCTAATGAATTTTCGGGGCATGATGATGATAGTCAAACTGTTCGGAAATCACAGAAAACAACCGAATAAGATTAAGATGGCTTTACCTAACACATTTTGTGGTGTGATAGAGATAAGTTAAGCAAGCAATCAGTTGAACACACACAGTCACACACTGAAAAATGGAAAAGATTTTATTTTGAGGTTATTATTATGATATTACGGAATGGCCTTGTACAGGGTGTGTAAAAATTTAAAAAAAAAAAAGAGTTAGCAGGACTCCATGAGCCTTCGCTTCAGTCTAGACTTCAGTCCAAAGACTTCTAATACTTTAAATTGCTTCAGTCAGACAGATTTTCGCTTGAATTACTAAATAATAATGGGTTTAGCAAATTAGGGGGAGGGGGCTTTAATTTGATGAAGTTCACCAAGTGTCATACAGGGTGTTTTTTTATCTCCCCCTTTCTAGTTTTTTTTTTCTTGCAAATGGAGTTGAACATTGCAAACTTTTGCGATAGGCTTATTGAAGTTGTTAACGGGGTAAACCCCTGTAAAAATAACGACTAGCTCTCTAAATAATCTCGAAATTCACTCCCAAACTCATAAAATGCTTTCAAACGCGAGACCGTAAAGTAATGGCGGTCGTTGCCGCCGATTACATTGGGTTTCTCTATCTCAATCAGCTCCATCGGCTCCATCCCAACTCCATCCTCACGATACTCTTTGTCCTCACGAGGTGTTTTCGCGACACCACACAAGAAGAAGAAGAAGCATAAGAAAATCCATAAAATTTAGGTGGATTTAGGCGGCAACGGCCGCCATTACGGTCTCGTGTTTGAAATCATTTTATAAGTTTGAGAGTGGATTTCGTGATTTTTTAGTGCGCTAATCGTTATTTATTCAGGGCTTTACCCCGTGTTCTGCCATTAATAAGCCAAGCCTGTAGCAAAAGTTTGCAACAGCTTCATTGAGATAAAGAGTTGCCGCTTTTGGACCATTCTTCATTACTTATTTTTAGATGAATTTTTTTCTTTGGGTCAACTCCTCCCCCCCCCCACTCCTAAGGGCAAATAGCAATTGTTTGAAAGGGCGTACAATTTTAAAATGATTAAAAATCTTTTGGTTCAAACTGGAAGTTGATATCGTTTTTCGTTTTCGATCTGTCGAATGTCAAAGTTCGATTTGGGCCCATTTTCAAAAAACCATTACTACTATATTTAAAGTATCGGAATTAAAAAAACCAAGGGGTCCATAAAATACTCTAAAAAGCAAGTATTTTCCAGTTATAGAGCTCGTTCCACTGTTCCAGTCTGTTCCAGAAGTGTAGGCGCACCTACACTATACCTAATCTTTGACTAACTTTCAATGGAGCTGTTGCAAACTTTTGCTACAGGCTTATTAATAGTTGATTTTGGGGTAATACAATGTAAAAATAACGATTAGCGCACTAAAAAATCACGAAATCCACTCCTAAATTCACATAATTCTTTTAAATGCGAGACCGTAATGGCGGCCGAGGCCGCGGTTTTCTTATGGCAATTGTATGCTTCTTCTTCTTCTTGTGTGGTGTTGCGAGAACATCTCGTGTAGATGGCGCTGATTGAAGATAGGGAACCCCAATGGAAACCGCGGCCCCAGCCGCCATTAAGGTCTCGCGTTTAAAAGCATTTTGTGAGTTAAGGAGCGGATTTCGTGATTTTTTAGTGCGCTAATCGTTATTTTTACAGGGTATTACCCCATTAGCAACTATTAATAAGCCTGTAGCAAAAGTTTGCAACAGCTCCATTTTCATTCCTTCAAATTCAAACAAAACTTGCCTCCGACTTCAAACTTTTGATTTTAAAAAGTTCCTCTATGAAAAGCAAACGCTCAAGATCATTTTCATTTTTCATTTCGTAAAAAATTTTCATTTTTCATGAAAAATTATGATGAAAATTCCGAAGACTATCGGTCTAGGTGAGCCTGCACTTTTGAAACGACCTCTACTTAAATGGTTTTGGCATAAATTTAGTCCAAAATTGATTTTAGAGCCATCAATTTTTAAAAATTTTGCCTCTGAAAGGGGCTATCTCAAAAATTCCATTGCGCAACCCTTATTGGATGATATATCGATCGATCGAAAGGGTATAAAAAGTTGAGCGTTTTGGCGCAATAAGATCTAGATCGTTTTCCGTACATCAAAAACTCAATTTTACCTGTCTTCAAAATTCGATATCTCGAATACGAAAAACGATATCGATCTTTATATTGCGCCAAAATGCTCAGTTTTTTATGTCCTTTCGTCGGCTTTCGATCGATGTATCAGTAAATAAGGGTCAAGCTACGGAATTTTTGAAATAGCCCCTTTCAGAGGCAAAATTTTTAAAAATTGTTGGGGGGCTCTAAAATCGATTTTGGACTAAATTAATGCTGAAACCATCTTGTTATAAGTACTTGCTTTTCAGAGTTTCCTAGACCCTTATTTTTTTTTTTTTTTTTTTTTTTTTTTTTTTTTTTTATAATTCTGTATCTTTAAATAAGAGTAATGATTTTTTGAAAATGGGTCAAAATGGAACTTTGACTTTTGATACATCGAAAACGAAAAACGATATCAGCCCCATTCTGAAAAATACATGAGGGTATGAGAGCCTCACGAAATTTCGGTCATGGAACTATGGAACACCCTGTTCATGTGAATGATGTCAGATGTGTTGCTGCCAGTTGCTGCCCAAAGATGGCGCGCGGATCGATCATCAATCTGAGTTTTGGCTGTTTGCTTCTGCTCCAAACTTCAAATCCTGCCATATGAATCCAGCTGCTGCTGCTGAGGCATAGAATAAACACAACCAGAATGGAAACAGTCGGCCATCTTATGTAGCACTTTCGCGAGCATCTAAACCGGGTACCTGTCAGCGTTCGTCAACTTAAAATGGGTCTCATTTAAATTCTACTTCGCCAAAAAAAATTGTAAATAGCTGAAATCATTCTAAAATCTATCTAATCTGTATTTCTGGAAGAATGAAAGTGATCCGCCGCGTATTTTCAGTTGTATGGCGTTTTTTCTGAAAAAAGTCATGCCGCTCTGTGTATTTCTTATGAGAGACTCTCGGAGGTACCAGGTTTACAGATTCGCGCGCTGCGCTGCGGACGATTTTCGTCAACTTTGGACGATTTTCGTCAACTTTAAATGGGTCTCATTTAAATTTTACCACGCCAAAAAAAATTATAAATAGCTAAAATCATTCAAAAATCTATCTAATCTGTATTTCTGGAAGAATTAAAGTGATCCGCCACGTATTTTCAGTTGTATGGCGTTTTTTCTGAAAAAAGTCATGCCGCTCTGTGTATTTCTTATGGGAGACTCTCGGAGGTACCAGGTTTACAGATTCGCGCGCTTCGGACGACCACTGCGCAGCTCCTCGCGCAGGGTACCAGGTTTACAAAACTTGACTATATGGGCTCTTACGGCAGTTTCCATTCTGGTTGTGTGGCTGAGGTATCTTCAGTTCCCGGGCAAAGATTTTAATTCAAGAGTTCAAGATATGACCACCAGAGAGCGCAGCTTTGCCTACACTTTTTTGCCGCTGTTTGCCGTAGCAAACTCGTGCATTTCTAAGCCATGTTGCCAAATGAAACAAGAATGCATTTTCTCCTCTCAGTTAATGCCTACATTATTCTGATTCTTAGCTTCAAATCATAATTATGCGTACTTGGTGTCGTAATGGATTTTATTGTATTGATTTTCTCAAGATTAGCGAGACTGTAAAATTTAATTATAATGAGTCCTATTAATTAAGCACTGTCGGATTCATCTTGCAACGTCGCTGAATGTGCAAGATCGGTGATCAGCAAGCGGTTGCCGTTGCCCGGTCGCAGACCAACGGTTTTTCATGTGTTTGGGTTTTGCTGTGACAATTCGGCGGCATAATGTTCTTACCGTGGTGTTTCGTGTTGTTTTTCGCCAGTTGATTTAAATTTATTTTTGAAACGCAAATATTCGTGTTTGTGAATGAATCTTGAGGTCAGTTAGTTGGGTCTGATAACCCACCAAGATCGTCGGAAGTTTGATTTAGATTTCAAGAAGTAATCGTGAAGGGTAAGAGCATCCTTGTGGTAATGTTATTATCTCGAATCACTTTGTTTCCTAGCATTGTTCTGTTAATATTTCTGGAACTCTGAAGATTCAAACAGGTTTGCTACGAGTCAGCATTTCAGTTCCTACATCTTTAATCCTTGATGTTTGGTTCTCTTGGAATTGTTCGATGATCTGTGTGGGTTTTTATTACCCACTCGCAGTAGTTGGTGGTAGTGCTCCTGGTGCTTAACTTGTTTGTAACCTTCGCACTTCTAGAGATAAGCCTTTGCGATTAGGAAACAGTCCTGTGTCGTCGATCTCGTGAAAATCGGCTGGTGTACTAACAACCCGTCCAACTCTCATAGAACTTTTCTCAAGTTAGAATACCCTAACATCTTATCCTGTGTAGTTATCCACATTCCAGATGTAAAGACGGGACAAACTCCATTAAGCCGCCGAAGCATTTGTGGTCGAGCTCGGACGTATTTTGAGTACTGGGATGCGGCGAAGTGGTTTGATTTAGGAAAAGTGTATTAGTGAGCACCTTGTTGTGTTGGTGGATGTAGGCTCTGCGTCTACTCAAATCCCAATCTTCGAATTTCGCCCGTTCTAGTTTGCACTTTATGCAATAGCAGTTGTTGCCATGTATCAGGAGTGTAACTGCTCAGAGCGGTAAAATCTTGGAACCTGTGCTCTGACTCTTTATGATTGAATGCGGCAAGCATGTGAAGAGGAGATCGTTTGATTTTTTCTTTTCGCTTCAAGTAATTTGGCAACGTTGCAGTTGGTTCATTTAAACCAATGTAAAGCTGGGTCCACACCTGAGCATTTCGTCGCGCCGCACAGCATGCGCCCGAATGCGTGCCATTGTGGACGTTGCGGCGCACCGAATGAGCCATGCGTTGTGCGGTGCGGACTGTTCGACCGTGCTCGCTCAGGGAGGCAGTTTTTGTGACCCGAGTCAAAGGAAATTCCGTGCGGTGCGAACGCAGGTGTGGACACATTCAGTAGTTCACGCGTTGACTGTTTATATGAGGACGAATATTTCTTGAGCACGTGCAAACAGACGGAGGCAGTGTTCGTGCGCCAATCGGTGCGGCCTGTTCGCCGAAATAAAAAAAATCTCCGCAAAGTCCACACCACACGAGCATGCGGGCGCATGCTCATGGGCCGTGCGGTGCGCCGAAATGCTCAGGTGTGGACGCGGCTTAAGAGATCAAACTGTAGGGTGCTCTGTGCACACCTTTATATTCGACCTTTTTGCATAGGTTGAAATGAACACAGTCCAAAGTTGCCAGATTGCATGCCACGTCACTGCTTGACTGTCAGATTGATAGCTGTGATACAGTTTACATACTTTAAAGCAATTTACTGTTTTCTCACAATTTGATGTTTGATAATTATTTTTATTATATTTTTGTTTGCAGAGTTTGGCGTTAAAATGGCTCCGGAAGCGCTGAACGTGTCAGAGCATGAGTTGCTTTTTAAGGCAACTGATCTATCCAAATTAGCAAATATAGATTTATCGCAGGTTTGTACACAAATACTCTCACTTCTGTGATCACAAATTATTGGAAAAAGTTGTCATTTCTGACTTCAAGAGAGCGTTATTTTAGATGAGCCATGGGTTTGACTTTTATAATTGCTTTCATCCTCCCCTTTTTCTCATCTTTGTAAACAGATCGTTTGGCAACCTCTTGTTTCTATTAAACGCTCGGAAAGAGCATAGAGCAGACATATTTTGAGAATCGTCCTCTATTAAGTAGCGGTACTTGCTTCGGAAATGCATCAAAACACTTTGGTGAGTGGTTGGTCAGCATAGAGTTTCGACTTGTGAACCAACTGCTCACCGGTACGTTTTGATGCATTCTGGAAGCAAGCACGGCTACTTGTCAGAACTTGATACTCACAAATGTATGAGCTCTTATACTCTGAGCAATTTGGCATGAACTTAAAGTTGCTAGGCGCTTTCCACTTTTGATGAATCAAGCTCTCCAACTCATTATTCTGAGATCATATAGTTTGTCCCAGGAATGATTGGACTTGACAGCTCTCTACAGCTTTCTTAAAAACATTTGCTTCAAACCTCCAACCATGCAACTTAATTGGTCAGGAGCAGTAAGCAGCTGATGTTTTTATTCATGCTGTCCAGTTGTCAAGTCCAATCTTTTTTGGGCTAGCCTGTAGCTCTCTTTTAAGGTGATTCTATGGCAAACTCCCGAAAATTTTAATCCGATAGATGGCGTTACTTGTCGCCGGCTCCAAAAATAGCCGTTTTTTGACGGTTTTTGGCTGTTTTCTCTGAACAGACGGAAAATCGGAATGTCAGCACCTCTTAGATTTTTTGCTTGATTTTTTGAGCCATAAATGGGCCTAATTGGTACTAAAATAAAGGCGAAACTATGCAAAGAAAAAATCAAGTGTAATTTGGAGTTGTATCAGTAAAGATTACAGGTGAAACCGAAACCTGTAATCTTTGCTGATACAACTCCAAATTACACTTGATTTTTTCTTTGCATAGTTTCGCCTTTATTTTAGAATCAATTTTGCCCGTTTTTGGCTCAAAAAATTAAGCAAAAAATCTAGGAGGTGCTGACATTCCGATTTTTCGTCTCTTTTTCGTCTTTTCAGAGAAAACAGCCGAAAACCGTCAAAAAATGGCTATTTTTGGAGACAGCGAAAAGTAACGCCATCTATCGGATTAAAATTTTCAGGAGTTTGCCATAGAATCACCTTAATGCACTCTGTGGCCGAATGGTTGCAGTCAAATGCAAGCGGTCAAATACACCCCCAACACCCCCCCCCCCCCATGAAATTCTTATAAATTTCTTATAAAATTCTTAAGAAGACGGGCCTGGAAAAATTATTATTTAAACCACAATCAGTACAATTCCTATGAAAACAATTTAAAATTTTTAACTTTATAATATTTTAAGCAATAATTTTAAACTTTGAGCAACTTTTTTAAACCTATACTTACTGATACTTCTAACATTTAAAAACTGCTGAACAAAGTTGGCAGAGAACCGAAAGGAACAGAAAGACACAAATCAGAAAGTCATCAACTCTCAACCAGCCACCACCTTGAAAACAGGCAAGTCAAGATCACAGTCAGCAATGTCTGATGAGAGCTGCTTGTAAACTCTCTTGGCCCTGACCAGCACCGAGTTGAAGCAGAATGATGCCCTCAAGGGGTCTGCCTGCGAAGGGTGTTAGGCACAAAGGGAGTAGCTGACTTACCTTAACTGCAGGCTGGTTCTGCTCTTTTGAACGAGACGAAGCAAAATAGTGGGAATCAATTAATCCCATTGGCTTAAATAGCTTCACAGGACTATGTGAGCAGAACTCAGAGTCGTTCTATTATTCAGATCAACAACTCTGTCATGTTTATTTGGTCACGTGACGCTACTTAAACTAATTTGATTAATCGATTCCCGCCGTCTCGTCTCGTCCCAAAGAGCGGAATCAGCCTGTTGTTAGAGATCCCTGAGGTCAGCGGCAGTAATCCTTTCCTTCAAAATACTCTTGACCAGTACACCATACTCAATCGATCAATTTTTCTTTTCTTTAATGGGTCTGTTGCATACTTTTGCTACAACAATATAAAACCTTGATTCTTACGTAAATTTCGGCGATAATAACGATGCGCACATTAAAAACGTTCCAAATCCACTCATTAACTCAGGAAATCACTTCAATTTCAAACAGCCCGCGCTACACTAGACACTATTTGCACCGGCATACTACTACACAGACGGAACCACCGTGCATAAGTAAACAACATCATAACTACAAAATGATGGAATTCCGTTCTAAATACATGAACTATTGGCTGCATTTGCTGCCTGGTCTTTTCGGTTTATCAAAGATTACAAAATAATATAAGAAATGTACGCATCAAATCGAAACTTTCAAATGTTTGTAAGTTCTGTTCATGTTTACATAAACGAGATGGTTCCATCTATGTAGTTATAAGTCGGTGATATAGTGTCTAGTGCAGCGCGGGTTGTTTGAAATGGAAGGTATTTTCTGAGTTAATGAGTGGATTTTGAAAGTTTTTAATGTGTGCATCGTTATTTTTGTCGAATTTTACGTGAGAAACAATGAGAGTTATATTGATGTAGCAAAAGTATGCAACAGATCCATTCCTCCTTTAAAAAATTTGCTCTGTGAGAAAAATGTTTTGTTTTATCATTTCAGTATTTAGAAGCTTACATGAAAAATATCAGAAATTTATATAACAATTCAACGGCTGTGAAAGAAATGAACTTTGCCGAAGCTGCTATGGTCATTCAAAACTCTTCTATTATCTTTGCAAAGAACGTGGACTCAATATGGACAAGAGCTGTAAATATCCGGCTTGCTCTCACGGCTAGCATGACGTAAGTTAAGAAAAGCAAGTTTAATAATTTTTCATCTACTGAATTTTTTTGTCTGAAAACCATTACCGTTTTGTGCTCACCTTCAAACACTCTGTTCTAAAGTTAGTGCATAAGGTGTGCTGAACTTCTATGGAGTCTCTACGGAACCAATCAGTATTCCATGAGTTGTTCCTGTTTCAGCCCATTTTTTGGACGATAATTCTCATTTTCCAGGTTTTTTGGCTGTCTTGAAATTCCTTAACGTTTTTAAGTGTAAAAGAATTTTCACCTCTTTCAGAGTAAGTTTATCTGCCGTTAATATGGTTATTAACGGCTGGCAGACCATAGGCTGAAATGGAAAAAAAATTGGAAAAAACTATCTGCCTATCTCCCACTCTCCCATGAGTGGCCTTAAAAACCCAGCATTCTTTGTACCTTGACCTTAATCTGAGCAGTTGATGGCAAAGAGCTTGGAACTTCAAAGGCTAGAGATGACCATGATTCTGAAGCAGGGTAACCTCAAAGTGTACTTAAATTAAAACTTCAGCTTCTCCTGCGCAGCTTCTGCAAGGCAAGGTTTGGACATGATCCTGGAACCAGTGATCCCAAAAACAACATACCTACCTCTTGCTAGATCCACAATTTCATTTTTTGTAATTTTGTATGGGTGGAAAAGAGAAAAACTAACTTGTGAATATTTCTTGTCTTCAGACGTAAGAAAAACGATAGTGACGATGGTGCTGGCGATGAAGGAAACTGCGGCGAAGACGGTGTCGAGAAATCAGGAGAGAAAACAGGACGCAAAAAAAAGAAAAGAACTTTTAATGTGGAAGAATTCAAATTACTTGATTTTATTCATACAGGTGAGCATGACTTCTTCGTTGATTTTTTCCAGTGTCACCTGCCAATCTTTAAAATTGATATTGATTGATGGACGCCTATCATTATTTAACCGTTGATCATAGATTCGCCCTTATCTATTGGTGGATTAGTTTAAAAGGGGTCTTCGATTGATAATTCATAAGTGTCGCTGAAGAGGTGCCTTTAAGTAACAAAGGGTTCAACGATTTCTGAGTATATAAACAATCAATCGGTGACTGTTGTTAACGATAAACCCTTCCATGAAAAAATATAATGATGGGCCGTTAAAGTAAATGGGTCATGATTTCAAATCGGGCCAATTGAGCATGAAATTCTTATAAAAATACTTAGCCCGTCACTTTCTTTTTGATGAATAATAATATACAGTGAAAACCGCTTGTCTCGGACACCGCGTTAGCCGGAAAACCGCCTATCTCGTATTTTTCGGCCGGTCCCGTTTTTCCGTCCATAAGAACAATAGAAAAAAATCCCGCGTTAGCCGGAAACCGCGATTCTCGGAAAACCGCTTGTCTCGGAAATTTCTCCGGTCCCAAAGCATAAAAAATCCCGTACGTCTCGGATTTTTACAGAAACTTTTTTCTTTTTCCTTCATTTCTCCCTCCAGTTTACCTCCCGAACATGTTTAGCTGGTTTCCTTCCGTTTTTTTATCATGAATCAGCTGAATCAGCTTCATCGGCGCGGTGAAGAGTGCCACCACTCTGCCGCGAAGTCGCACGAAAGTTTCGTCAGGGCTCATTTCACACATCGCCATGATTGTCTGTCAGAGATTAAGATCTTACAGGTTGCGGGAGTGCGCGGGGTAGTTGTTGCCTGTCGGCGAGATAAGCGCGATTCTCAGACCAACAGTCTGCATCGGCAGACGCGTGCAATGTTCATACCCTCAGGCAGTGCAATTCGTGGCGTAGCGGTATCGATGCGGTGCGGTCGGTGGCGCCTACTCGTCGCGTCGGATTGCAGGGACTAAATAATGCTGAAGCTTGACATGACAGGCTGTCGCGCCGGTCTGGTGAGCATTTACGGGGGGTTTAACCCCTCACAAGTATTTACTCTCACTCATACTCACTGTCCAACGTATTTTGTTGGGGGCGAGGGGTGGGGGGGGGCGCCAAGCCGTAACATTTATTTGGTCCCAGATCTTTAGATCATTCAACAACCATGCCGACAAATAGTTACTGCTCTTCATCATAATGAACCGTGTGTGTCTCGCACTTATTTCGCGGATGTTTGTGTGTAACACCGCTTTGGCAAAATCAAAGTTTCAATAAAATTCCAGCTGCGCCATTTCACCGATTTTCGGGGAGAGGGGCACAGCGATGACTTTTTTTTTTCATTGTGAGGCGGGAGGGGAGGGGGGGGGGGTAGAAGCCGTCTCCTCCCCCCAATGGCACCGCTTTTAAGCTTGATAACAAGATAAGCCGTTTCTGATAACGAAAAATATACGTGAATAGAGGGCGAGACACTTTTAGCGAGATAACACGAACATCGACCGCAATTATCGCGATTTAGGACGTCAGGAGCAAAAAACCGTTTTTCTCGGAAAACCGCTTGTCTCGGATTTTTCGGCCGGTCCCGAGCCGATCCGAGACAAGCGGTTTTCACTGTAATATCTTACGCTATCTTATCTTGCGTGTGGGAGGTTGAGACTGAGACGTGAAAGGTTCATCCGTCCATGGGGGTGGGGTGGATTCGGAGCGTGTGGAAGGTTGAGGTGAGATGGAGAGGGTTCACCCATCCATAAATCTGTCAATATGCTGGACAATCCTGCACTCACCCCCTATTTCTCTGCGTTGTCAGGTAGTGGAGAATACTTTTAAACCTGTCTACGTTTTTAAAGATTTCACACTCAACCTGGCAGCCATTCGATGTTCGCTCAGCTGTTTTTTTGTTATAGTTATTTGTTTTTGTTTTTTTAACTAGGGGGCTTCGTCATCTGGCCGCTCTACAGCCCACCCCTCAACAGAGTGGCGCTCTGCGCCGTCTTTGTCGTTACAGGTTGCCCCGCGAGTTTAAATGTAGATAGGTTCAATATTAAGTCACAATTTAATATTGAATTTATCTGCATTTAAACTTGCGGGTTAACCTGTAACGACGAAGACGGCGCGGAGCGCCACTCTATTGGGGGGTGGTCTGCGGAGCAGCCAGGGGGCGAAGCCCCCTATTTTCTCAATGATTCTTTTTTGTTACTTAGTTGATAGTTTCAATTCGCTTTAAATACCTCCTTCAATTTTACAGATAAAAATATTGATTTGAAATTGGAAAAGAAAGAAAGCAAAAATGCCAAAAAAATGGACAAACTTGTGCTGCCGACTAACTTGAGAATTAAAAGCAAGGTGAACGTATCCAGAGACATCTACTCGCCTGAAGGAGAAGCTGTCGGAAAAATGGATGAATTTAGGTGAGTGAAATGGGCTTTTGTGAAAAAGTTAGGTTTGCAGTTGCATCAGCTTTACAGGGTCTTATCATTTATTGACCTATTTTCATGTACTCGTTCTGACTTGATTAAACCCAATATGCCAGGGGGTTGTTATGAATGATTGTATCTTAATGGTATCGTTTTGCTTTTGAATGTGTGTTATTCTTATGGGTGGTGTATTCCAGTGGCGCAGCGTGACTTTTCACAAAGCTTTAGCATAAAATTCATGAAAACACCTCCAAATGTACAAATTGATGACCCCCCCCCCCCCCCCCATCCCCCACGAGGTTTAGAGTATTTAGCAAGAATAGCTGCAAGAATGTTATCATATTTGTATTCAAGTTTGCCTTCTCTTTCTTTATAGGTTATTTTGGCCAATAACTAAGAGTGGCTTTTTACAAGAAGACTATGAAAAAGATGACAAGTGTGTATTTTCTGAAAGGCTTTATGAGCAGAGCTTCTCAGGTAAGCACTTGGTCTTTATCGGACCATGTTTTTTAAGGTATTTTACGTATTTCATGTGTTCTGTGTACAGTCGACTCCTCAGATTTTTGCTCAGGTTGGCCACTTGCAATGCTAAAATTTACTGTGATGAGTATTGCAGGTAGCGGACCTGAACCAAACTCTAAGGAGGTGACTGACACTGTTTTATTAACTTGTAGACGGCATCTGGGAATTATTTTGAAATGAAAATCGATGAATAAAGTTGTAGTAAATTAAGTAAGAGTGTGTATTTCTAATGAAATTGTTAATCTGTAGTCAAAGATTCAAGTCTCGTTAACCAGTGACAGTGATTGTCTTTTGCATCCAATGAAGTTTTTGACTGGACGTTCATTTTGATAGCTGTGTGGTGTGCAAAAGTATCATTCGGGAAAAAAAAAAAAAAAAAAAAAAAAAAAAAAATATCATAATCATTCTTTGATGCCCTCCTACGATTGGTTCGTTTGAATCTTCAATATTGCCAAAAAGTTATTCCAGGCAATGATAACGAGTTGTAGAAAGTTGTTCGCTGAAAAATACTTCAATGTGAGAGAAAGTTAGCAGCAAAAGAGTAGTCGGAACCATGAGCAGCAGGGGGCAAGGAGGGGTTTCTCCCCCCTGGAATTTAGAACAATCGAAACTTCTCGAAAATAAATAAAAGAAACAAAAGAAGATGAAATATCAATTTAAGGAGTGAGAGTTGACAAAGAGCAGAGAGAAAGAGAGGGAGAGCGACAGTTTATCTTCTGCGATGTTTCCTGTAATGCGAGTGATACCAAACTGTGAAATCTCATCTGTAAGTACCGTGGGCTGTGGGGAGGGGAGGAAAATTATTTGGGATTGAGGTTTCCTCGACTCTCAAGCTACAGTCTGAGATAACAGAGTGCACTACCTATCTCACCCATAGTGGCAACTTTTTTTTTGGATTGTTGAGCAAAGATATTTATGTCAGTCTTAGCCAATTCGAACAGAACAGTATTGTTTTGTAGCTCAAAAGCGGGACATTTTCGGACACATGTTGGAAAAAAAGTATTATTTTGACCTCTAGTATATGTAATTACAAGGACGACGTATGTTTCTGATACACCCTGTATAATCTTATTCACCTTACGTAGCTCCACTGTATTATGTACAGCTTGTTGCTCTCTTTAGATTCAGAACATGTTAATTGTGAATTATGTAAGCACCTGAATTCATTACCTCACCTTAATGTTAATTGGTGTCTGTAGATGTGACGATCTGCCAATGATTTCTACTACCTTTTTCAATGCATCATTTTATGAACTACGAGACATTCCTCTAACTGTGTTTATTCATTTTTTTTTTCCCAGAAGTCAACCCTAATCGTTTAAATGAAACAGTTTTCAATGGCAGTCTTCATAACACTATTCTAGATGGTCATGGACCGTTTTCTCCCCCTCCCCCGACACCTCCTCCAACTCCGCCTCCCACCGAACCCCCATTGAATGATTCACCTGAAAGTATCAAAGATAATGTAGAAGAAAATGAAAGGCTGTGCGAACGAAGGTAAGGCATCAATCTGTTTTTTTTTGGCTGTTAAGAATAGGTATTCATAATTTTTACAAGTCACACATTGTTTGTGCGGGATAAAATTATTCACAGGGGTGCAAAATGTTCCAAAATTCTGGAAGTTTCACGCTATCTTGAATTTTTTCCTCAAAGGATTTTCAACAAATTTCTTCTCAAAAATTTGAAAAGTGAAGACTTTTTCCCCCCTTTTTTGGCTGTTGTTAACATTGTGTGCACTCGAAATGGCCGATATTTTCAACATTTTGAGGCCATTCTTTTGGGAAATGTTTTTGCCGGCCAAATTTCCTCACTTTCCCAGAAATTTTCTCGCTTCCATGTATGCACCCCTGAATATTTAATGGTATTGTCACTGTCAAACTTTAACACTTCAGTGGTCAAAGCCGTTTATAAACGTCTAAATGGATTTTGTCATTGGCGGTCAAGGCCGTTTATAAACGTCATCATGATTGCATGAGTATTGAGCATAGCGGATGTTAAAAAATGTCCACATAATTGGTATCCGCTAGGGCGAAACACTTCTCGACTACTGGGCAATCTTAGCGCGTGCAAAATTGGCCGACCGCATAAGTGTTGAAAGTTCATTATAGACCTCGTTTACTAACCAATACTGTTTCTTTCTGGTCATTTGCCTTTAAATTGTTTTGTGGTTCAAAATATTACCCTTTCAAGAGTAATTACTCAAGGTGTTTCAGACCACCTGGTCATAGAGGGTGTTTCAGGCGATTCAAATTTGAAAACCTCCAATGACAACAATGGTTGTACTAAAAACTTATAAAATCCATTCCTAAACGAGCGAAATGCTCTCAAATACTTGATCATAATGGCGGTTTTGGGCGCTAGAACTGGGAGATTTCCATCCAATCATACTGTCACTCCTTTGGCACCTGTGTCCTTCAATTTGCTGGGAATCATCACCCTGATGACTAGTCATTCTGCTCCCAGCATAGAAAAAGTGACAACATTAAGATGGAATCTCCCATTATTAGAGCCTAACACCGCATTTACTTTTATGCGTTTGAGAGTATTTTATAACTTATGAGTTTAGAATTGGATTTTGTAAGTTTTCAGTGCCACCATCGTTATTTGTGCATGTTCTTACATCTGTTATGGCCCTCAAAGCGCCCGTAGTTAATGTTTGTAACAGCCTCATTGTGGTATTCCTGATTTTACCAAAAGAGTCTATTTTGTTGCTTTCTTCCCCACATCTGCAAAACTCCAGGATGGATGTCTTTTGTGAGTAAATAAGATAGCTGAAAATTTGAAGGGTTTAAACTTTTTTCTTCTTCTTTTTTTCAGACTGAGGAGGAACGATCGAGAAAATATTGTATCTCTAGACAAAATAGTTGAAAAAGCTTGGGAACCCATTCCCCTTGATGGAGGAATCCCAAACAAACCTCTTTTAAAAAGGAAAGTGTACAAAGAAGAGTCTAACTCAGTAAGTGTTCTACCAGATAATATTTTATTGTGCTCACCTTATTCAGTTATTTCAGGGTTGCCACCCACGAGGAAAACTAGTAAAACGGAATTGACTGGTGAGGGAGAAAAAACAGGAATTTTGGCAAAATTAGGCAAACAGAGAATTCATTTTCCTTCATTGATCTGTTTTTAATGGATTTGTAGGGCCTGCAAGTATTAAAGTGAATGGATGAGCGGGTAGCTACCAACTATGCAGTCTACTTTGAAGGACATTGTCAGTGCAAAATGATCATGTGCTGATGGTTTACATTTATCTTTTAAATTGTGCTTCTGTGTCCAATTTTTTGCAACCACAGGAAAAATACAGGGATTACATAGGGAATTTGAAAATTTCCAAGGAGTGGCAACCCTGGTTATTTGTCGGGATCAGCATTTTACAGGTACTGATATTGTAAGCGTTTATCCAACTTTACAATTGATTTGGAGATTTGAGTAATTTTATCAATGAGTATTTTCTCCAAAAATCAGTCTTCATAACTTACGCTTTTATGGTTGATACCGCGATAACAGGACTTTTTGCTGACGCCAATAACGGTATCATTGCATAATTAAAATGTTTAAAGCTTTAATAATAAAAAAAAAAAAAAAAAAAAAAAAAAAAAAAAAAAAAAGCTACCAAGTAAATAATTATTTTGGTTAAAAAAGTTTCTTCTAGCAATTTCAACAAAAACTAACTGTAAATTTAATGATGCTTTGAAATCACACTGCTTTTGAGGAGTTGAAAGTTCGCTCTGCCATAACAGGATATCTAGTCATTCTGTCAGATCATTTCTCCAATTTTGACTCTTAAAAAGCTGTGTAATTTCAATGATTCATTACATTTACTGTCTGTTACTGTAGAACTCACTGAAAGAAACGTGTTTAACAGAAATATTCATTCACGTAGTAGCTTTAAATGTTTTTATCATGCAATTTCTGTGACATTACTTGGCTTTAGCGGAAAATCCTGTTACTTTGAAACTACCCTTGTAGTAAATATAGTGGCCAATTCAAAGTTTCAATTTTCTTTTCTTTACTTTTTGATTATTAAAAGGATATTTCTTTTCACATGATTATCATCTGTTTGAAAAATCATCTTCTGACTCAATTCTAATAATTAATGAAAAATATAAGTTGAGGCACTATGAAGCAGAAGGTCTTTCATTTTTAAAGGTAGATACATATCTGCTTTGACTTTGTCAGGTACATAATTCAATCTTTTTTCTGTATCT
Source organism: Trialeurodes vaporariorum (assembly GCA_011764245.1). Lineage (NCBI taxonomy): Eukaryota > Metazoa > Arthropoda > Insecta > Hemiptera > Aleyrodidae > Trialeurodes > Trialeurodes vaporariorum. Next base: position 62,521,709 of record VMOF01000001.1, read on the forward strand.
TTTAAGTTTGCTCTTTTCACTATCTGTTCTATCCTTCCAGTTCTTTACGTTTCCTGACTTTGTCTTATTTCTTCAATTTTTATTTATTTTTTATTGCAGAGGAAGAGGAAATCAGGCAAACTCTCGTCCGGAGCGGACACTTTAATTGTATCAGAACTTTTTTCAATGGGAAAATACAATTTAAATAAGGGTCCTGGATTTGACCCTTGGATTCTTGCGGAATTTCATGCTGAGCAAATTCTAAGACTGAAAGAATCCGTTTCTAAGAGGAAAAAAATTCTTGGTTTGTAGTTTTACCAGCTTTTTCTTTTTACTTTCTCACTCTAATGAAATTGGAAAAATTGAGAAAGTATTGCAATGGCGCAGAGATTTTTGATGCATTTTGTTTCGATACTTGGCTCGCTGCGACTAAGTAAATCATGATAATTATAAAATAACTGGCTCTTATCATGCCTAATACTATCCTAAAGAACATCCATCTATGAAATTTCAATATTTTTTAACTCTATGTGGTAGGGAGGGGTAAATGCACAAAATTTCTGTGGCGCCTGTCTGTCCGTCTGTCTGTCTGTCTGTCTGTGTGTGTGTCTGTCTGTCCGTCCGTAACCAAAATGTGAAACCCAGCATAACTTTTGAACAATTGATCCATATGCATCCAACTTTTGCAGAGATGTTGCTTTTAACATTCCCCAGAGGAACTTTCTTTTGTTTTTTTAAAAGTTTAATTTTTAGGTTAGTTAAGGGTGAGAAATGGTTTCCATTAAAATCAATGAGATAATGGGTCAAAAAAGAGAAAAATTTAAATATTTCAAATATGGATGTTTGGATTTGGAAGAAAGTTTGCAAAAATATTCTGCAACCAGCCCGCAGTAAAGTTAACCTCTTATAGTTCAACAATATAACCCTTAAGACCGTTTAAAGAATTAATTCAGGACGTTCGAGCCAAAAAATGGAAGAAAAGAGAAATTAATCTTGTATCTCAGAGTCAATTACTGAAGGCTGGTTGTATCTTGATGAAACTTTGTTTTACACAATGTACTACCACATTACTAAAATATTTTCTTCACACTATCATCATAATAAATCCTTCTGACCGCTTCAAGGAACCATATCATATTGGTGCGATTGAGAAAAAACAAGACAAATTAAGCAAATAAAAACATAATCCTACTCATTGAGATAATTTGGGTTAGGCTCAACTAATTTTAATTAAATCTGGAATAAACAATCTACCAATCTACCTACATTTAGTCTACTTTAGAAAGAACCTTTTATCATTACAATATACAGCCCTTAAGACCATTTAAAAATCAAAATAGGGCGTTCTGGCCAAAAAACAGAATTAAAGTGAAGAATTAATCTGAAACCTTGAATTCAATCATTAATGATACTTTGTAGGGAACTCCCTAAGTTTATTTTTTTTTAACAGCAGTCAGGGTGTCTGGCATTAGGGAAAACCTGCAAAATCTGGAATTTTCGGAGAACGCAGTGTCGTAATATCATCAGGGTAAATGCGAGAGTAAACTCTCTCTTCCCTAAAAACTTCTTCCTGAGAATTGTGAGCAAATGGAGATTTTTAGCTGAAGAGCACACCTCTTGTTTTAAGTTCTTAGTTCCTCAATTATATTTGTTATAAGTATGCGTGAGAGAAAATGATAGTTTGTTTGTCTTTAAAACCTGATATCCCTGGAGGAAATAAAACTTTGAAAGAATTTGAACTATGGTGCGCAGGATTGAGGGACGTGAGCAAACAAACGCAAAACCAAATCTGTTCTCCGTTCACAACATTTCAAATTAACCATTAATTGAAAAGCAGTAGAATTATTAGTTTAATAAATTTCAAGACAAAAAATTGAAAGCCAGCTTTAATATTAATACCCACATCAAGATAGTTTATTCCCAATTGGAAATATTCCAACGGAAGAAATTCCCGGAAATTTAAAAACACTGAACACGCACCATTTATTTCATCTTTACTTCGAGCCAAGTTTTTGTCCTAAATTATAGTATAATATTTCCTCCTTCTTTTTTTCACAGATATGTTAGATGCAGGATCTGAGTATGATGGAGGTAAGCAGTCTCTCACTTTTACCAGTCAATTTTTGTATTTTCCAATTAGATTTTTACGTATTTCACTGGGACAATAGATTTTGTCGTTATATCTGATAAAAAGAAAGTCATCAAACCATGATGATCTCTTCGTTGTCAGCTGTGCCAGATCAAAGACATGAATTCAAGAAGATAGAGTGCAAAACATGCTGGCCAACGGTAGAACCTCATCCGTCGCAACATGTATAGACCAAGTGAGACTTTAAAGTCCCCATTTCTACCCTGCTCCTACCTTGAAGATGCTTTGAAGTACATTTTCAAGAAAGCGAGGGTTTTGTGAATTATTTGCCAACTGAAGGTGGGAAAGTATTGAATGAGATAAGTTTGCAGTTTTTTCAGCCAAATACACGTAAAATTTTGTCAGCGAAGTTGAAAATATGCTTCGTAAACCTCAAATCTTAAGTGGAAGAAAATTGAATGTTGGTTTTACAGAAGTTTTGCTGGGCTCAACAAAATCACTCAGTAAATTGCGTGATCCTGTAAATTAAGATTGTACTGGAATGGTGCTAAACTGAAGTTTTTCTCACAGAAATTTCTTAATTTTTGCAGATTTCTATGGTTTTGACGACACTGACATTAATGATGGAGGAGGTATGTTATGTTTTATGCATATTTTATTAAAGTAAATGTACAAATTTTAATTTTTAATTCCTTTATACATTTTTTTTAATTTATCTTTCAATATCTACATAACTGTCATCTCTTCTTAGTTCTCAAGATACTAGAATTTCTATGGCTTTGAATCATGTTAAATTTTTCAGTCTGTTTTTGAGTGTGAATTGATATCTTTTAAGATGTAGCCCATCTCTCAAACTGGAAAACGTTTTACTTTTATTTAGCTGTTTCATTTACTTGATATATCCCTGTCCCTTGTGAGTAGTAAAAAAAATTATGGAAGCATCAGGCATCCAAGAATTAATTCTTTTAGAAGTAGGGGCTGATGAAGTACTTTATAGCCAAGAATTAATTCTTTTAGAAGTAGGGGCTGATTTTATTATTACTATTATCCAAATACTTCAACTTTTTTTTTTTTTTTTCCCAGATTTTGATCCGGACGATGACAACAATATTGGTGATTGTGTCGAAAACATTGATGTTCCTCTACCGCCTGCAAATAACGCTGGAACCATTTTTGATGGTATGTCAGGAAATATTTGGAATGGAAATGCTGTAGAACCCACCGAAGGAGATCAATATGAAGCGCATGCACTCAAAACAATACAGCAATACAATGCCAATAGAACTTTAGATGTAAGTGAACCTGAATCCCAATATTTTGTTTCAAATCCTCTATGAATGAAAGTGGAAGCCTGGGCCCAATAAATGTACGGTACAAACGGGTTTTAGGTCTTACCTAAAAATGACGATTCTAACCTCACATTTCTTTAACGGCACATCGGAATGTTGGGAGTGCTCCCAACTCTACGTTACTTAGGGCGGGTCTAGAGCCTTCCCAACCCACCGTAAGTGCTACTTCGAGGTTAGTTTTGTGGTTTCGCCATTTTTAAACGGTCCGGTGCAGTCCGTTGACTGGTGGCCGATGCTTGTTGAAGTACTTAGGGCGGACTTGGGGCCGAGGACCAAGTGTACCGTACATTTATTCGGCCCTGGAAGGTCAAGATTTGTTGGCGTTGGGTTAACAATGTGTCCATAATTACCTTTCCAAAAGCACTTCTCAAGAATCCCAATGGTAGAAAAACTCAAACTTGAAGAAAATGTGGCCTTTAATTATTACCCCTTTGCTCTTCAATAATGACATTTTTAACAGTTGTGGTGAGTGTAAAGATGTTCCAAAATTAAAGAGTATTTCTGTAAAACAGGTTATGTTCTTATTCAAGAATCCTGATTTCAATGTGTAACTGTGTTAGATTTTAATGAGGGTAACTGGGTTTTCTTCCAAAAAGAAAACATCTGTTTAAGTGATTAATACTGTATTGTGCATATAAGCCGCACCTATTTGTTGGATTTCTCCCCTCAAAAATTGGGGTGAGACTTATCCGCAAGACTTGCCCAATTTTCGACAAATCGCCGGAATTTGTGTCTTTTGAAAAGTTACTTTCCACTACAACTTCTGGTGGTAGATAATAATTATAATAGTAAGGATCTTCAACAGAACGCATGCCTGCCTTATAAGAAGGAGGTTAACCCTTTCACTGCTACGAACGAGTATACTCGCGGAAAAAAAATCTTTCCTCAGAGCTACGCCCGAGTATACTCGCATTCGTGACTTCCATTGAATTTCCGGCCGTAGCGCTGCTGCGATTGAACCAAACATAGGACTATAGGTACTCATTCTGTCGGGAAAGATACTAACTACAAGTTACAAGTGTTTCCGATAGAATGCGTTGCCCCTTGATTTTAAAATATGTTTCGTCTCTGCATGTTTTGCTTCTGCTCAGCTGACGAAACCAAGTTAACCTAAGTTTGTCGGTATCGCGCTTGCCTCAGGGGTACGGATTTTTTGCAGCGAGTATACTCGTTCGTAGCAGGTAATGGGTATATCAACAAATATGATTTTGGATGATTTTTTTATTTTTTTTTCTAATGATTTTTGGCCATCTGAAAATGATCGAATTTGCATAATTTTCGATTCCTAACTCAGCTGGGGGGTGGCACTGAATTCCTAACTCAGCAGGCAAAGGGTTAAGACAGGGGAAGATCTGCAGATGACTGGTTTGACGCATCTGTGACGCAATGGTGCAACGACCGCTCATCATCTCAGTCAAAAGACTTTTTTGCCTTTGCTAGGAGAGCATTGAGAGTTGCAGTAGTAGGGATGAGGAATCCAGCAACTTAAATGAATCTCCTAATATTATGGGTATGGCTAACGCCATCCCATTACTGTGTCCGTATTTTTCTCTAATCCTTTCATTGGTATTTTTATCTCAAATGGGTGCGGCTAATATGTGAGAATTTTTTTTTTCGTCCTCCTGAAATCTGGGGTGCAGCTTGCGAGCATGACAATATGGTAACACCCAATCATCCAATCCCTCTAAAGTTTACACAATATTCTTTTGTAATCAGATTTTCTAATCAGAGGTACATTCTCTGTTTTATCCAGAGATTACTAAGCTAAAAAGATATGGCAGAACTGCTCAGAACTGTTAATCAACTCATACAATCTGGTGGACTATTTTTGTAAACAATTCTGAAAGTAACTGAAGTGCGTTCGGCTGCCAGTAAATGACTTTTGATCAAAGTTTTAGTGGTTCTTTTAGTGGTTAAATTTTTCCCGTGACATTTACCATTTTGTCAACGTGTTTGTAAAGAAAAAAAATTCAGAAAAGTGTGTGCCTTGAATTTATTCCCACTAACAGCAGTAATAGCAATGTTTACAAAAAATGGTCCACCAGGTGGTACGCCGTATTGTATCATGGCCTATTTGAAGGCGTTTTTTACGAAATGTCGATTAACGGTTTTCTAACATGGCGGGGATAGGACTTGCCATGTATCTCTTTGGCTTAGTAATCTCTGGTTCTATCCATCCTTTTACCGAAGTACCCCTTAATTTGTAATGGTAAAATAAATGATTCTTTCATAAACAACTTGTTACAGCACCCTTGTTGAATATTTTTTTTTTAACTTTTCTTGTTTTTCAATGTTTTTACCCTTCGTTATTATCTTTCATTGTTTAGGAATCTCGTGCCAATGATTTAGCGTTACGTGTGGCTGCCTGGCATGAAATGATTGGCCCTGTTCTGAAAGAGGCGGAAGCCAGAAGTAGCTTTGATATCCACGAGTATGGCTCTAAAATTCTTAGCAATTTCCCTGATGACAATAGGAGGACAACAATTTCTTTTGAGAAAGTAGCAAGAGGCCAACCTCCTGAAGAAGTGGCTCGATATTTTTTATCCTCTTTAGTTTTGGTGAGTATTCATGTAATATCACTCAACTTATTTGATTTTTTCTGTCATCGAAACTGAATCCTTCTTACCGATGGAAGTGGTTTTCCTGGAGCTAGTTTCAGCTAATATGTAGTGCAGCGGGCCGATCCTTGAAATTCACCACTTTTGGGTAGACTGGATTAGAATGGAAAACGGTGATTGTTGGAGGCGAGTCACGTGGTTGCCAAGTCTAATCAAAATACGGACTATATCTAATTGGTTATCGGGTACACTCCAAGACTGCCCGATAACCAATTAGGTAGATAAATTCCGTATTTTGATTAGACTTGGCAACCACGTGACTCGTCTCCACCTATCACCGTTTTCCATTCTTGTCCAGTCTACCCAAAAGTCGTGAATTTCAAGGATCGGCCGGCAGTAGACCTTGGTTATGAGCTGCAGACATTTCAAAGAAATGAATCTCAACTAAAAATGACTGTACTTAATGTGGAAAATAAAAATGTTCTTCAAATAAAAGTTTTCGTGATAGTGGTGAAAACTGAAAAGACAAAAGAAAATAACCAAAATTGATGGAAAATAGGATTTATTCATGTTTGATAGTTCGCTGTAGCTATAGAGAGGGTCAGTTCTGTTGTAAAATTGCTTGGAAATAACGTTGAGAGTATTAGAAAGTTCCAAAATTTACTCACAAACTCATTAAAAGTACCTATTCAAGAAAATCATTTGGTTGCAGTATAAAGTGAGTGAGTCCTGATGGGGGAATACCATCTAATTGCAGCTTTCTTTGCTGAGAATAGTGATTCATCATTTTAAAAAGCAGCAACTAGACAGGATTCCTCCATTGTGACCTGCTCATCTGACCGCCATCTTGAATTCCCCTCTAACGCCTATTCAGGTATGAGTATATTTCGAGCTTTTTTTATGCATTCAATGTGATTTTCACGTGTTTTTACACAGGAATGACCTTCCATTGTAACTCTGTAGCAAAAGTTTTCAATAGACTCATTGTGCACGTTTGTGCAATCTAGGCAGTGTTGCTGTCTTTCAGATAACTTGGTATCCGATTTTTCTCATTTGACTATGTGCAAAAGTTGGTAATTTATAGGAAAATCTGGCAACATTGAATCCAGGGTGGCTTAGGATGGTGTAACCAAGAAGAAAAGCGTCGGTGGGTTTTTTTGCGCAAGTTACACAGTCCTTAGGCGCTCAAATTGTCGCAACTTGACACGATCAGCCTTTGTCAAGGCTGCAACTTTCATCCCGCAAAGGACTGTTGGACAAATAACAGTCGTGTACAACACAGACAGTAGACTCCAAGGAAAACGATGCTGCCTCAGGAACGGAACCATGCTATACAATGCTTTTTAGCCTGAACTAACACGATTACGAACGGTATCTGGCCTTGACAGGGTGCTACAGATGGTTGAGCTGAGGTAAGGGAAAGATTTCACCCAAGGGATGTCCAAAGTCCCAATAGTCATTCTATCAAGCACCTCAACATTCAACAAGCCCTAAAGGATCTCGAAGAAGGATGGAACTCTTGGTGCAGTTCAGAAGCAGACCAACACACGCCAAGTTCTCAGTGAGCTTGGCCAGAATTGGCCTAACTCTTCAGCAATCTTCGCTGGAATAAGCAGATCATCCGCCTAAGCCAGAACACAAGGAAATTGGAGTTCTGACAAATTCTTTAAAGTTGAAAGGGAGACTTCAGAGGCGGTTTTACGGATCATTTCATTAAGGACAAGGACAAACAAGAACCCTGAAATTGGACACCCCTGTTTCCTTCAAGATCGGATGGACTAATACGGTTCCGGAGGAGTACCGGACAAAATCAGACATGGCAAGGGCTCAAAGGACGGCTAAATAATGAGATGAATGTAAGAGAGTAAACAGTAAGAGAGAAGATTCTTACCTGAAGTCAGCTGCGGGGAGATGTGATCGCACTTATCAGGAAAGCCTTTAAAAATGCTGACAATGAGTGTGTCATGTGAAATACGCAATTGCAACGCGTGATGCACGCGCGTGGAGCGCGTAACGAGGCGCAGAGGCCTCGGCACCGCTAAACTTTGGACTTCGCGAAACGGTCGCGAACGGCCCAGCGCAGCGCAAATCAATCTATCCTTTACCCAGAGATAAGAAAGTCATGCGGTGTGCCTTCCCCCTCACTCATTGTGGCACCGTGTCAAACCTTTCCTGCTGGGTGTCTCGTCTCGGTACGGTATCCCGGCTCTTTCCGATCCTTTCAATCCTCCCCCCTCCAAGAGTGAGAGAAACAAAAATCAGGTCTGTCGTTCGCTCTGAAAAATGAGCATAAGAGCTAATCCAGCAGCTGGGGCGGCAGAACCTTTACATTCTACATTCTACATTCTACAAGTTACACAGTCCTACTTTTAGACAGCATCATCTGGAAAATGGGGCAGAACTTAAGCGCGCAATTTCTGTCTGTCATTTCTGATTTTCACGTACTGTAAAAATGTTTTTTTCTTTTTCTGTTTTAGGCAAATACTTACAATGTGGAGCTTGGTAAATCAGTGAAAGAAGACTTGGCTACCAATTGCCTTGAATTAACAATTCTTAGTAAAGTTAGACATCAAGATGAGATAGATGATAACATGCGAAGCAATAATCGTCAATCATAGTACTTCTTCAACTTTTCCTATACACTGAGCTCATCTGAGTAACCCTTGGCACCTGCTCAAAGTGCGTTGTGTCACAACGCAGCTGTGTTCTGATTCAGTAAAAACTGAGGTGATAGAGAGCTCTGATCAAGTGCGCTCGATTTTGTCCTCAATGGGTTTCTTGCAAACTTTTGCACCTTTATTATGGAGGGCTTGTGTAAAATTATGTGAAAATCAAAGTCAAAAAGTCTCCAAAATTTGCTCGTAAATCCTCTAAAGGTGTTTTAAGAGAAATCCAAGATGGCTGTCCAATGAGTGGGTCGAAATGGGGAAGTCCTCCCATTGAATCATAGCTTTCTCTATGATGAATTACTTTTCTCAGCATAGAAAGTTGTGGTTGGTTGAAACTTCTCCATTGTGACCCGCTAATTTGACTGCCATCATGGGTTCTCTGAAACTTTAAAGTCAACTTTGGATTGTTCTGATTCTTCCAACGTTATTTTCAAGTGATTTTACTTTGATGTAGACCCTCTCTGCTGCAGTAGCAAAAACTTGCAATGGACCCATTTGGCAAGTCTTCTCCCATACTTTCTCCCAGCTTTGTTTTAAAAGTTTTATCACCCTTTTAATTTTGTGAAAAAGTGATTTCGACCCCAAATTTAGATTCAATTTGTAAATACAACCAAACTGACACCTTATTTGTTTGAGATTAAATGATTTGAAAATGAAAAGTTAGTTTGCTGTAAGCAAACAAGTTGACAGGTAATAATTGATTCCAAATCAATCAAATGCTTCGAAGTTTGGTCCAATTTTTATTGTTTTTAATGTTTTTACAAGATGCTGTCAATTTTGAAGCTAAAATATTTTTCTCCGTAATATACTACAAATATTTTATGCAAGGAGCCCAGGGTTGCTTGCGTAGTGAATACATAGAGTGTTAGTTTTTTCCTATTTCTTGATTTTTCTTTACTTTTTTATACACTTTCATATTCTTTATTTTTTAATCTTTAAATTGAGATATTGTTAGTTTATTTGTACATATCCATGGTAAAAACTACCTTAGAAAGGTAATTTGATCTCAGTTTATAGATTTATCTTTAAATATTTGTTTGTTTGTTTATTTTTTTACCAACTAGGGGCAGATCAGAATTTTAGCCCCAATAATGATAGGCTTCTTGGTTGTTAATTTGTGGGGATCTGTGAAAAAGTGGCCCAATTCTAACTACTGCAATATTGAGTCTTTAAATTGTCGAAGTGACTGCAATATTGAGTCAGTAAATTGTTTGAATGGTTTCCTACCGTACCGTTTGTGCTAAAAATTTAAAGCAATGACATTGTCTTGTTCTATTTTTACGTGGCATTATTTGTGCCAGAGAATAATCAATTCTTATAGACAATCAGCAGTTTTAAATTTGATTTTTCCAGCATGTATCAGGATATACAACTTACTAATTTCTAATGCAAAATGGTTTATTTAATTAAAAGCATGTTGAAATCTGTTTGTTTATTGTATGATTGTACTCACTATAGCCTGTGTCCTAGAAGAGATTGGACTCAGCAGTTGTACAACTTTCATGAAAACATCAGCTTTGAACTGCCAATGGAACTACTCCCCATTATTGGCGGTGCGTAATATCTCAAAGCTGATGTTCTCATAAAAGCCATGAAACTGTCAAGTCCAACAATTTTTGGAACAGTCTTTTGATTGTTTCTAGCTCCATTCAAAATTTTATTGAGATTGTGAGCCTGAGTCATGTATTCAATTCATAATTCTTTCAAAATTAAAAATTTCCTTTACAAGCTCAATCGTTTGTTTTCATCTTTACACTAGTCTCAATGGGGCTGTTGCAAGCTTCTGCTACTGATGAACAAACTATCAATTCTGTTTGATTCTATCAAAGTTATCAAACCATCGACCGCATCACTATCAGTGTAAAAATGTAAGTAGGTAAACATTGTAAACAGTTTACATTGCATGTACTGGGGAGAAGCAGTGCTGTGCGCAAAAGCTCACAGCTAGGGAGCCACCTTTAAGCTGAGTATCTGCCGACTCTCCAAGAGTTCATGTTGCCATTCAACCTCGTCCCAGCGGTGAGTCTTGAAACTTCAGAGATTATGCTTAAAGAAAAAATCATATTCTGAAAGTTTTTATGATCGGCGTTTGTTTCAATTGAATAGACGCTTTTCTAGAATAACAAATATTACTAAATGTTAATGCAACAGCATGATGTTTGGCTTGAGAGACGGGCTGATCATGGGCTGTGTGACTTGGGCTATGATTGCACCGTACTGACTTATTTCACTGGAGTAGGTAAAGTTTCCTCCTTTGTGTTCCTTTTATGTGCCTCTTAGAATTGAATTTCTTCAATTTTATTTTAGGAAAGCAAATTTTCTTTATCCAGATTCGTTTTCTGTGCAAAACTCTCATTAGATTGCCACCCAAAAACATGCAATAAGTTTCATCTCGACCCTATGTACTGATGAGAATGTGAAACGGATTCATCAGCGGTAGCTTGTTGGCAGTTAGGGTTGACATGGAACTTACCATGCGTTGCTGTGCAGTAATCTAAGCAGAATTTCACGGTGAGACCGAACTTGGTTACAGTATGATTTTAAAATTTTTTAGTTTTTGGTTGTACAACTCTTTTTGTAGCTGTCAGGAATTTTCGAAAATTGGTTCTAAGTTGGACTTTGAACTTTTATATCTCGTACCCCAAAATGATATTGCTTTTCGGTTTAGGCGAAAATGCTTACAATTGAATGCCCTTTCGCAAAAGATATTAAATTGCTATTTGAAAATTTTGAGATTCAGGGGGTTCCCACACTGACAATCCCCAAAACCAAATTTTGGAATTTGACATTATTTTTAAATGAAATTTCAGGTCGGAATTACCATGAAAGAAATGTTGCCACATTTTTTTCTGGTCATCTATTCGATAAATCGTAATGAGCAGTAGGCTGATTATGTACGATTGTATCGTAATGCTGTTGAGTAGGTGATTGAGTACGTGTTATTCTTATGGGGGTGTCATTACTATAGGTTTCATTCCTATAGAAACCCTCCTATCTTTACAGAAATGGGAGGGTTTCTATTGGAATGAAACCTATGGTAATGACAAGGCCCATAAGAATAATATGTACTCGATCATTGACTTGATGGCATTACGATGCGATCACTCAATCAGCCTGCTGGTTACGTGAAACACCCTACACAATGAATAAGTTGTTTATGTTGTAAATTCCGAAGAGAGCTAGCTCGGTGTTTCCAAGCGGTGGTTTCTATAGTAATTTGTTGCTTTTGCTCTGAGACCCTGGCGAGACTTTTCTTCAAGAGCTTGCAATTTTTCTGTGTCGCAGTGGTGATGGTGAATATTTAGCAAAATTTGCATTGTGAATAGTAGGAAATCGATGGTGGCCCTTAGAAGGACTGTTTCTATGTGTGGCATATTCAAGGTGCAAATATCCGTTCAGTTGCTCAGTTATTCGGCGTATTGTCTGTCGGTGATGAGTGTCCTGGAACGTAAGGTTTCCATCAGCCTGGCTGTACCGACTTCAGTGGTGGATCACGAATGGATGATTAATGTTCTATCGAGAGAGGCGTTTTATTTACGTGGATCGTGCGGTGATTGGCTGGGGAGGGGAGTGTTACTTTGCCGCGGTGAGCCAATCAGCGTGCGAGTCTTTAGTCACTTCCCGCGCACCGTGCGCGGTTGCCATGTCAGTGAGCGAAGTTGCGGTTGGCGCGTAAATGATGCGGTGATTGCGGTGTTGCCGTAGCTGTGTGGTTGAGATGGCGTCACACATTTTTGACGTGAGTAAGGCCCTATTCCACCTGAGACTTTTGTCGCCGGATCTAGCGTCAAGAAGCTGAAAACTCCCTTCCACCTAGGCGACTTGACGTGCGTCTCCGATGCAAACGGTGCCTCTCACCACTCATTCGTTTACCGAAATCGTCGGTCATTTTTCACGTAATAATATAATAACAAGAAAATAATAATAACAAAGTAATATAATAATAACAAGAACCGGGGGTGATGGTTGTCTTGGTTGTTTTCAGCGGAATTAAAGATGACACAGGGATATTGATGAAACGCGGGAGCTCAACGTTGCACTAGAAGCCAAAAAAGTAGGATTCGATCCTACTTCTAGCGACTTGACGCTAGATCCCGGATCTTCGCTCCTCCACCTGATCTTCCCGACGCTGACGCTAGATCCGAAGAAAGTAGGATTCGATCCTACTTCTAGCGACTTGACACTAGATCCCGGATCTTCGCTCCTCCACCTGATCTTCCCGACGCTGACGCTAGATCCGGCGACTAAAGTCTCAGGTGGAATAGGACCTGTAGTAACTACTTTGGCGCTTCACAACTATCATGGAACCAAAGACATCATAGTAGAAGACTGGCCTCTGCTATCTCTTTGCAAGGGGGAAAAGTGAAGCCCGTCTTGGCACGGGCTGATGGGCAGGGCACTTCCCCGCGCGGTGGTATGAGCCCATGTAACATTAGCTCTTATGGAGCCTCTCTCTTCAAATCTATTTTAGTCAATTATTTTTACGAATAACAAAGTCGAGTCTCACAATATGTTGCACAGTATAGTATATCATACATTTAAACCGAAAATTTGGATCAATTTAAGGCGTCCATTCTTCAATAATCGAAGTTAACGATCGGCGCGCGGCGGGCCATTGTTTACTTTAGCACCCATAACCTCTCTGCCGTACTTTCTATCGTAAATATCTACCGGAGAAATTCACCAAAACTTTAGTTTAAATTCGTCAATTTCATCTTTGGGATAAGCTCCATATCACATCTGAGTACTTTCGAAAACTAAAAGTAATTAACATTCTTTTGAAACAGTTTTATGTCTCGGCTCCATAAGCCGCAATGTTAATTTGGTTCATACCCCCGAGCGGGGAAGCCTTGCCTATGATAGTAACCGTCTTCAAATCTCGCCGGCCAGTCTTCTGGGACCAAATAATGTTAGATCCCGAGCATGGAATCGCGTGCATCTTGTGTGCGGTTTCGACCAATCAGATAGCTTACGCACGTCGCACGGTCATGTGACCGTGCGTAAGTTACGCTCGGGACCTAACATTATTTGGTCCCTGTTAATTGCGAGATAACTCCGAAACTTCAATATTCTGGTTCATTTCCATACTTTCAAGAGAGAAAAAAGAACACGTTGGTTTACGAGAGAAACATAATTATCTAATATATTTTACTTCTAGAACATAGGTAGCAGCACTAGACAGTGCTCAAGGCGGGAAATAAAAAAAAAATGAATTGCTAAATTAACACCTCCCCTCAATTGGCATATTTTTTTTATAATAACAATCAAACTAAGTTTGAAATAAGTTAAAAATAGTTTGCACCCATTAAAAAAAAAAAAAAAAAAAAAAAAAAAAAAAAAAAAATTGTAAAGTTGGGACTTTGGTCACAAGCAAAGCCCCGGATCCTTGGCACTAATAATACTTAACTTAATGCAGTGGGATCAATTTGAAACAGGAACAAAGACTGGTTGATTTAATTACAAATTAACCCGATCTGTTGAGCAAATTTGGAAAGTATGGGTCCGGACAATGATTTTGTGAACAGATCAGCGCAATTTGCATCTGATAGAGTGTATTTTAGGACTACCTCGCCGTTCTCAATACATTTTCGGACAAAATTATATTCAACTACAAAATGCTTGCTTCTTTCTCTGACAGAGTCAATCTGTGAAATAAAAATGGCGCCCTGATTACCACAATTTATGATGGGTTTTTCCGGGATCAGATGTCTGAATCCTATCTCTTGCATAAATAACTTCAACCTTAAAACTTCACATACTGTTTCGTACAACGCAATGTACTCAGCATGAATGGTAGAGCTTGCGACACTTTTCTGTTTTCTACTTTTCCAGCTGACGGCGCGGCACCGCCACCCATGCTGATGACATGGTATCAGACATATCGCCAGCTCAATCGGCATCACAAAAGCACGAGAATTCACCTTCCTTTCTGTACACTAGTGTGTGATTATTCGTTCCTCTCAAGTATCTAAGTACATTTTGTACCCCTTTCCAATTGTTGGCAGCATTGACTCAGCTTACACACTGCGTTTGCAATGTCAGGCCGAGTGGAAGTACTTAGGTACAATAAACACCCGATAGTCTTTTGATAGAGGTCTTTATCGAAAGGCTCCCCTACTTCTTTTAATTCAAAAGCTGCCCCTACTTGCAATGGACAAGAAGTGCCCTTACACTCAAACGTTTGCAAATCGTTCAAAATAGAGTTGATGTAGGAACTCTGGTTAATTTTTACTAATTTATTGGCTGGTCGATCAAATTGGATTGATAAAAATGAACTGATCGGACCTAGATCCTTGATTTTGACAATTTTTCCGACGTTACTTTTAAATTGTTGAACATCTTCAACCTCCCCTATAATGTAAAAGTCATCAACGTAAGTGGCTACAATTATGCCCTTTTTACAGTATACACAAGGTTCACTAATACGTTTCAAGAAACCCAACTTTATCAGGATACTACTAAGGTGTTCATACCAGTTTCGACCCAATTGTTTGAGCCCGTAAAGACGTTTTCTTAGTTTACAAACAAATCTTTCTCTCTTTGTATTTAATCCTTCAGGATAAACTGTTTCTTCTAAAGTGCTATTGAGATAGGCTCCTACTACATCTAGATGGTCAATTTTCCAATTATTCCTTACAGCTATGTAAATTAACAACCTTATTGTTTTCTTCTCTGCGATAGAGTTCTTAGTGTCTAGGTAAAGCACTCCATATATCTGTTTAAAACCTTGTGCCACCAACCTTGCCTTGTATCTTTTGATACCCGTAATTTCGTTTTCTTTGATGGCGAATACCCATTTGCTTCCGATGGCCTTCACTTCCCGGGGCCTCCTAACTATCTCCCAAGTTTCTTGCTCCTTTAGATTCCTAAGTTCTTCACTAATGGCTTCTTGCCACTGAGGGCCACGTGGTTTATTGAGGGCTTCACAAAGACTGGATGGTATTCGTTTTGCTGGGTCTTGATGTTGCTGTACAATATTGCAACAGGCACATGGTTTCCGGAGAACAGGTTCAAGCGTCGACCTTCAAGGGATTGGGATTTCGGTAATCCTGATTGGCCTAGCATGCATCGGACCATGTTCATCAATGTCTGGTTACATCGTTCCGCCAATCCATTCTTCTGCGGAACGTATGGAACTGACAATCGTCGAGTGATGCCATCCTCTTTTAAGTGGTTGTCCAGAATTTCATTAATGAACTCTCCTCCATTATCCGTCTGGAATTCCTTGATTTTCGCGTCATGAGAAGTCTCTACTTTCTTCTGGTAATGGATAAAATTCTCTCTCACACAACTTTTCTTCTTAATAGGAACTGCAGTGACATAGTTTGAGTAATTGTCGATAAAAGAGACAAAATATCTGGCGCCACTCAAAGATTTGCTCATTGGACCAGCAACATCTGAGTGTACTCTTTGGAGTATTTGATCTGTTCTATTTTCTTCTTTGCGAGGAAACCGGCCACGCCTCATCTTACCCTGAATACAATTCTCACAAACATTTTCATTGCTGTTATCGGTCAGGTTCTTTAGCGGTTCGATTTTTCTAAGACTTCCCTAGTGGAGATGACCTAGGGGTCATGCCATAGGTTGTTTGTCACTCAGCATGCTTTTGTTTTGTCATGTCTCATAGCTTCACCCTTGATCATTTCGACTGTGATACTCCCTCTACTGGTTACATAATAAAGGACTCCGATTCGGTGACCAAGGAAAATTTCTACCTCCCCATCCATAACTTTGGTTAACCCATTCTTTCTCAAGATAGTCATGCCCTTGTCTTCAAGTTTTCCCTCCGAGATGAGGTTTTCCTGGAGGCTCGGAACATATAGCACATCGGATAATTTGATGTCCCATCCTCCGCATTCATATAAGACATGTGAATTAGAACTGAGCCCTTACCTTCAATTAGCAAATGGTTTCCATTTCCTACTATGACTTCATAGCTAAATGGGAGAAAATCTTGAAATAACTCCTTGCGAAGGGGACATGTGATCAGATGCCGCTGAATCCAGAATCCAACTCCGCCATCTTGATTGCATAATTTCCGCTGAGTGCACAATGCCTTGAATCCTTCAGATACTACGGACGCAGATGCCTGATTTTCACATGGAATTTCCCTATTTTCAGTTGCTCTGTGCTCTAACACGCGACAGTTTCTGGCAATATGGCCTTCTTTATCATACGCAAAGCATATGTATGTACTTCTGGAAGTTCCTGTACTCCATTTTCTTCGAGGAATCGAATTGCGTACCAGGATGCATGCTAGGATTCTCATTCTGCCCAAAAAACTTCTTCACTTTTAGGGCTTAGTAATCTTCATTTAACTGTCTTGATTCGTCGTTCTTCATGCGCTTTTCTTCCAGTAGTAGTTGGGATCGGACAAACTTCGATGTTATTTCGCCCCAATTGATGTGATACAATACACACTTCTAATGAACTCTGCATATCCATTTTTGGGAAGGCTCATTAAATAAAATGCCGCAATGGCTCTATCCTGAAACTGTCCACACAAACATCATAGTGTGAAAACGATGAGTCATAAAAGACTGAATCTTTGTCGCAGTTTGAATTTCTCCCCTCATCAGAGCAGCACCTTGTTCAGAGCCACCTTGGTATTGAAGTGACGGCTTGATATTTATTTCGTCCAATGTGAGATTGGCTGTTTTCTCGTGAGTCTCTAATTTACTGGACCGCTGCTTCAAATACGTGATCTGAGCTGGTCTCAGTCCATTTTCGGTTTTAACACTATCGGCGACTCTTTTGATGTGACCAGATTTCTGATGATGTTGTAGACACCGGTAAATGAGAGGCTAACAGTGCACGCCCACAAAAAAGTATCAGTTGAATACTGTAACTTTGTGGCAATACACAAATTTAACTGTTTTTTTTTAAAAAGCGCAATTTATTTACGGTGCTGTTTTTCAGCTCATCTTCTTTAACCTCCTCAATAATTCCTCCAACCAAATATTTGTTCGCTGAATCTTTTCAGCAGGGTCAAGCGGTGGTTTTTCTTCAGAGGCAAGAGAATTTAAGTGGCTCAATAAGGAGTCAAAAGCTGTCCATCTGTTGCAAATGGCCGAGGGAGATAGAATCCACTGACATTTTTTTATGGGGACCTCAAAGTCTTCAAAGTATATGATGACCCTCAAATCCGACAGAATCTTGAACAAAATAATGATTCGGGTAACATTGTTGAAATTAACTGCTTCAATCTACACATGAGTATCGAAACATTTGCAGTTAAAACTGAATAAATTCCTACCTTGAAATTTAGAAGAAAAATCATCAAAGGAATCGAAAGTCAGCTTCATATTTTTTTAACAATTCTAAATCTCTTTCCTCCGGCGTTTTTCGTTCAGGAGTGACTGCCGAAGAATGATACGATGGTTGTCCTGGAAAGCGAACTGGCACTGCATCCTCATGGAACTTCGGGCAGGTGCGAGGCACCAACTTCACTGATCCATCTGGCTTTTTCTTGTTACTTCGTCGTATAATGTGAGACTCATCAAAATGTTTGATACAAATAACTGAATTGTCTGTTGGCGTGAAGTTGGCTCGATGTATAGCACGAACCGACGACGCGCGACGCTCTCTTTTCTGAATCTTTCGGAAAGCGGAATACAGACACATTCCTTTCACTAGATCGATGATTCGGTGTACACTCAGTAACACAGCACATACGCGGCATTGCATGCAGGGGAAAATAATAAACTACTCAACACCAAAATATTATTAGTTAATAGAAACGCCCAACTGTCACTTGGTAAATAAAATCCACAACCATAGTAACCATAGTTTGAGGAAAGTAAGTTTAAAAATCTATAAGTGAAATATTGAAGAATTTTCGCGTGTCGGGTGATGCCGTTCGGGCGACGTTATGAGAAAACCTACCTAGTTTTTATCGATATCTCGGTCTCTATTGATAGCCTGAGATGTCTGCTACATAATGACAGCGTGGAGAAGGTGAGTCATATCACCGTTTTCGAGGAAAGTAAGTTTAAAAATCTATAAGTGAAATATTGAAGAATTTTCGCTTGTGTCGGGCGAAGCCTTCGGGCGACGTTATGAGAAAACCTACCTAGTTTTTATCGATATCTCGGTCTTTAATGAAAGCCTGAGATGTCTGGTACATTATGACAGCATCGAGAAGGTGAGTCATATCAGTAAGTTGCAGAGGTCTGCCAATAATCGCTTTTTCTTTGATGCTGTCAATTCTTGGCCGACTTCTCCAACTTCAGGGACGATTTTCTCGGAAATGGTTTACGAATTGGAAAAACTTGTAGGACTAAAAATGCATACTTTTTTACGGACTTTTGAGTAATGCTTTGAGTATACGTACAGATATGGCATTAGCCATCTCGCCCGTGTTAAGTGAAAAATGGATAAAACGCCGGCCGTGATACAACCGGGCATACAGAGGGGATCATAAAGATTACAGAATTCTGGTTCGAAAAGATTACGTTTCCCACTTTTCCTGTGTTTGTTTACGGAACTAGAACAAACATGGAACGTGAACAGTGGAACGTGGAATACGGAACAGTTTTGTAACAGACAAACATGGAAAATGTAATCTTTTCTCTGTAATCTTTATGATCCCCTCTGTATGCCCGGTTGTATCACGGCCGGAGTCAACTTAACAAAATTCGGGCTAATGCCATATCTGTATGTATAAGTAATCTTTGCTCTGGCCTATCAGTGGTTCCGAGCCAGTCAAAATCACGGCTCGGTAATTTGATTGAGCCAACTTCTCGATCGGCTCCGCGCTATAGTCGAGCTCAACACTTCACAAAAAAAGAGTGGGTTCAGCAACGCAGATTCTACTGTGGTTTAGAGCTCCTCAAGCTTGCTGAAATCGGGGTTTTTAAGGTTGCCGGCAAACCAGTATCGGTAACTTTTTTCTTTTATACACCATGCATCTCAAGTAAAATGTGAACTACGAAATACAACATTTTTAAGCGTGCCATACGAAGTATATGGCAAGCTTTTTACTCTCGTTTTGCTGTATACAATGAATAATATAATACAGTGTAAGATGCGCCTTCTAGTGGCCGTGTGTGTTTTGGAGATTTAGTTTTCAGGATATGTATCAAAAATTTAAATACATGGGTTGTATTGTATTGTGTCTTTTCGAGACTTTGAGTACGTGCGTCATGGAATCACACACGCAGACACGTTTAATTCTTTTAAGCGTGCCGTACATCGTACATATACGGTACGCTTCTTGTTTTCATTTTCATATCTAATATGTAGGTTGCATGCTTTGCTTATGGCAAAACCTTGGCGGGAAAGGTTTGAAAAATTGAAAACGTATTTTCTTAAAACTGGTTTCATTAATCGTTAAGTTATTGCTGAAATCCAGGAGGTATATTTTTCTATTTTCTTAAAATTGTAAAAGTTTTGGTATTCCTGTTAATTTCATTAAGTTATTAAGCGTCAAAGTCGAATTCCTTTGAACGGGATTTCTATACAGGTCCAGCAACCCAAGTCATTTGTGCCAACCTATGAGTCAAAATTCCAAGGCAGGAGGGGGGTGGAAACATCCTTCACAGAAACCCTTTTTGCCCCTCGGCTTTGGGCTCCACCGGTCACGAGATTTCTTCACGGTTCATTAAGCGGAGAGATTTGTGAGTGTGTGGGAGAGAGAGGGTGTTAGAGAGGTTTTGTGTCTCGGGACTCGCAGGGTCTGAGGACTCATACAAAAAAGTCAAAGTCTGTTTGACGAGGGTATCGAAAAGAAGTGACGAGGTATGGATGAAGAGCGGGAGGGGTATAGAAAAGAGTGGGGCTCATTCATATCCTTAAATAGACCTGAGTAGTGATGTCGTCACGATCAAAATTGGTTCCAAACAAATGCTCTATCTCGCTCACTCTTGTTGATTTACCTATAAGAAATCAGATCCAAATTTTCGAACGCAAATTCATGCTAGTTAAAGAACAGTTTTCTCAAATTTTATTGCACCATTAGATTCCACGTACCTTAAAGTATTTTTCACTCTAACAGAATTCCTAAAAGATCACAAGCGAATTTACAATCACAGTTATACCGAAAGATGTTCTACGTTTTGTCCTCGTCTTACTCACGGTCTCTTATGGGAGTATCACCGCCATGACACTCAATCATTCCAACTTCTCTCCGTATCGAAGCTATTGTTCGAGGTATAACACATGTCGCGATGGTGCTGATGAGTCTATATCCTAGAATTGTGTGCTCATAAGAAACTGTGAGTGTGACAAGGACAAAACATAGGACTTTCTTCGATATAACTGTGATTGTGCATTCATATTTTATCACTGAGAAAAAGGTGGCTGTTAAAACTGTAAGAATAGAACCATAGATATGTTTCGCCTTATTTCAATCATGAGACCTATCGTTGCTATAGTCAGCGCGCTTGAATCTACACGAATTCCGATTGTCTCTATGGAATTTCGATTATTTCTATGGGAAAAAAGCGCGGGAATACATATCCTATCAGAAAATTCATTGAAACAATCGGAAATTTTCATAAGAGACGTGGAACCCAATAGTGATAAACATAACTGGTGCAAAGAACATGTTGTTTACTAGCACTTGTATTTGAAAATTTGGATCGTGTTTCATATGGGAAAACCCACGAGAGCGAGTGAGACGGAGCCTTTTTTTGGAACCAATTTTTTTCATGACGTCACATTAAACAGGTCTTGGTCATTGGAAACATTTGAAATTCTGGGTGATCGGCAAATTGAAAAGCCCTTAATGAGCGTCTATGCAATCAAGGGATTTTTGAGGAAATTTTGGGCGTTTCGTTGAAAAAAAGGTTATTAAAATCCAGAACAAAAGGACGGGGGTAAAATTCGCATTAATAGCTCTAAAAAGTGAGAGGGGCTGTCAGGTGTCTTCCACCCCTGGACAGCCTCCTCGCTGCGGCTATGGAATTGACTCTGGAATAACTTATTTACCTATCCTAAAAAGTTTCTCGCGTGTACAGTATTTTTTACTGGAAGCTTCTTCAAATTTTGGAAATTATAGGTCCATATGGAACTTTGCTTTTCCAACACGAAAAATGATATCGACCGACGGCAACAGAAAAAGAAATAATATTACAATGCGTTATAATGAATAATGGCATAGTTTTGACTGTAAACTTTCGATACTTTTCAACAAAATAAATGGGAGGGGGGAGGGGGAATTAAAATCCACAAACGTCTTAAACCTCCACACCTACTAATCTATACCCCTAGAATGCTTGACGTGTAAAGGGCACCTGAAACGGTTAGTGCTGTATATTAAAGGATTATTTTTTCATGAATTTGCAAGTGTTCCATTTATGCATATTACATATCTACATCGTGACAATCGCAATAAGTGCTGACAGCACCTAAAACGGAAAAAAAGAAGAAGAAAAAACTGTTTATTATTTAGAATCACGGCTTTTCCGAATATGACACTTTTTGACTTCGAAAGAACGCAACCTCATTTTTGATCCCTGAGCATTGAGCAAGCCATTTAAAAGTTGGAGAAAATATATATTGTCTATACTTTATGTGGGTAAAAAAGATCGAGCTAGCCTTATCATATAATTTTCTCTTTTCAGCTTTCAATGATGGGTTTGTTGCAAAATTTTGCTACAGCGCTATAGAGTTTTGATTCTGATGTAAAATCGCCTGAAAATTACATTGGCGGCATCAAATAGTCATAAAATCCATTAATAAACCCACAAAACGCATTATAAAGAAAGCCAAAATGACAGTCGTAAAGCCAAACAATATGTGCACGCGCATACGACGAACATCAAAGATAGGCGACCCATTTTCCCCTTTTTCGTTGAAAGGGGGGGGAAAGAAAAAATCTCTACAGTCAAACTGTGATTTTAAAAATTTGCATGGTCAAGATGTTGTCTTCTGTGAAGGGGGCAAGGGGGGGAGCAAAATATCAAGAACAGGGTGTTTCAAATTTAAGTGCCAACACTGCCAACAAGTGTATTTTTGGGGTCAACATATTTATAATACTTTATTTTCCTAGATGAATAAGTGCTGCAAATGTTTCTCTTCTGAGCTAGAGCCCTCCAAAGTTTTGAAAACAAAAAACAAAAAACAAACACAAAAAAACACCGCCTGTGACTCATCTCCTTATAGATACATCTGATCTAAATTTATTTTTTTCACCATTTCTCACCAATTAAGCTCAATTGGACAGCACTTGTCACAAAAGAACCGAGTGACATTTTTGATAAAATTGAGTTATTGATTGATAGACCTAGCAATACTGGATATCGAAGCAACAAGTGCTTCTTCTAATAACAACTATTTCCCGTCAAAATTCCAGGTAAAAGTGAGCCGGTGAGCCTCATTGAAGTCATTGTCCATATGATGAAATAAAATGAGAACTTGGTTCCATTTTCTTAACCGTTAATCCGAGTCACGTAAGGAACCAACTCCTACTTGGTTCCTTTTATAGAATTGGGAACGGACTTAAGTCCGGATTAACGGATTTTAAAATATCGCAACAGTGTCAACCAACTCTGCCGTTTGGTGTCTCTTAGATATTAGGTTTTCGTGATTATGCCAAAGAAAAAGAAGAAAGGAACCAAGTCACTTTAAACGCTACAAATTAAGTACCTTTCCTATACTCTGTTCGGGATAAGAAGTCCGATGGGAAGTCTGGTAAAAACGCACTACATTGCAACGCAGCGGATTCTCGGCTGTCGATTCTTCCACGCTACGTCCGTCCCCAATGTTATTTTAAATGGGAAAACAGACTTACGAGCAGGCCTGTCAATTTGGTGGGCTTTTTAATCGTTGATAGGCGCAGGGCTCATCAAAACGTCCCCTCTGCTCTTCCGGGGCACCGCCAATGTTATTTTAAATGGGAAAACAGACTTATGAGCAGCCCTGTCATTTTGGTGGGCTTTTAATCGTTGATAGGCGCAGGGCTCATCAAAACGTCCCCTCTGCTCTTCCGGGGCACCGCCAATGTTATTTTAAATAGGGAAACAGACTTACGAGAAGGCCTGTCAATTTGGTGGGCTTTTAATCGTTGAAAGGCGCAGGGCTCATCAAAACGTCCCCTCTGCTCTTCCGGGGCACCGCCAATGTTATTTTCAATGGGAAAACAGACTTACGAGCAGCCCTGTCAATTTGGTGGGCTTTTTAATCGTTGATAGGCGCAGGGCTCATCAAAACGTCCCCTCTGCTCTTCCGGGGCACCGCCAATGTTATTTTAAATGGGAAAACAGACTTATGAGCAGCCCTGTCATTTTGGTGGGCTTTTAATCGTTGATAGGCGCAGGGCTCATCAAAACGTCCCCTCTGCTCTTCCGGGGCACCGCCAATGTTATTTTAAATAGGGAAACAGACTTACGAGAAGGCCTGTCAATTTGGTGGGCTTTTAATCGTTGAAAGGCGCAGGGCTCATCAAAACGTCCCCTCTGCTCTTCCGGGGCACCGCCAATGTTATTTTCAATGGGAAAACAGACTTATGAGCAGCCCTGCCATTTTGGTGGGCTTTTTAATCGTTGATAGGCGCAGGGCTCATCAAAACGTCCCCTCTGCTCTTCCGGGGCACCGCCAATGTTATTTTAAATGGGAAAACAGACTTATGAGCAGCCCTGTCATTTTGGTGGGCTTTTAATCGTTGATAGGCGCAGGGCTCATCAAAACGTCCCCTCTGCTCTTCCGGGGCACCGCCAATGTTATTTTAAATAGGGAAAAAGACTTACGAGCAGCCCTGTCATTTTGGTGGGCTTTTAATCGTTGAAAGGCGCAGGGCTCATCAAAACGTCCCCTCTGCTCTTCCCGGGCACCGCCAATGTTATTTTAAATGGGAAAATAGACTAACGAGCAGGCCTGTCATTTTGGTGGGCCTTTAATCGTTGATAGGCGCAGGGCTCATGAAAACGTCACCTCTGCTCTTCCGGGGCACCGCCAATGTTATTTTAAGCGGGAAAACAGACTTACGGGCAGACCTGTCATTTTGGTGGGCTTTTAATCGCTGATAGGCGCAGGGCTCATCAAAACGTTCCCTCTGCTCTTCCCGGGCACCGCCAATGTGCTTTTAAATGGGAAAACAGACTTACGAGCAGACCTGTCATCTTGGTGGGCTTTTAATCGTTGATAGGCGCAGGGCTCATCAAAACGTCCCCTCTGCTCTTCCGGGGCACCGCCAATGTTATTTTAAATGGGAAAACAGACTTTCGAGCAGACCTGTCATTTTGGTGACTTCCCATCGGACTTCTTATCCCGAACAGAGTATACATAGGAAATTCCACTTTTCCGGTGTTGAAATGCAAAAAAATAATACGGTAGTTGAATGAAATTAAAACGTAAGCAATTCCAAGTTTTTTGTTTAAATGCTAGCTCTTCAACTTTGGACTCAATTTTCTCGAGATCAGCTCCATGTCACGTGGTTCCTCTTTGATGAACTATCATTGCTAGCAAAAGCATTTAAGCTGTTCAGACTTTAGTGGCACGCTTTTTCAACACCTGCGTGTTGGAATTTTCCCTGCTTGTTTTTTGTTTCGTTTCACATGCACAGAAAATATACTGAGTTTACACACACAAGCTAGAGCTCACCCCTTCTCAGATTTTGACAGTTTAATGATTGACCCCGCTATTAAAAACCCAGTCTTAATAGCCCAGCGTCGCTGCGTTGCAAACCGACGAGTGAGAAAGACTAGAGACTGTCGCTGCCTCTCTCTATTCGCTCATGCGCACACGATAGTTTTTTTTTTTTGTTTCACTCACAATCAGATCTGCTCTGCTCTAGAGTCCCTAGATAGATATAAGAGGGATGGATAGATTTTCTGGAGGTCCGCGCTGTAGCGGGACGTTTGAATTTACTTGTATTCAAATTGGCGGAATCGACTACGCCTAGGGCCAAACTATGCCTAGGGCCAAAATTTTTAAACCAATTTTTTTTTTACAGCCACTAGACTTATTCAACACGATTTTCACTGTATAGGTTTTTGAGAAAGTCGGATCTCAAGATGACCCTTTCCCCGCGCTCAAGACCGCGTAATTCAAAAAATTCATATACGGCGCGAGCGGACTTGGTACTTACCTCCGGGTGGCCCTTGACGTGGCTGCATACAGATTACAGACCTATCGCGGCACGCTTTTACCAACACATAAATTGTATTGGAGTTCCCGTGCTTGTTTTTTGTTTTGTTTTGTTTTATTTTTTTCCAATTAATCGCACCGATATTTATTAGTGCCTCATTGTGAAGGGTTATAAAAACAGTATTATTATAATAGAAAAAATATGCCCCAGATTCAAGCACAAAGTAGGTGTGCATAAAGAGAAAGTATTTATGAAGTTGGATAAACTCTTTAAACGGCGTCGTTTATTTATTTATACCGAACCTAATGCTTTGGTACAATTCCAACTAAAACGAAAGACTTAAACAGCTCGTGTTTGTTCATCGCGCACCTCGGCGACTAAATAAAATTGATAAGACAAAAAAAAGAAAGAAAAAAAAAAAGCAGCGATGAAATTGTAACTGCGTTGCGGTCGCTTTAGTTTTCATTTGCGGCTGGGGCGCGGCGCGGCGTTTGTGAGAAAAATTTAGAATAAACACACAAAAATGTCTTCCTCTTTCACGCTGTCTCCGCGCCCCACCGTGGATTTTGATGTCTCGTTCCTCCGTTTGTGTACTTTTGAAGGCGCTCTCTGTTTTCCGTTCCGACTTGCGAAACTGAACTGGCGCAAGATTGCCACATTTGATGACATTTTATACACACCCTCAGATCTTGCAGTGTTGGTCTGTTAAAATTTCATGACACTATAAATAGCACTCTGAATGTCTGAATCAAGGCTGCCGTTTTTCGTATAATTAATCGTATTTTTCAATTCACCGATGATTCCACCGGTTGAGAAAAGATTACACAGTTCAGTTCAGCGTATGACCGTAATGCACGAAAATGATCACATCTGTAATCTTTTCTCAACCGGTGGAGTCGTCGATGACTTTTTAAAAAATTTGCGGTTATTTTAATTTAATAACGGAGTTTCCACCGATTGAGTAAAGATTACAGATCAGAGTATTTTCGTGCATTTCAGTCATACATTGAATTGAACTGTGCAATCTTTTCTTAACCGGTGGAATCATCGATGAATTGAATTAATTATACGCAAAACGGCAGCCCTGAACTCTGAATGTACTGATTGAAACAATCTCTACAGCATAGTGGTCACAGGACTTTACGTTCTTTTTCTCGTCAGCGTCATTCAGTCCTTGAAAATAAGTCCGGTTGATTTTTGGAAATGAGTTAAAAAAGGACTCAAAAGCATGAAGCTATTTTTATAGAGTGAAAGAAATAAAAAAAGTTAGGTGAAGAAAAAAAGAAGAGGGAACAATCTTGTGATAATAAATCAAATATTGTCAAGTTAACCCTTTCAAACCTGAAAATACTTTTCACTCAGGAACGGATTTTTGGCCATCAAAGCTGATCTGTTCACAATTTTCTCATATAAATCGATGTGCATATCATATTTTCATTTTCTCCATAAGATTCTAGGTATGTTTTTTAGATGTTCGTTGAAATGTACACCAGGTTTGAAAGGGTTAACTAAAAATAAACAAAAATTTCAATACCCCCTCCCCCCTTATTTTATAGGCAACTCTGTTATAAATTTGGTCAGTTTTCTCTAAGCCCTTGTTTTTAAAGGTTTCTCTTCATTTGTCGCTTCCCTTTGGTTTGGTAAGCATGTCATAGCCAGTTGTTTTTCAGATGCAATTTTTTTTTAATTTTGATGGCGCATGGCGTTGTCTAAAACCAGTTCGCGGACATCAAAGTGTCAAATTCGGATGTCGTTGTTGATGGTTTTTTTTTTTTTTTTTTTGCAAGTTTTACTGCAGCTTGATTATATCAACGGATAGAAGAGGCATTTTTCTCAGCATTTCAAGAGCATTCTTTTTAGCCAGTCTTCATTAAAAATGCTTCCAATCTTGCTTTTTGACCTGAACTATAACGCCCACGACTTTTAGTCCAAATGTTATTCGGCCCAAATTCTGTTTTTAGTCCTGTATTTCTGGGTGCGCATATTATCGCTCCCCAAAAAAATGTTCGTTTGGTCCAAAAATGTTGGTTTGTTTCATTCTGAAGTGTTCGTTGCTTTCAATGTTGGTTTGCAGGGAACAATGCGTCTGTTGCACACTTCGGCTACATCGTTTTAGTAGGTATATCAATTCCTATGTAAAAAGCCGAAAAAATAACAATGGCAGCATCAGAAAACACTAAAATTCAGTATTAAACTCACAAATTGCGAAAAACACTAGACACTATTCACCCCTGTATCTTTCCACCACGTGCACGATATTTCGCGAAATTAGCGCGGCACATTCAAATAATCACGGCCGACTGTCATCACAGCTGACTTCATCAACAAATAAACAGTAAACACTGACGACGTCTGCTCGAATTATTACGTTTCAATATCCTCAATTCCTCTCAAAAGGTTGTGAAAGGTACGGAAACCGATATTTGTGTCGAAACTTATCAAAATGAAACAATAACACACAGGAGTTCCAAGGATGATTCCAACTTCGATCA
This sequence comes from Trialeurodes vaporariorum, assembly GCA_011764245.1. Classification (NCBI taxonomy): domain Eukaryota; kingdom Metazoa; phylum Arthropoda; class Insecta; order Hemiptera; family Aleyrodidae; genus Trialeurodes; species Trialeurodes vaporariorum. The sequence continues at coordinate 62,549,874 of VMOF01000001.1, forward strand.
TCATGCTTGAAACTCCTGTATGTTATTGTTTCATTTTGATAAGTTTCGACACAAATATCGGTTTCCGTACCTTTCACAACCTTTTGAGAGGAATTGAGGATATTGAAACGTAATAATTCGAGCAGACGTCGTCAGTGTTTACTGTTTATTTGTTGATGAAGTCAGCTGTGATGACAGTCGGCCGTGATTATTTGAATGTGCCGCGCTAATTTCGCGAAATATCGTGCACGTGGTGGAAAGATACAGGGGTGAATAGTGTCTAGTGTTTTTCGCAATTTGTGAGTTTATTAATAAATTTTAGTGATTTCTGATGCTGCCATTGTTATTTTTTCGGCTTTTTACATAGGAATTGATACGTTCAAACGCTCTAGCCGAAGTGTGCAACAGACCCACTGAAGAATGTTAAGGGTTAAATCAGAGAGGTCAGGAGTGTGATGAGAGCCTTGCATTGTTATTCGTTATGAAACCAGTGATGCCGATGATTTTTGCTGTCTTTCTTGAAACCGAAATGTTCGATTGAAATGATGATTATGAACGATGGAAATGACACCTTTTACGATGATTCTGAAATAATAAAACTCTTTTTTTTTTTTTTTTTTTTTTTTTTTTTGCTACTTTACCGATATTTTCATACATTCCCGCTGTCACTAAAAGTCGCCCTGTGTTACTTCTGAGCGCCAACCTCCAGATCGTGGTGCGCCTGAAAACGACACCAGACGCAAATACTCACGGATGAACGCATTGACCGACAAACTCCGTTAACATGGCTACAAGAGCTTCACTACCCAACTACCCAGTAGCGCACCGAGAGTTTCTTCATCTCTCTCTTTTCTCCATTAAAAAACGTATGTTAGACAAGGATGGACAAGAGGATAAACCCCCCTCCTTCTGTCCTTTTCCTACTCACACATTCAAATGGGAAATGAGAGAGATGGAAGAGATCCTGGTTGCGCCAGTGCAACTACCCATGTATTGACATCGATAAAAGCTTATAAATGATGGGTTCTTCGCTTATCTTCGTACCACAGAATCTTCTTCTCACGCCGTACTGTCTCTTGTTTACATTTAGATTAAACAAAACAACATACTTTGGCCACATTTTTATGTTTAATTGCCTTTTTTATTACTTTCGTATTTTTTAATATGATTTTTTCTTTTCTTTTTTAATTGGCTTTTTTACCTCAGCTGATATGAGTTTGCCTAACTCAAAAGCATTTATTTAGATCAAAGGAAAAATTTGGACAGCTTCGTGCATGGCTGCCGTTTTGGGTATAACCAATGCTATTTTTTTATTCACCGATGATTCCACCGGTTGAGGAAAGATTACACAGCTCAGTTCAGTGTATGACTGTAATGAACTAAAATACTCGCATCTGTAATCTTTTCTCAACCGGTGGAGTCGTAGATGACTTTTAAAAACTTGCGGATATTTTAATTAATTAACGGCGTTTCCACCGATTGAGGAAAGATTACTCAGATGCGAGTATTTTCGTGCATTACAGTCATACCCAGAACTGAATTGTGTAATCTTTTGTCAACCGGTGGAATCATCGGTGAATAGAAAAATAGCATTGATTATACGTAAAACGGCAGCCCTGGCTTCGTGATTTGTTTCAGTCCAGATTTAACAACAACATTAAAACATCGACTCGTGCTCTTTGGCATCAGAAAAAAACCTAAAAAAAGAATCAGAGAATTCTTCTCCATTTACCGCATCTGCGATATTTGTTGATTCATCCAGGAATTTTGACCCAAAACCTCCAGACCTTTAATTTTGACGAAAAAAGTAAACTTCACAACAACTGCTTTACCTACTTCATGGCATTTAGGGTTTTTTGTTGGTTGAAATGTTAACGAAATAAATCTGTTGTGTACCTACTTTTGCTACAGTAACGTGGCTCAATGATTCTAACGTAAGACTCTGCCAAAATTACGATACATGTGCTAATTAAAATTTTTAAAAATTCACTTGTTTATATTAGAAGAGGTCTTTTCAGACGATCAAAGTGGATCCTCAAAGTAGCTTCCAAGTGGGCATTTGTTGATTAGTGTGCAACGTACTTACATACATCATTTTCAAATATTTGCGAACTAACGGTCCAAAAATTCGTTGAAACTGATTTTGTGCCCTTCAGCCGTGACTTGAAAAGCCATAGTAGGTACTGTTAAAAGAAATTCGCCGTGAATTATGCATTAAATCCAAAATTCGCAATTAGGGCCGAAGAGATGACGAAAGCATATCACGTAAGTCTTGACTGATCTATCCGTTTTTATGAAATTTCGCCTTCAATTTCCTTCGATGCAACACCACATCCGACAAGCCGGAACAGTTGCGCTGATAATTATGCTATCTGCCGCAGTACAAAATATATGTAGACCGGCACGCGTGGGACTTCCGACGTGCTAATTCCGATCATTTCCCTTCGTACTTTAAATTATGACAGATGGTTGTCCCGTTGTGTCAAAATATCCGTCGGTGACGCTGACGCTTGGTAGCTTTACATCGCTTTCCAGGTTTAATTGAAGAAGAATATCAGTTCTTTTCGATTCTCATAAGCACTTGATACCGTTGGAAGCAAAAATGATTGAATGCTACACCAGGATGAATTTGATTTTAAAACGATTTTCATAGCAAAATTTGAGCTTGTCATTTTCCCATCGCTCTGTTCAACGTCTCTTGAAGCGTAATACGAGATAAGTAATACTGTAAAGTTGTTCGCTATAGTTTGTGGTTTTGTTAAAAACTAATTGTTTTTTTTAAAGCAATCATCAAGATCAATCTAAACGGGCAGTATTGTTATTAAAAAGTGTTTTTTCACAACCGGTGACGCGTCGCCGACGGACATCTCCTTCAAGCTACGGATAATGGATATCCATCTGAGTAATGCATACTTCTGCTGTAATAAAAAGAGGAATATCAAATATTTAGATAAACCCCTTCGCAAAAAGACATTTCTGACAGAACTGAAGGGAAAAAACTGAAGGTGGAAAACTTTAGTTTCTCTACGATTACACACGCTCAATTTTCCCGTTTTGAAATTTTGACCTTTAGATAAATGCTGTTTATGTAGGTCGATAGCCGATCCGATATCTGTTGGAGTACAAATACCGCTGCTCGTTAAATAAGTCTTCCAATGGTCGCCGCAAATCGTTTTAATAGCAGATTATCCTATACTCAATCATCATCAGACCTATACAAGTATCGATGCAGATTTCATCCCCCTAATAATTTCTGTCATACGTTCACTCGCGGTAATTTGGACAGGAGTCTTTTTCTCGCACACTACTATAGATATGTTTGGCATCCTTGCTTCAAATCATGAACGAGCTATACACATTATTAGGGAGGTGAACACAGTTTTTATTGGGCGAGTTTTTGTTCGTTTCCTTTTCAAATTCCTTCCAAAGAAACTGCGCAACAACGTCCATTTTGACCGTATTATGGCATGCTTGCAAATGGAAAAAATAGTAAGTTTTCAAGCTGTTTTAGGAACTTTCACTCAAGGGTTATGCTATTGTGAGTAAATTGTATCAAGTTCTCTCGTTTGCCTTAGTAAGCACGGGTGGCAAACAGTGGCGTCGCGCGTCGCGTGCAGTTTGGCAACAATGTATTATATCCATTTAAACTCATGTAAAAGATCGAATTCAGGGGGTGCACAGTGCACAAGGAAAATTCGATATATTTAACGAGTTTAACTGGAGCTGTTGCATTGTTGCCAGATGGCACGCGACGCCACTGGTGGCAAAAATACCTCCCGAGTAGAGTAACTTGGCCGAAAACCCGTCTTTACTTCTTCAAAAAACATTGTTTACCGATTACGTTTGACTCAATGTATGGAAAGAAAACATAGTGAAAAATTTACTATCTTTGTTTAGTGTGTGTGAAAGACCTTGAAAGTAACGAATTTAACATCCTCAGTAGTACGAACAGCGATAAAAATGTTTTTAAAACATCTGTAAAACGTAGAAACATTTCGAAAGTGTTTATTTTAAATGTTTCCGAAATTTCTGCTTGCGTTCGAGCTCACTTTCGATGAGAATTAACTCGTGAAATTTTCACGGCAAGTATACAGGGTGTAACAAAACTATAGACATTAATTTTCAGGGTTTGTTTTTGAGGAAAAAATAAGACTTTTGTTTCCTATAAACATGGGTCCAAAATTGTAGTCTTTTCGAGTTACAGTGTTGCAAAGTTTCCGAAAAACAAATTGAAAAATTGTCGTAACTCCCTCGTGAATTGTTCTTAATACTCGAAAATACGTACTCTAATGTAATTTTAGGCGCTCTTGCCAATTTCGGCCTTGAAAATGCTGTATGCATAAATTTAAGGGGGGGTTTGGCGGTTTTTCTTGATTTTTCTCACTTTTTTTGGCCAAATTATGCGAAAATATGCTTTCGGATTCTTTAAACCTAAAAACGATTAGCATTATTCAGAAGTTCGTACAAAAATATGCATTTTTGGTCCTTACAAGTTTTTCCTTTCCGCAAACCATTTCCGAGAAAATCGTCCCTGAAGTTGGAGAGGTCAGCCAATAATTGCATTTTCTTTAATTTGGTCAATTCTTGGCCGCGACTTCTCCAACTTCAGGGACGATTTTCTCGGAAATGGTTTGCGAATTGGAAAAACTTGTAAGGGCCAAAAATGCATATTTTTTACGAACTATTGAATAATACTAATCGTTGTTGGGTTCTATGAATCCGAAAGCATGTTTTCACATAATTTGGCCAAAAAAAGTGAGAAAAATCGAGAAAAACTCACAAAACCTCCCTCAAATTTTTGCATACAACATTTTCACGGCCAAAATCGGCAAGAGCGCCTAAAATTATATTTGAGTACCTACTAACGAGCATTAAGAACTATTCATGAGGGAGTAATGACAATTTTCCAATGGGTCTGTTGCAAACTTTTGCTACAACGATAAAGAGTGTTTCATCATGTGTAAAATTGCCGGAAAAGTCCATTGGTGGCATCAGAAAGTCATGAAATGCGATAATAAACTCACAAGACACGTTTCATGAAATCCAAGATGGCGGTAAAATATTGAGCAATCTGTATGCATGCACCTTTAACATCCAAGGATTGCCAACGTTGACAATCTCACAGCTTCAGAGGCTATGTGTTTATTTATTTACGTTGTGATTGGGTGTGATCGATATTGTGAAGTTGGCTATCCTTGGATGTTCGTGGTGCATGCATACAGGTTGCTCAATATTTTACCACCATCTTGGATTTCATTAAACGTCTCTCGTGAGTTTTATACTGCATTTTATGACTTTTTGATGCCACCAATGGACTTTTCACGCGATTTTACATTAGATTGAACTCTCTATAGCACTGTAGCAAAAGTTTGCAACAGACCCATTTGTTTTTCGGAAACTTTGCAACACTGTAACTCGAAAAGACTACAATTTCGCGCCCATGTTGTTAGGGAAAGAAAGTCTTATTTTTACCTCAAAAACACACCCTGAAAATTAATGTGCATAGTTTTGTTGCACCCTGTATACTTAGTGCATGCACCTACCTTAGGAGAGACCATATCCATCAAAAACTCGAGACCGACAAAAATGTCTCAAGTGCCCTTTTTAAGTTTAGGGGTTCAGAGGGAATGAGGGGTCGCCGTTGAAAGAAACATAAATTTCAACTTTCAAGTATGTACGAAAAGAAATGGAGATTTTGTCTCCATAGGAGAACTTCGCATGCAATTTAAGGTCAAATCAGGACGAGACAATTATACTCTATGAAAATCCGGCAATGTTGTCATGTATTCCGAGACGCAGCTCACAAGAGTAATTGAAGCTGTTTCCGGGAGAGGAGCCCATGTGGCATGAGGTATGTTCTTCCTTTGGATTCAGCTGTATGTTCCAATTACCTATAATTCCTTTTGAAGAGCGCAACAGTTGTTTGTTGGGCTCTCAATTCTTACACGAAGAACGCCTCAATTATCATGAATCTGATTTCAAACTCATCGCTCACTGAGCAGCAAGGCAGTTCACGCGTGAAACTTGTTCGATTCACACGGGTTGATTTTTTTCCACGTTTTTATCTATCAAGAATTAGAATCTTACACGTTAGGTGAATCCAAAGAGCGTAGAAAGATGTCGTGTCGTGATTTACAAAATTGTATGATAAATGTCGAAGCAAGGCTCCTTTTTAATTCTCAAATTTTAGAAAAGTTTTAACTAAGTTAAAACCGTAAAGTTTTAAGTTTTTTTTTTTAAAATTGAAATGTAGCAGCTTAATTTATTCTGACGGCTTGTCTCCGTATTCAAAGTACAAGTTATTAAAATATCCTGCAACAGGTGTTCATACACGTGTGTGCCAATTTTCGCATCATTTTGCTTATTTAATGCGTTTGCTGTGTTGAAAAGTTCACTGCCCCCCTTTCCGATTGCGTTACCTGGGTCATTTAAGCCTTTAAAGACCAGGTTAGTTCACATGAGCGTCACTTTTCCGTTTGTATGTGGAAGGTAGTTAACTGTTCGTACTCGAGGGAGTTGGAATTGCATATACGACGGATCGAAGGCGCGAGACGAAATCTCATCTTTTTATACTACATCGAGAATCGTGTTTATTTGTAATCATGATACTGGAACAATGTGAAATAGACTATAGAGGAAAAAAACTGAGTATATTCGGGCTTGGTCCATAAGGAGTTAAACGGTATTTATAATTGATTGATTATACTCAATTTCAAAGTAAATGATCAAAACTTCTGTTATTGTTTTGAAAACTTGCCCCCTCTTACCCTCTAGCTTTTTATTGCTCAATATACTGTGTCAGTGGCGTCGCGTGCAATTTGGCAACAATGTATTTTATCCATTTAAACTCATGTAAAAGGTCGAATTCAGGGGGTGCACAGTGCACAAGGAGAATTCGACATATTTAATGAGTTTAAATGGAGCAGTTGCATTGTTGCCAGATGGCATGCGACGCCACTGTACTGTGTTCATAATACATGCGCCACACGAAATACAGTCGGAGGCAAAAAGAGTGTCTGGGGTCCGATCAAGTAGGCGAAAAGTCAGACTTCACTTGAACTAGCATAACCTCACTTTTCACGAATACTTGGTTCTGATTGGTCGGCGGTGCAGATTCGAGGCATCGGTTGAACTTAAAATTGACTTCGAGTGGCTCAACTTTATCGGGCCCAAGACTATTTCTTCGATTTTGGCTAAGGTAGGCCACCCGCGCATGCCACGATGCTTTAGACCATTGAGATAAGATCTGCGGGTTGCCTACCTTCAGGAGTCGTCTGATAATTTTGTTTTTTGTCTCCGACCGTATGGGAAGCATATTTTGTAACCAAGTCTGGGTATACTATATGCAATAGACGAGAGACCATTTAACACATGCATTCGGTGCGTTTCTTATTAGTACGGGCAAATCAGCACTTTTTCAGGGAAATAGGGGAAGAAATTCGCACTAAGCTGAATTTTGGCAGAGATGGTCCTTAAAGTATGTAGTTTAACATACTAAAAGTCCTCATCTACACCGGTTGAGCGTTCGTCAAGGTGACGTCAAGAAGGGCGTATAAATCAGTTTTTTGCAAATATATCCGATAATATGACAGATGCATAAAAAATACTTCGGTACAAAAATGTTACTCGTAAAATTTTCTACAAAAAAGATATTTATTAATGTTTCCATTAGAGTGCGTTTTCTCCAAGAATTTTAACTTGAGAAAAGAAACTGTGCTAGAAAGTCGGGCGGAGGTCAAAAGCGCAGCGCGGTGCGGTATGAGCTCATCGTTTTAAATGAGAGTGTTTCTGACTATTTCAAATTTTCATATCGATAACTAGTGAATCATATGCTGAACATTGGTGATTAAACTACTATATTGAAGAGAAGGGAGGGGGCGACAACCCCCCCCCCCCAAAGAAAAAAATAAAAAAAAACCGCTGATTCAAAGTGTTTTCCCTTGAATGCAACTCTAATCGATGTATACTCTGTTACATTTCACACACGGGCATGCATAGGTAGAATTTTAAACAAAATGAAAAACTCAGTAGCATTGTGTTAATATGATATATGTATAGATGAGTTGTACAGTAATAATAGGTTTTTGAGAACTTACGAACGAGTTTTTGAGTCAATAGTTTTAATCGAATCGCAGCTTCTTTGAAACTCATTTTGTTCTTCCGCCATCTTTACCCAAGGGTATAGATTAAAGAGGTATGCTCATCTGACTTCGCGCCACAAATTCAGTAGCGCGCAGTTCAAAATCACTGCAGGCAAGATGGCCGACAAAAGCAGAAAACGTATTCTCTTTGCCGAAAACATTGGGTTGTTGGCTGCTTCCTGCAGAGGGCAGCCAGATGTTTTCTGCAAAGAGTATAAGTTTTCTGCTTTTGTCGGCCATCTTGCCTGCAATGATTTTGAACTGCGCGCCACTGAATTAGTGGAACGAAGTCAGATGAGCATACCTCTTTAATCTATAACCTTGATCTTTACCGACCTCAGCAACTTCATCACTTGCCGTTGTATCACCTTCAGTCTGTATTACTTTCACTTTCGCTTTGTTCAACTCTATTTTCTTCATCTGTATAGGCGAGGGGTGAATCAGTGTCGTCCTCGTCGTATTCCTCTTCATCTTCTTCCCTTCTGGCGTTTTCGCATGCGAGTCCGTTGCAGTTTAAGCAAAGATTTGGGCATTTCACACTTGTTTTTCGGCACCCGCATGCCTCACCGCATCCTTTGGTGCAACCGCAGTAAACTAAATGAAGAACATTTTGAGGAGCTGGCTGTGATTTCATAGGAATCGGTGCTAAATAAGGGTCGGTGCTGTTGAATTGAAAATATAATACGGCGACACTTTGTTAGATTGTAGCAAACATTTTATTCAGAAAATACACACCGTTTAACCGGGCTTACCATGATTAGAGAGAGTGTCAGCAAGAGCGCTGAACGAAGGGGACAACAGGACTGCAAAAAGTATAGCCAGGGGCCAGGGCAAAGGGCCCGTCAAGATTTTTACAACGGAAACAAAACTCGTTAAAATATTATATAGTTTCAGGATAACAGCGTTGCATGGTTTCCTTAAATTAGTGAAAAATTCATTAATAAATCATAATATTCAACAGGTCCGCCAACCCCAATTTTGAGGACTGATCGCATTACCTTGCCACTGCTGTACCTGATGATAAACTCGGTAACTATGTAATTTCGCGGCGTCAAGAGTTGGAGGCAACGCTGATAACCGTGATTTTCCATTCAAATTGCTTTTTTTGAAACATTTGAAGCGGTGTAGATTCAATCAGAGTCCCTATATACTATGAGAGTTGCGACAAGACTCTCAAAATGAAGAAGAAGAAGCGGATCACTGGAGTCCCCAAGAGGCAAATTGCAAATGGCGGATGACCATTTGCCTCTGCGCTGTTGCCACTATTTCGCTATCTCTTATAGGTTAGGTTCAGATTCTCGAAAGTAACGGTCGTTATTGAAAGAAATAATGTTCTCCATGATAACATTCAAGCAGAGGAAAAATTCACAAAAATTACTGCGGTCACTGTTACTTCAAATGTGTAATGATAGCGAGTTCCCGAAAAGTAAACAAACCCTCCGCCATATGCATTTTCCTCTTGGAGCTTTCTAGACAGAAATCCACAATATCTCCGCAACGCGTAAGCCAAATTTAAAAAAACTGTAGCTCGTTAAAAAGCTGAGAGTACGTACGTTCCAACGCTGGGTTTGTTTTTTTGCTAACATTAATAGTTACTGAGTGAGAAAAAAAATAGGTAAACTTACTTTAAAATCCACCCTCGTAAAATAATGCGGTTTGGATCATTCTTCTTTATTATCAAAGGCGCTAGTTGAAAGGGCTATTTTTGATGACCTTCCAGTCCCACCCCGAGGGATAGGGATTAGGGGGGGTGGTAAAATCTATCCTTTCTTGTGGCACCCCTATCTTGTGATACAGCGTTTGAAAGGGCATACAATTCTAGACTATAGGCACAAACCGCAGCTCGATATTGTTTTTAGATGTCGAGATATCGAAGGTCAAATTTCGGTTTGGACCCATTTTCAAAAATTTATCCCTCCACTTTGAGAAGTCGGAATTCAAAATATCCTAGGAATCTAAAATACTCCAAAAAGCAAGCTATTTTTAGAAAGAATTACAATATTAACAAACATTTAGTCAAAACTTAGTTTTAGAACTCCCAAACATTTCTAACGTTTTTGCTCCCTATAGGGGGATTATCTGAAAAATTCCGTGGGAAAACCCCTATCAAAAAATACATCGATCGGAAGGCTATTACATAAAGCAAATTTTAGCGATCGAATATCATCCACCGTCGTATGATATTCGATGTATTTGCATTTTATTTTGATGATATTCGATTGTTTCGGTGGTCTCACCGGAGACCGTTGAATTCCAACAATTGGAAATTTTGAATTCACCTCTGGAGGTAGATTCGATTTTCGAATTGTTGCAACCGTTGTCAGAAATCTCATCTTCTATCCTTTTTGACTCCTTTCACCACGATAATTTCGGAAATGACGAACTTTTTGAATAAAGTTTACTGTACAGACTATGCGTAGAAGTCATTTTCCCATGAGACAAACATAATTTTAGCTTCGAAAACGCTAGTTTTTTGTTCAAAATGGCCGTGTCATTCACAGCTGATTTAGAGGTTATGTTATTGAATATTATTATCGCAGTTTTCATTTTCACGAGAATATCATTCAGAAGTTCATTCTCGACTCTCATTGGCTAGCTTTTTCACCGATCAGCAGCATCAGTTAGCAATCATCAATTCTTGAAGTGAATGATATTCGATCGCTAAAATTTGCTTATACAGAACATTATGGCGCAAACCGAATGAAGATATCGGTTTCATCGAATGTCGAAGGTCGATTACTAAAACTCACAGCTGATTGCGATCCAATGAGTGCATTGTTTGCTAAACCTTTGACTTCGCACCTAAAACTGTTCATTCCGTTGAGGGTACCGAAAATAAAGTTGTCCATCGCGCGATTGACCAGTGCGTAGTCGTGTTGTCTCTGATTGAATTGAACCATGTAATATTTCGGCCAGTCGGTGGCATTATTGATGAATCGAAAATTGCCTTCAAACAATACCATCTCAGCATACCGGAACCCGGAGGTTTGGGGTTATGTGATTAGGTTGCTAACTTTTACACAGGCTCTTATGGGGGAAAGAGGAATTTTCGAGGTTTTTTCTAGTTTTTACTAATTTTTCGGCTGTAAAACCCGGCCAGATTTACCTGGTCAGGGCACTTCCCTGGACGTTCCAGAGCGTTTCTGTGAAAAACCGCTTTTTCCGCAAAATTACACACCGAAATATGTAACACCAAAGGGGGGACCCTTGCTTACTTTGGGTCGATGTGAAAGGGGGGACCCTTTGGTGTTTCGCGTAATTTTGTGAAAAAATTATTTTTTTTTAGCGGAAACGCTCTGAAACATCCAGGGAATGTGTGCCCTGACCAAGTAAATCTGGTTATTCCAACCGTCAAATTAGTAAAAACTAGAAAAAAACTGCAAAAATTCCCTTTTCCCCCATAAGAGCCTGTGTAAAAGTTGGCAACCTAATCACATAACCTCAAACCCCCGGGTTTCGGTATGCTTAGATGGTATTGCTTCAAATATTTTACTCAAAGCGGCAGCTCTAATCGGAACTGACGCGACGCGACGCTCTGGAGACGCAAGCAACAACGCGCCTTGCCACGGGCGACCGCGACGCAGCAGAGGACCTGCGCGACTCCCGAAGGATGACACACGCAGGAGAGAGACCCGAGTTAAGTGGAATGAGCCGCTCGAGCGCTTCTTCTCTCTTCCCTTCCGTCGGAATCTGACTTAACGCGGCAATTTGCGGTGGGCTTCGGTGGAGTGTGGCACTGTGCATTGTGCGCCTTTCGGGATTTTAGCATCTTTCACTCCTTTGCGAATGCACCTGGTTTTCCCTACCTTCTTTCATCGCTGACTCTCTCACTCACGCGCTTACCGAATAAATTGCGCGTATCGCTCACGTTTTCACCTCACGCTTACACATCCTGAGAAAGGTAAGGCTCATCATTATTAATGTATCATCCCCCCCCCCCTTTCATTTTGGTGTTTTCGTCTTTTTTGCACAATTACACATGGAAAAAACGCTTCTGTTGCTTTACCAAAACTTTTTTTAGAAAAAAGACGCAGCAAAAGATTTTTAGTCGACCAACCCTTTGGTGCACCTCACTAAAGCTTCAGAATGCCAAGGTGTCTAGCCTCAAAAACAATCTGGAATATCAGGGAATTTGATTTTATCATGTAAAACAAAGAATTATCAGGGAATTTTGATTAAAAGCTGTCTCATCAGGGAATTGGAATTGTAAATCATTATTGTGTCAGTAATTTCCCTAGTTTTGTATTTGTTTCATCTACATGGTGGTATGGGTAAAAAAAAAAAAAAACAGCAGATTTATTATATGCGCAACTACACAGCAAAAAACGCTTTTATTGGGCCCACCAAAAGATTTTTAGTCGCGAGTACCAAACCTTTGGAGAACGTTACCAAAGCTCTAGTTTGCTAGGGTGTGTCACGATCGCCGGAAAACCTGGTTGGTCCAGGAATTTGATTTTGTCAGGGAAAACGCGGACTTATCAGGGATTTGTAATTAGAAGTCTCCGGAGAATTTGAATTGTAAGCTGTACCAAAAAAAAATTAAAGACTGGATACATTAAGGTGATTCTATGGCAAACTCCCGGAAATTTTAATCCGATAGATGGCGTTACTTGTCGCTGGCTCCGAAAATAGCCGCTTTTTGACGGTTTTCGGCTGTTTTCTCTGAATAGACAAATATTAGACAAAAAATCGGAATGTCAGCACCTGCTTAATTTTTTGCTTGATTTTTTGAGCCATAAACGGGCCAAATTGGTTTTAAAATAAAGGCGAAACTATGCAAAGAAAAAATCATGTGTAATTTGGAGTTGTATCAGTTAAGATTACAAGTGAAACAGAAATCTGTAATCTTTACTGATACAACTCCAAATTACGTATGATTTTTTCTTTGCATAGTTACGCCTTTATTTTAGAACCAATTTGGCCCGTTTATGGCTCAAAAAATCTAGCAAAAAATGAAGCAGGTGCTGACATTCCGATTTTTTGTCTATTATTCGTCTGTTCAGAGAAAACAGCCAAAAACCGTCAAAAAACGGTTATTTTCCAGCGAGCCACAGCGACAAGTTACTCCATCTATCGGATTAAAATTTTCGGGAGTTTGCCATAGAATCACCTTAAGTGGGCCGACCTTTCAACCAGGTTCGATTAATGTACGGAGTTATTTTTGTTTTTTTTCCAGTTTGGTGAACCAAATCAAAAGCTCTAAAAAAAAAAAAAAAAAAAAAAAAAAAAAAAAAAAAAAAAAAAAATCCGAACTTGATGAAATTTGAGTCCTCAAAAATTTTAAACTTTTTGCAGTGAGATGATTCCATTCATCATGGAAAATAAGGGAAAAATCAGGAAATTTGGAAGTCAAAACTTGCTGGACACTCTTTACGCTCAGCTATAAATCTTTTGCTTTTTCCCGCCTTCAATGAGAATGAAACTATAGCTTCTTTGTAATGATTTAACCTTTTTCCGCGAAGTATGATCTATTAATTCGGAATAATTAAATTGCCAGGTTCAAATTCAGACGTAGTTTTGTTCCAAATTTTGGAGTTTCCTCACGATTTAAACTGAAACGCGAGAAATGCCAAAAATCAGTGTTATTTTTCTTTCCTTTTTTTCCCCAAGCTGAGTAGAGAAGAATATTATTTTCGAAATAAAGCGTCCAAAATTCCGTAGTTAGACTTTGTATAAATATCAATGAAAATTATGGGAAAAATCACTGTAAAATATTGAAATTTAGTTGAAATAACACTGATGTTTGGTGTTTATTGCGGACTTTTAGGTCGTAACAGCGGTCCACTCAAAAAACAAGGTTCCTGAGCTCATTATGTCAAGTGTAAGGCCAGACTTTGCAAAAAGATGCTAAGTTGTATCTTTGAAATATTTGAGAGACTCGGTAGAAAAGGTACGTGAACAGTGTGAGAATACAAATTATAGGGATCTCAAAACAAGGCGATTTTGTATAGGCATTGCCATTTCACCAAATTCTTAAGAGGGGGGACAAGACCCAATGACCTATATCTTCTCTTTTGGTTTATCCCCAAATTATTTGATTTCTCAAGATATTAAAAAATTTCTTAAGGTGGCAGGTCCTACAAACCCTTGTCTTTTGTCTTTTACGCCAAATTGAAAGATTTACCAAAAAAATCCTTTGGTATTCATTTTCAATAAACTTTTCTCTGTGTTTAGTCAAAAACCTTTGGGAGGGGAAAATTCCCCCCTTGCCGTCCTCAAATGACGCGCCTGGTATGTCATCTTGAGTTTTTTTCCTTCCTCGTTCTTTCGTCTTTCATACAACCCTTGAAATAATGATCAATACACCAATGTGTGTTTTGTGTCTTTATTCACAAACTACTCGGAGATATCAAGGTAATAAATCTGAATATTTGCTTCGGTAGATCCGATATAACACCACAAATAATGATAAAACGACCATCTTACGTTTCGTACTCTTACGCTTTTTTTAAACGGTTTGGTAACATTGTTAACGTATATTATTCGTGTTGTTATTTTTTTTTTTTCAAACGAAGTGAAAAACCATGCGAAACCAGTAACATCTTGGTGAAAATACTGAAAATATTTTTTCATAGATTTGGTAAAAATACTGATTGATAACGTAATTACCAAACAGCATTTTGGGGTATTGTATATTTAAGCAGGTCGGTAGTTATTTTTAGAACGTCGTTATTACTTGGTGAGAATACTGATTATTTTTTCAAATACGCGTTCAACATAACTGATGATCATTACGTCGACCTTAACTTCCTCTGGTTTGAACCGCCGCTTGTTGAAAGTCTGCGTTAAAAATCCTCTACCTATGCGTTTTGTCCGCAAGCTTCGAATAAAAATATTGATGAAAAGGTTATTGGACAATGGACGTACCAAAGTTGCGTGAGTGGGTATCAAAAGCTAATGAAGCTGTATTGAATCTTTGCCGTTTATTAAAAAAAAAAAAAATAATAATAAAAAAAAAAAAAAAAAAAAAAAAAAAAAAAAAAAAAAAAAAAAAAAAAATCACACCCGTGAATTCATCAAATACAATTCTGGAATAATATCTCAAATAATTTTAAAATGAGACTTGAATATACAGGGTGTAACAAAACTATATACATTAATTTTCAGGGCGTGTTTTAGAGATGAAAATAATACTTTTTTATCCGTTAAACATAAGTGCGAAATAGTAATCTTTTCTAGTTACAGTGTTGCGAAGTTTCCGAAAAAAAATTTGAAAAATTGTCATAACTTTCTCGTGAATTTTTCTTGATGCTCATGAATAGGTACTCTGATGTAATGTTAGGCGCTCTCGCCGATTTTGGCCGTGAAAATACTGCATGCACAAATTTAAGGGGGGTTGGGGGTTTTTCTTGATATTCTCATTTTTTTTGGCCAAATTATGTGAAAACGTATTAGTACTATTCAATAGTTCGTAAAAAATTATGCATTTTTGGTCCTTAGAAGTTTTTCCAATTCGCAAACCGTTTCCGAGAAAATCGTCCCTTAAGTTGCAGAGGTCGGCCAATAAACGCCTTTTCTTTGATTTTGACAATTCTTGGCCGACTTCTCCAACTTCAGGGACGATTTTCTCAGGAATGGTTTGCGAATTGGAAAAACTTGTAAGGACCAAGAATGTATATTTTTTTACGAAATTTTGAGTAATGCTAATTGTTTTTGGGTTTAATGAATTCGAAAGCATGTTTTCACATGACTTGGCCAAAAAACGTGAGAAAAATCAAGAAAAACCCCCAAAACCCCCCTCAAATGTTAGGAGCACATGTTTGGAAGCGGAAAAATGACGGTTTTTAGGCTTCTGAACGAAAAATCTAGAGGTGCCTCGGCCTGTAGATACCAGAGGCAGCGTGTCTCGACTTGGTCGCCATGTGGGCAACTTTTTGACGAGTCAAAAAATAAGCGCATCAGTTGCAAGGGTCTGAAATGTTTAGTTTTTAGTCAAGTTTATGAATAATGAGCTGAGAACGAAGATGCTTTTGGTTTTTCCAAGTTTCCCGGTTTTGAAATCACACACTTGTAAGTTTTGAAAAATCTTGTGTGTTCTGACGTCTTAAAGCAAAATTTCCAATGGGGCAGTTGCAAAGGTCTGAAATTGTGTGTTTTTTGTAAAGAAAAAGATAGTACTTGATGAGCCGAGAACAATGGTGCCTTTGGTTTTTTCCTAAGTGTTCCGGTTTTGGAGATATACACGTGTAATGTTGTAAAAAAGCGTGTGCGTAGTGACGTCACTACGCGAAATTCCCATTTAAAAGAAAGTATTTTAGGCCAAAATCTCATCTCTGGAACAATGTGACTTATTTATTGAAACCAAAGGCATCTTTGTTCTCAGCTCATCAAGTACTTTGATCTTCTCTATAAAAAACGAAAATTTTCAGACCCTTGCAACTGCCCTAGTGAAAGAATGCATTTTGATCCAAAATTGCATCTTAGGAACTATGAAATCTCGTTAGAAACCAAAGATATTTATGCTTTCAGCTCACTGAGTATTAATTCATTAGTAATAGTGTCTAACGTCGACGCCATCACACGCTCGCGCATTCATAAGCTGTGAGTACAAGTGGATTTTGTACGTTTCTAATTAGAACTCCATTTTGAAATTATCGAAGGAAAATATTAACTCAGGAATTCCAAAAATCGACGTCTGATCATCAAAAGAGCTTAACTCAAAATGAATATAAAAAATGAATACAATTTCACGGTCAACCTAGGGAAAAAAATTTACGTTTGAATAAGTGTTCCTATGGTACGGTAAACATAAGGACTCTATATCAGAGGCGTAGCGTGCTATTTGGCAACGTTTTATTTGGTCCATTAAAACCCAGATGAAAGGTCGAATGCGAAGGTGTTCACCGAACAACCAATAGTTTAAATGGACGAACTGTAACGTTGCCAAATTACACGCTACGCCATTGCTCTATATGGTTTGACAGGTTATTTCTACAAACCGTTTCATTTTTGGATTGAAATATGACAACATACTGCGTTGGTGTTTTCCAATTACTTTTTACCTGTGTGTTTTAATGGGGTCAGATGCATCCAATATCTTCAATTCATTATTCGAATTTCACCCTTTACTGCGTCGTTGTACCCTTGAGGCATGTATGTGATCTATTTTGAGGAAACTGGAAAGTGAACTCTTTAAATTTAAAAAATCATATTTTTTCCCACGTTGACACACCTCAGGCACATAGAGAGGCAGAGGTTAGAGAGTGCGTTCACCTGAGACAATTAGAAACATACTGTAAAGCTTGCGACTGGTGTCCAATTTTTTAATTCAAATTGGGTCAGGACTCATCGCAACGACAGCCAACAGTCGCCTACTGTTGAGTGATGGACATATGGAATAGGTATCTTCATGGCTTAAATTGACGCATTTTAGACAGAATAACGGTTTTTTATTAGTAATTATTTCCAAAGCATATGCTGTACTTATTTTGAATGTTGACTATAAGGCAAAATTTCAGGTAGATTGCGATTGAAGAAATGTTAAGAGGACAGTCGGTGACTTTTAGCTGTTCTTTTGCCACGGTGCGGATTTTCCGCAATTTTCTTAGTTTTCATTGGCTCAACAATTTGTTGTTAGGAGTTCATTACTCCTGTTTTACACGACTTAAATTGGATCTGCAGAACTAAAATATGCCTAAAGTTGACTTCGTATATTCCAAATCTGTGCAGGCTTTTGTACAGCAATCACGCAACTTACACGTGTAGACGCATAAGTCTCCTTAAAGCAGAGAGTCAATTGAACTGCGTTTGACTAACTTTCTTATAATAATGTTGGCGGTACTATGCAAGAGGGCTCATATCAAACATGCGATGAGCTATTCCGTGGAAAACTTAGTTTGAACTTAATGCTATATTTTCTGGGCAAAGTCACACCTGACATTTAATGGACCTTCCTACTTGAGACCGCTTCTATTTAATGGGGCTCTCGCAAACTTTTGCTGTGAGCAAATGAATAGTTCAATCTGATGTAAAAACCAGCGAAAACTACGAAAATCAAACTAAGAAAGTCTAAAATTCAGTAATAATCCTACATAACTACTTTAATGGCAATATCACACTGGCGGTGGCTCGACGCTAGTATCATGGGAGATTCCTATCTAATATGTCACTTTCTCTTTGGAAACACAGAGATTTGTCTCAATTTAGATAGGAATCTCTCATGATACCTGCATCTAACCGCCATTAAGCTCGATTTTGAGAGTGAATTTCGTGATTTTTTAGTGCACTCATCGTCATTTTTCTAGGTTTTTATGCAAGAATCAACTCTTCAATGCCGCGTAGCAAAAGTTCGCAAGAGACCAATTCCGTTTTTTTGTCGGTAAATCCTTCGGAAATTTATTCTGCTCGTCTCCTGCAAGTGTCCTTGAAACTTGACTTACAACATAGTTTTTGGTTCAACCATTAATCAAGTTGGTAATCCTTTGTTCCTGCGGGTGACATATTAGGGGGGGGATCGCTTGTCAAGGCTCTCTTTGTAAAATCCGGCCCCATTTTATGTACGATCATTTACACAAGTAGGGGAGGACTGGGGCAATTGTAACACTTTCGACATTTTCAGCTCTCCAGACCTTATTTTTGCACTTAGGACATCGAAATTTTGCATGGATTACCTCCAATCTATCTAATTTAAGAATTCTTAGCCATAAAGCTCATACTCCAAAAATTACAGCTTTTATAACAATTTTTCGAGCTTCCGGACGAATGTTACAAATGCCCCGCGGTAGGGGCAATTGTAACAGTGCGTGGGGCAATTGTAACAAATAAGTAAGATGCAAGTTATGGGACTTGCACCCTTCCAAAAAAGTCTTATGATTAATTTCACGTAGGAGAGGAGTAGTGTATCCAATTTTCGACTCACCCACCCCTCCCCCTCCTCCCTCACCGCCCTCGCCCTCGCCCCCACCCAACCCCTTCAACCCACCACCCTTGCAGAAGCGTAGAAACCAGTGCAGGAGCACATGAAAAATGCTGCGCTATTTCACAGCATCCTCCGTAACCTTCCCCCCGCTACGATCGACACCCCCTTCCCTCTCTCCTCCCTCCCCCCGCCCTCCCCCACCCTCCACCCACCCTCCACCCACCCACCCTCTTCATACTGGATCCCCTTCCTCCTCTTGTGCAGAAACATTTGACAAAAAATTGAATAGAAACTGCGGAAGACAATCTTAAAGGATTCCCCTATCATCACCCCTCCCCCCACTCATCACCCCCTCCCCCTCACCGCCCTTCCCCCCTCCCCTCCCCTGCCATTGAGTGGTCCACCGCTGGTCGATCCGCCACGGAGTAGTCAGCACCACTGACGATCCGCCACTGAGTAGTCCGCTGCTGACCGATCCGCCACTGGTTAGTCCGCCACTGATGATCCGCCACTGATGATCCGCCACTGAGTAGTCCGCCGCCGGCCGATCCGCCACTGGTTAGTCCGCCGCTGGCCGATCCGCCACTGAATAATCCGCTGATGCATGGCCGATCCGCCACTGGTTAGTCCGCCGCTGGCCGATCCGCCACTGGCTAGTCCGCCTCTGGCCGATCCGCCGCTGGCTAGTCCGCCGCTAGTCGATCATTCCATGTCAATGCATTCACAATTATCAACAAATACAACAAACTAACCTTCAATACGACGCACAGTGTGGACATTTGTCGATCTAGCTATTCAAAATTATATAACTTTTGAAAAAATGCAGTTGAGGAAACGAAACTTTGGGGATTTATCACCATTAGGGTAGCCTATATTTAGGCAATTTTTTGTATTTTTGCCGACCCCTCGAAAGGGGGCAATGGGGCCCCCCCCAATTCCCCCCTTAAAAATTATCATCGATAACCCCTATATTGTGACACATCAATCAAAACTGCGTAAAAAGTAGTGCATTTTCGTTTAAACCGGAGGTCGCTATCTCTTTTTGCTCCAAAGTTATTGTCGATTAAAGTTTCATTTTGGATAAAAATTTCCCATTTAGAAATTCAAAATTCTATAATTTTGGAAAAATTACAGATAGGAGAATAAAACTTAGAAGATTTGTTACTAACATGGTAGTCTATCTTTAAAAGAGTTTTTTCGGAGGAAAACTATCCAAGGGGGGGCTCGGGCCTTCGACGCCCCCAACACAAATATATTTAATCGGGAACTTATAGAGAATAAAATTATAAAGCTCATAAGAGGGTTTATGACGGAACGTAAATTGGTATAATATGAGTATATTATAGTATACTATTTCTCTTTGATGTTAAGAATAACTTGAGTCAAATTGTGGGGAGAGAGGTGCTGGAAAATAAATTCAAGAATAATTCTTGAAAATGCAAAGTCATCAATAGGGCTTTACGGGAAAATTATTTAGTCAAATTTTGTTAATTTTGTTTTATTTTTTTATTATATTTTACCAGTGACTGTCCCTCTCTTTCATCAAATTACATTTATCAAAATCAGAGTCGCTGAAATAGAGAAAGTTACAATAATTTAATCCGTAATCAAGCAAATTGTTCCTATAATTTGCGTCATCACAGGTTGAGCGGGACATTTGACCAAATGAAGTATCAGATATATCGGTATTAATACAAAATATTTAATTCAGTTATAAGAACTATGAAAAAAATTAGTCAATTTCTGAGCCTGATGAGTCAGTACATTCAGAGGCAGTGGCGGACGCAGGATTCTTTTTGGCGCACAGGCTTGCACTGATGAGCGTTTGACTGAAAATTGTTCCCCTCTTCCCCTCCACCCCTAAAAATCGGAGGTCGGGGGGGGGGCTATAGCCCCCTTTAACCCCCCCCCCTCTCCCGCGTCCGCCACTGTTCAGAGGTATTGGTGGCATCAACAAGGCTTCTGTCCTCCTCGCTTGATGAATTTTCGCTGTTTGGTCCATTTTCACAGTGCAATTTCTCTCTGAAAACAAGGAGAAAAACTAAGTTTATTTCATTTGCGCACATTTGCGCAGTGGGAGACAAAAATAGCTGAAAAGTAGATGAAATTACCTTTCTTTTAGAGCAAAAACGGTAGATGGTACAAAATGGTACAACAGAAAAAAACTCTGCTGAAACTTGTCATATGTCAAAAATATATTAAAATTTAGACTAATTATAGAATGTAAATTATCTTAAAATTAAAAAACTTACCTTCCATGGTTTTTCCTCCTTCTACTTACTTTGAAGAACACGAAAAAAAATCTATGACTCATTTAACATGTGCTTTGTTTACATTAGGCCTATTCTATCGAAACAAGTGTCACGGGTGAAAATAGAGATACTTACCTGTGTTAATTGAACTTCGAACTCGGTTGGTGAACTTGTCGTCCGGTTTTAATCAAAACAAACGTTAGATATGTCTTATCTAGGCATCTTTGAAGTCGAAAAGCAAGTGCACAGTGGATTTTTTCGATCTTCATTTTGAATAGCTAAAATACACGTATGTCCACACTGTGCGACGTGTTACAACTGCCCCTGCAGTCGTGTTACAACTGCCCCGCAACCGCACTTTTTAATTAAACAGGTCTCACTGGATAACAACATAACCTAAAAATTTGAAATTTGCACGAAAATGTTCCTTAGGGTATAAGGAATGAAATTATGCAAAAACTTTAACCGAGCAACTTTATTAAACCGGTTTTAGTCGAAAGTGAAGCAGTCCAAAACCATGAACGAAAATGGGCGAAAACCACGAACTCCCTGTAAAAACCATAACTATGCACCGATTGCCGTGGAACTTAGTATGGTACGTTGGAGTAAAGTAAACAATATATTAATGGCCGCAGTTCCAATTTTTTCCGCTTGGAAGTGCCTCAACTAGCACTGTTACATTTGCCCCGTGTTACAATTGCCCCAGTCCTCCCCTAACCAATTAAGTCACCGCGTAGACCGTAAGAATACAATTCTTCTGCTGTGAGAATGGGTCTGTCGCAAACTTTTGCCCTAACGGATTGGAGGGCCGAATCATCTGCAAAATCGCGTGGAAACCACTTTGAAAGCATACAAAAAAGTATCAAAATCCAATCGGTAATCTACGAAAGTCGTTTTGAGATGAATCAAATTTGGAGGTCAGTTGTCAAAACAGTGAGAAAGTCCCATTTAATACCAGATTTTTCCAATATGAATCACTTTTCTCAGCATATAAAGATTGCCCCCCCCCCTCAGTGACGTAGCGTGCAATTTGGCAACGTTGTAATGTGTCCATTTAAATCCATTAAAAAGATCGAACTATTGGGTGTTCGGTGAACACCCTCGCATTCGACCTTTTCCATGGGTTCAAATGGACATATTACAACGTTGCTAAATTGCACGCTACGCGACTGTCCCCCCTTGTGACCCACTCATTTGGCCGCCATCTTGGAATTTTGTTTAATGCATCTATATACTGTTTTAGTAGAGCGATATATCGTATCGATTGCCGTCCGAGGGCCTCTGGTTCCAAACAAATTCTGGTTCAAAGTAATTTCCCCAAAAGCGAACTTTTGAACGGAAATTTAGGGTATTAAATCAAACAATTAATGCGACCTTTTTGCGATTATGAATTCTACAAGTACGTCCTCAAAAATACTAAAATACTCGCATCTGTGAACTTTTCTCAACCGGTGGAGTCGTAGATGACTTTTAAAAACTTGCGGATATTTTAATTAATTAACGGCGTTTCCACCCAGTGGCGTACGCAGGGGGGGGGGGGGGGGGGCTAAAGGGGCTAAAGCCCCCCCAGACGTCCGATATTTGGAGGTGGAGGGGAAGGGGAGGAACAATTTTCAGTCAAACGCTCATCAGTGCGAGCCCCTCCCAAGAAAAATCCTGTGTACGCCACTGTTCCACCGATTGAGGAAAGATTACGCAGTATTTTCGTGCATTACAGTCATACCCAGAACTGAATTGTGTAATCTTTTGTCAACCGGTGGAATCATCGGTGAATAGAAAAATAGCATTGATTATACGCAAAACGGCAGCTCTGCTCCACGGTGGCTACAAAATTACGTCCCTGAAACCTCCTTCTGTAGTTTTAGCTCGGCGATAGATCCGTACCTTTTTTCGTTTCTTTTGTTTTTCAGTGACTGTAATGTGTGAGTGTTTACTAATTGTAAGTGCAGTTGAAAATAATGAGAACTATCTGTCATATTGAATGGCGCTCACGCCTATATATATACCAGGAGCTGTATGGATGTAAAAACAAAGGGGGTAGTCTTGCATTAGTGAAGTGAACTTTTGTCTAAAAATTCCAAGCTGTTTTCGGGTAGAGAATTCTTCCTAAAAGAGCCCCGTATATGCTGTACCATCCCGCTGTATCCTCCAACAGTTGAATATTGGAATGCTGAACTTAGGATCGGGAGAATGTTGCAGGCGTCTCGCCCGTCGTGTCGCCGTCGCGTCAAGTTCTGGAGGAGGAGTGAATTCTTTCTGGATGGGAGGGCTGTAAACGTTGCCTGTTTCGAAGGCTCTGCTGCCAATTTTCTCGAGGCAAACTTTGTAAAGTATCCAGAATTAGCATTTGAGGCCGAATGGGGCTTTTGATAACTTTTGCGCAGAAAAAAAAAGGAAAAACACTTTGGTAGCGCTGACAAAACCTTTTGTAAAAAAAAAAAAAAAAAAAAAAAAAATCCCTTGAAAAAGACTTTATAGTTCAGCAAATCAAAGGTATTGTACGTGTACGCCTTACTAAAAAGATTTTGCCTAAATTTTGAATCAAAGTTTTGGTTGGATCTACTAAAGTCTTTTGCTTGGTCATTTTCCTATCGAAGGTTTTGTCAGCGTTACCAAAGTTGTTATTTTCTGTTTTTTCTGTGTGCAAAGCGATTGAATAGTTATTTATCGAGTCAAATCCAGCGAATAATACGATGAGCTCATTAAAAGTCACGTAATTCACTCACAGTATCACAAAATGACTTCAAGGTTTGAAGCGTAATGGCCTGAGCAGTGGCGGCTCGTGAAATGCGATGTATCGATGTGTACTCCATTTAAAACTATAGAAAAGTATCGATCGTCAGGGGGTGCAATTGAACCCCCGAGAAATCGATACTTTTCTATAGTTTCAAATGGAGTAGACATCGATAAATTGCATTTCACGAGCCGCCACTGGGCCTGAGCTACGCAGGTACCTTGAGATATCATCATCATCTCTATGTATACACGTATTAATTTCGGAAGCGGTTTCCGTTGCTTCAAAATTCCCGTCGATCCTGCGGGCCGTTTGGGACAGCTGCGGTATCGATCGATACGACCCGGCCCAAAGATGGTTGGCAAAATAACAGCGGTGCTGGCCGGAGCCATTTTTGCCCTTGAACATACCAAAAACTGTGAATCTTATAAGCGTAATAAGTGAGGTTCATAGTTAGGGTTGCCAACTCCTCTTTTCAAAAAGTAGGACATTTAGCCTTCAAAAAGGCGGACAAAGGAGGACAAGTTGGGTATGTCTTAAAAGGAGGACAATATTACGTATTTCCTTAGAAAAGGAGGACATTTTCGGTTTGATGAAAACTACTTTTCCTTCACACTTTTTCCAGGCTTAGGACGTACTGGCAACGAAGGATAAATGTATGTTTGTTTTCTAAGGCGTGTTTAAAAAGTGTTTTATTGTTATTATTATAATTATTTAAATTTTTAACCTTTTTATTTTTTAATTATTTTTGTTTTTATTTTTTCTGCAAATCTCTTTTCTCGAATTTTTTATTTTTTCATTTTTTTGGTTTCTTTGTATTATTTTTCAAACTTGTTTTCTATTTTGCTTACATTTTTATTTATTTATTTTTTTTTTTTAAAATTTCATTTTTTCAATTTATTTTTTTATTTTTTCTTTAATTAAAAAAAGGCAAGCCCTTTCCAAAAGGAGGACAGTTCTCAATTTTTTAAAAAGGAGGGAGGACGGGAGGACAAGCCTAAAAAAGGAGGACATGTCCTCCAAAAGGAGGACGGTTGGCAACACTATTCATAGTGGGGCTGAATGAGCCGTTGCCGTTTCTCTTGTTATCGCCCCCAAATTGGTCTTTGTAGGATGTGTAAATGATTAGAAGAGTAGTTGATAATTACACGAGATTATATTGATATAAGTATGAAATCACATGACACAAATATAGAATCGGTACTTTGGTCGTAATCTGGGATGGTCAGTGCGTCTGACTCAAAGGACGCGGAAAATCAGAGTGACAAGTGAGAGGGGATGTTCTGTCCCCGAACCTGTTCATCCCCGACGCTTGGCGATCCCGTTAGATCAAATCTAACGGGATTCTTGTCAGTGGAGTTGCCAAGGTCGGAATAAATTATCGGAGGGTTGCAAGGCTGGCGCCTTGCAACACTGGTTCGAGATTGAGGTGTCAAAATGAAATCAGGTTGGGCACACAACACTCTTACAGATTCTGCGAACATTGAAACTTCCGCAAAATGGAGCTTCAAAGATTCTGCTATTTCGTTAATATCAGTATTCGTGTCTACATCTTGTGTAATTAGTCTTCTTGTGACTCTATTTGAAGGAACGAAAGCTTTGGAATCGTCCTCAGGGAAGAACTTTTTATACGTTTGCACTAGTTTATTGGCTGAGGCTTTGTAGCTGTCAATTCAACACTAATTTGGTTGTCATTTATTTTCTTTACCGCTTTGAGACCATTATACTCTGTTCACGATAAGAAGGCGGGTGAGAATTCAGGTAGTAATGCACTATTTACCAACAGTGCGGCTACGCCGCCTACTCCAACCCTTCGCAGTGGCCCTTGTTCTCCCGACCTCTCTCTTGGCACGGAGGATTTCCATCAAGAACTGACAGACTCTAAAATGTACACACGTCCAGTAACAATTGCAAACGGTCAAAAATACGAAAAAACGGACGAAATTTTCGTTCTAAAGGGCCAAAAAAAGGGCGAAAATAGTCGAATTTGAATATTGATGACTCTAAGAAATTCGTATTTTTCAGTTCGAATTAAATTCAGGATATTTCGTCTAATATCGAATTTCTGAGAGTCATAAATATTGTTTGGACCCGAGAGTCATCAATACTGTTTTGACCCGAGTGCTGGAAGGGTGAGAGTTACCAGAAATGGAGCTTCTAAGTCTGAATGGAGCTGTTGCAAACTTTTGCTACATGCTTATTAATAGTTAAATATGGGGTAATACCCTGTAAAAATAACGATTAGCGCACTAAAAAATCACGAAATCTACTCCTAGACTCATAAAATGCTTTTAAGAGCGAGGCCGTAAAGGCGGCCGAGGCCGCGGTTTTCTTATGGCAATTGTATGCTTCTTCTTCTTCTTGTGTGGTGTTGCGAGAACACCTCGTGTAGATGGCGCTGATTGAAGATAGGGAACCCCAATGAAAACCGCGGCCCCGGCCGCCATTACGGTCTCGCTTTTAAAAGCATTTTGTGAGTTTAGGAGTGGATTTCGTGATTTTTTAGTGCGCAAATCGTTATTTTTACAGGGTATTACCCCACAATTAACAATTAATATGCCTGTAGCAAAAGTTTGCAACAGCTCCATTGTACATCAACTCGTCGTATTTATTTTTGAGAATGATTGTCCTACGGAGGTCTTCGTTTTGATTAGAGATCATCGGTCCAATGTTACTTGTATAGGAGCAGAATTGCAGTTTTCTAGGCCATTTTCGATGGATATCGGTTTATCAGGAGGACGGGTGTTTCCCGGAAGAATAGAAGGTTGATTAATCTTTATGATGATTTCAGGCCGACAGAGAGAGTGTGTGTGTGTGTGTGTGAGAGATAGAGAAAGAGGGAGAGAGAGAGAGAGAGAGAGAGAGAGAGAGAGAGAGAGAGAGAGAGAGAGAGAGAGAGAGAGAGAGAGACGGAGAGAGAGAGAGATAGATAGAGAGAGAGAGAGAGAGAGAGAGAGAGAGAGAGAGAGAGAGAGAGAGAGAGGAGAGAGAGAGAGAGAGAGACAGACAGAGAGACAGAGAGGGAAAGTGAGGGAAAGTGAGGAAAAGTGAGGGAGAGTGAGGGAGAGTGAGGACAGCACAAAAGACACTTTTTTTACTCATATTTAATTTTCAAAAAAATTGACTGGGAGCCAGTTCCCATAAGCCAAGCGCTGTGTCCTTTAATTTCTGGATCCACCAGTGCTATGCGCGCTTGAAGTCTATGTTCGTGACTACCCAATCAATTGCGATGATCCGATTGTGACCTGTGAACGCAATTATGCAACTTGTGTCTCATTTAAACCCTACCATTAAATGAGTTTTAGATGAGTCTGATGACTTGTATGCCATCTGTTTCCGAAAGAAAGTAATACACAATTTTAATCCAGCGATTGGTAGGATTCTACCAGATCCTGAAAATTCGAGGATTGGGTGATCGCGAAAATGCGCTTTTGAAGAGCAACGTGAGTACTTGAGTAGGCCTGGGCTGTCGAATCGTGATTTTAATCAAAGGAATTCCCAAAATCAAGGATAATGTAATCAATCGATGAAAACACTATGGCTTCGAGCTTTTGAGTGCTTTCATCACTGATACAACCTTAATATTTTGAACTTTGTATATAAAATACAGCTTCCGCGAGTAGCCAAGGTATCTACTCGCGGCGTTGCCAAATGGACACTGCACCGCCCGCGCCATACCACTTCAATATTTTTGTCAACCAATGAAACCATCCATAGCTCCAGATGGTAAAAAAAACGAACAAATTTGAGTTCTTCCGTCAGGTTTAATCAATTAATCATACATTTTAATTGTACTGAGTAATTTTTTGCTCCTCCAAGGGCGGATCCAGCGATATGGCAACCATGTATTCTTCCCATTTGAACGTATGAGGAAGAATCGATTCTCGAGGGGGCCATGGCCCTTTGACTAATCGATTATTTCTCACGCATTCAAATGGGAGGAATACACAGTTGCCAGATCGCTGGATCCGCCCATGTGCTCCTCCCATGGAGCCATCGGTTTTTTGTTTTGTTTTTTGTTTTAGGTTTTTTTATAGTCCTACGATCACTCACAAACTGGTAACCCTGCAGTTGGTACTGGTTAGAAAGCTTGCCGAATGCCTTGAATTAAGGCCTCGTCAGGGTGGATCATTTTTGACCTTCTTTCAGCTAGGGAAAACGACTAGTGCGGAATGCTTGCCTTTTGGTGTCAAATGAATGCACGTTCAAACGTTTTGGATTTGGTCAATATTTTGTGGTCTCGGAATGACCTTGAAATTTGACAATTTTTCGAAAAACAGCAAAAAATGACGGTTTTTCGATCACAGCGCCTTCACAATGAGAGATAGGCAAAAACGGTTCCACCGAGCGAGTAGCAAATTTTATTCTGTATCGATAATGTCTGTACCATTTTTTGCGTAGGACCACTCATTTGGCGCGAAATTTGAAAAATCGGCGCCGAAGCGAGGAAACTCTAAAAGCGGCCGATTTCACGTTAATAGCGAAAAAACAACGATTTACGGCGAAACCTTTGGTTTAAATGAAAAATTGTAAGAGTAAAAATTTGTTGTAAATTAAATTTCCAACAAGTTTTGTCTGTATGATTTAGCGATTGAGCCAACGGTAAACGAGTTAACACGTGTAACGTAACTAAAATGGTGTTCAAAGAGGCGGTCAAATACCTACAACCAGTAGCGTGTACCAGCGTCGCCTGCAATCGGGCAGCAATGCATTCCGTTCATTGAAACTCATGTAAAATATCGATTTGAGGGAGTGAACTCTGCACCAAAAATAGTTCGATCTTTCACACGGGCTTAAATGCACGAAAAACGATGTTGCCGAATTGCACACCACTGATGTTTTCATTCAAATGAGTGGCGGTGGCTGCTTTGCGATTTCCTCCGATTCCCTCCCTTCTCCCAACCATGTGAGGTTATGGTTATTACCATGTACCATGGTTATTAGCCAGATGATCGGATTTTGGTACAGATTTGATCAGATTCTTAACACTTCAATGAAAAAGCTTCATTTTTAAGTTGTTTTTCAACTGACTCAAATAGTGAGACGTCACGATGCAGTATGTCGCATGCGATGACCGCATCACTAATTGATTCTACTGGAGGAGGATGGTTCTGCTTCCAAAAAATCATTGAAATCTTTCCTAGGTGCAGATATTGTCCACTTTCGATAGTTTACGCGCGAATAATCTGGACCGAATGAAACCATCGATCGCGCGCTTCCAGGCCACACACTGTGGAAGAGGCTTCGGTGATCAGTTTTACTGCTATAGTTCCACAGCTCGGGTATGACACGGAAAGTTATCTATTCTTTGGTCTTCGGAAGAAATCAATTGTTTCAGATCTTCGTCCAAAAGATGTGAATACACAGGGTGTTTCTAAAACTGATGTCATCCTTTCTACCACGTATTTTTGAGGTCAAAATAATACTTTTTTCCCCCTATAAACATGTGTTCGAAAATGCCCCCTTTTTGAGCTGAGGCCCCCCAAAGTTTTAAAAAATTGTTGGTTTTTTTGGAATATCGACCATAATTATGAACCGAATGTCATGAAAATTGGTGTCCATGAGTACTTTTATGCGTAGAATCCATTAATGACCTCGAGAAATTCAGAAATGAGGTCTGGCTGTACTTTTCAGGCAATCTTATACCTTCAACGACTTAAATTTTATGCAACGGATTGGAAATTTGAAAAATAAAAACTGAAATCTGATGGGAAAAACTCTTAAAAAGATATTTGGTCCTCTTTGTTTTGGTCGATACGCTGCACAAGGTGGAAAAGTCAGCACTTTTACCATGAAGAGCGACACTAAGTATGCAACCCGCCACTCCGCTGCTACTTCGGGCTGCCCGCTACAGTAAAAGCGCTGACTTTTCAACCTTGTGCAGCGATTATCTCGCTTAATACGCGTCGTATCGACCAAAACAAAGAGGGTCAAATATCTTTTTAAGAGTTTTTCCCATCAGATTTCAGTTTTATTTTTCAAATTTCCAATCTTTTGCATAAAATTTGTGTCGTTGAAGGTATACGATTGCCTGAAAAGTACAGTCAGATCTCATTTCTGAATTTCTCGAGGTCATTAATGGATTATACACGTAAAAAAACCTAGGGACACCAATTTTCATGACATTCGGTTCATAATTATGGTCGATATTCCAAAAAAACCAACAATTTTTTAAAACTTTGGGGGCCTTAGCTCAATAGGGGGTCATTTTCGGACTCGTGTTTATAGGGAAAAAAAGGTCTTATTTTGACCTCAAAAATACGTGGTAGAAAGGATGACATAAGTTTTAGAAACACCCTGTATAGGTGGCGAAGTTATTTTCTCAGTCTTCCAATTGATCAACTTGGTGTAGTGGGTAGCGTGAAAATTCCATTTTGGCGCAGCGAAATCTCCGGGACGTTCATGGTGTTTTTTTTAACGTTCGGGTTGTCAGGTTTTTCACCATGGCTAATGTCTTTAAAAACAGCTTTTGCTATCTCTGCGGCTGCTAGATCGGATACTCCTACTTTAACACATGCGAGAGCGAGGTTCCGGAACGAAAGTCTATTTTTTGTAGTTTCGATGCGCAGGAACTTCAAACTCGCATCCGATTTGGTCTCAGTCAGAGATTCGGTAGCAGTTGAGCTAGTCAGGGTCGGACTGGCCAGGGCCGCTAGGCCGCGATCGCGGCCTAAAGATTCGCTTTTTCAAAGAAGACATTATATAGATTACACTAACGGAAAACCACCGTAAGATAATTAAAATAGCTTAATATAAGGATCGAAAATGCATCGAGACTGGGCAAGTCCGCTTTAGTCCACGATGTGGACCGAAATTTGGCAAATCTGGGCCCCCCGACCGGTCAAAAACGGGGCCCCAACGGATCGAAAATGGGGCCCCCGAACGGATTGAGACGATGTCCCCGAACGGGTCCCCTCAACGAGTTCAAAACGGGACCCCCGAACGGTCAAAACTGGGCCTTCAGGTCCCCCAAAAAGTATTTAAAGAATAATCTGAGAAGGAAATAGCAAATAGTGGCAAGAAAAACAAAAATATATGACAATTCGTTTGATTACAAGCAAGAGGCGAGTCATAGGTAGGAGTCTACCATTAGGTCTTACATTTTTTAAAATCTACTTAGTTTCTTCTTTTCAAAGTCAAAACCTGCTAAAATGTTATCTCAATTCTCAATCCCATAAATAATTTCTCAGTTTTCTCACAAATGAAACCCAAGAAAAAAACATTAAAATTGGGTTCTTATAGTGTAAAATTTTCAAAATTTTCCGGGAGAGGACCCCCGGACCCCTCCCAGAATTAATATCTGACTGTACCACCGAAGATAATAATGTTACTCTATCCTGGACTAAGGAGGCCACAGCCGAGCATATCCTCTTACTGATATTTGTGAAGGTTTAAATAGGACCCAGTAAAAACCAATAAATCTATGATCTGGATCCCTTAATAAAACAATAATAATTAAAAAATAAAAGAAAATAAGAAACAGAGAACTCTAGTTTATCAGTTGAAAATAGCGTAAAAACTGCCTTGTTTGCAGAAGTTAATTAAAAAAAAAAAAAAAAAAAAAAAAAAATGTCCTGAGGGGGGCCCCAGAATGTAGGGAGGGGCCCCTAAATTGACCCAGCGGTCTAACATTTAGAGAGCCAGTCCGACCCTAGAATTATTAGGTCTGCAAAGTTTACTGATCGTTCTCAACGATTTCGACTCAATATATGCTGGTCTGCGTCGAAGGAGGGAAAACTCCGGCAACACCGTTGCTCAGTGTATACTGTATATTGTTTGTCTTGCTCTCTGTCAGTCGCTTTTGCGTAACAGACGTTTTCGCAACTTTCCTTCCTCGAATATTTCTTAGGGTATCGTAACGATTTAGTTGCTCACATTGTCTACCGATGCAAAGTTCCAGTGTGAAGTGAGTCGACTGTAAAATGTGATCAAGCATTGGATAGGTGCATGAATGTTCGGCGAGGGAAGCAGTGTTGCCAGATGGAGGGTAAAAAGCCGTATCGTCCCCATTTAAATCATAATAAGCGTACGGCTTTTTCACCCCAATCTGGCAACACTGCAGGGAAGCAGAGCATATCCCCACAGTCCTCTCTTTCCTTCTCATGGGCGGATCCAGCAATTTGGCAACCATGAATGCATCCCATTTGAACGTATGAGAAACAATCGATTCTTGAGGGGGCCATGGCCTTTTCACTAATCGATTGTTTCTCATGCATTCAAATAGGAATGATACACAGTTGCCAGATTGCTAGATCCGCCTTTGTTCCTTCTAAGGGATTTTTTTTTTTTCCTGTAGAGGGAATGAACATTAAAAGGTTAGGTAATGAACTCATCGATTCTATCCTTAGGTTTTGCCTCGTTTTCTTTTTATTTGTTGTCAGGTGAAATCGGCGCAAAAGTAGGGAACGAGTCAGTTGCAAGCAGGGGTTTGAACCGCGACCAAAAATCGGTTCGGTTCGCGGTTCACGGACAGTTGATGAATCACTTAAACGGTTCTTTTTGCGGTTCAAGAAATTTTTTAAAATGCGGTTCGGGTTCGGCTCGTTTTTTTTTTTTTGAAATCTGCTGAACCGGTTAAGGCGTAAAAATCATAACACTTGCCATGTGTGTTGAGATTCAAAGCAGTTTTGTAGGTTATTGTTTCCGCAAAATGAGGGTGGACGATTTGAAAGGGTAAAACATCAATACGACGATACAGGGTGATAAATATATATTAATTTAGATTATAAAGGGGTGATTACAACGACACAAGTTCACTAAAGCCTGTTATTAAAACGACGTAAAATAGGGTACTCGTGCTAGAGAGATAGGTAGAGAAGACGACTGGTAGACATTAGAGAGCGCAGTTTTCACGGAGAATCGCCGAAAGCATAGACCATTGAAAGTAGGAGAGGAGCTTCTCATGTGAGTATCAGTTCTACATGTGGGCCTTAACTTATTCCTGAAAGTTATGTTTGCACATTTCAGGTGATTCCAAGTTGCACATTTATTACACTTTATTGCACCAGTTTTAACAATTACAAGGCATTTAGGACACGTATTTTTACTTTTTGGACAATTATCAGAGGATTTACGTTTAACTTCATCACATTTAGTTTTATTTACTATTGCCAGTGGGGAGACATTACCAGGGGTGTCAGATCCCATCTTTGCATGACTTGTGTATTAAGACTGTACTATCGACGAATTAAAGATTGTCGCGAGATTTTTACACGTTTTCAGTTATAGGTGTGACTCTAGGACTCATCTGCAACGGCTTCTCCACCCCTCCTGCACTGGCCTCTCGCGCCTGCATGGCGTGAGAAGTGTGAAGAGTGGCCGAGCCGGAACCTTGAAGGCGAAACTTGTCTCGTGAAAACTCGTGACTATCTTTAATTCGTCGATAGTACATGTATTAAGACTTGACCGTTTCTTAACAATTTCAGTTGTATAGAAAATTTTTTTTTGACGGGAGCCGAAGTGTAAATGACAAGGGAGACGGCATTATGTGTCCCCTCCCAGCCCCCTCCCCGCCTTCAATCCGTCAAAAAATGAAAAAAACGGGGTGAAAATAAAAAGTCTAAGAAGTGTGAATCCTCAAAGAAACTGCTGCTTCTTGAAGATATTAAAGCGTATGGAATGGAGTTCATCACAGGATATGGACTAGTACAAGCAGACCCGGAATCCATTTCAAAAGAGAGGCTGCATTTTTTTCGTGGTTCTGTTAGAAATGGTCTCAAGAGGAGTATTTTTCTTTGCTTTTAAAATTTGAGACGTTCCACATGCTTTTGAACGAACACACGGAAGCGGAGGGGTTGTTGTTCTCTCATTCTCTTTTTTCATTTGAGCGCAACTTCTCTTCAGAGACGCAGTCACCTTTGAATTCGGAGGACGAGTTGGAACAACTGTAATCAGCGAACGACTCCTTATTTTTGTTCAAGTTCATGTTACATTATTAATACTACGCAATCACCATTTTACCAGTGGCTTCGTGTGAAATCTGGCACCGATGTATTTCGTCCAATTAAACCCATGTGAAATATCGATTAGAGAGAGTGCACCGTGCACCCTCAATACCTCGACTCTTTTCACGCGTTCAAAGGAAAAACTACACTGTTGCCAAATTACGACAATGTGTGCATATTATCACTATCCTCAGAAAAAAGAGATACTTTCAACTCTTTAACCCTTTAAGGACCAGGTTAGTTCAAGAGAACACCACTCCTCCGTTTCTAGAGGGAAGGTAGTTAACTGCTCGTACTCGTGGGAGTTGGAATTGCCTATTCGACGAATTGAAGGCGTCCGACGAGACCTTGTCTACTGTAGTGTTTTCATCAATATTGCGTTTATCCGAGATGAAGTCCAAAACAATTTGAAATAGACTCGAGGAGAGAAACGAGTAAACTCGGGCTTGGCCCTTAAGGGGTTAAAGTATTAATTGTGTTGAACGAAGAGCAACAGAGCATAGCTCACGCACAGAACCTCAACACGGACGGACATGGGCGGATACAGGGAATTGTCTTTCTCTCTTTCCCTCCATTTGAACTGATGTGTTAGAAAAGGACAGCGGAGGGGGCCATCACGTGACTTTGGCCCCCTCTTCCGTCCTTTTCTAACGCACGTTTTCAAATGGGAGGAGAGAGAGAAAGACAATTCTCTGTATTCGCCCCATGCGGACGGAACAGCAACAGACCTATTTTCAAATTGATAGCACCAAAAGAGCCCGGGGTATCCATCATTTCCCGATAGAATCTGAAGGAATCGTTTGATACTTGGGCACTGTCGAATGCGTCGTCATTCCTGTATTTATATTTAGATCTGCATATTATCATATTTCCGTATTTATATTTACATTAGTTCTGTAGAGGTTGATAGAATAAGGAAAAATAGGAATAGGTTTTCTATCATTGCTAAAAGATATTACTTAGGTACCTCTATTTTTTTTTCTTTTTTAGCGAGAAAAGTTTGAGAAAAGGAAATGTTGATCGAACCTCATATATTACAGAATACTCTAATCAGAACCATAGGCGGATCCAGCAATCTGGCAACAATGTATTCGTCCCATTTGATTGCATTGCAAATAATCGATTAGTCACGGGGCCACGGCCCCTTCAAGAGTCGATTGTTTATCATACACTCGAATGGGAATAATGCGCAGTTGCCAGATTGCTGGATCCGCCTATGATCAGAACGGAAACTCCCATAAGAGCCAATGGAAACAAGATTTGGAATTTACCAGGACCAACTGGCAACTGTGCCTGCTCACTTCTAAAGATGGCGGACGTGCTTTTTCAGGTTATATCAACAATCAGAGTTGACGCACAACCAATCACAATCCAGCGAGTGCTCACTTTCCAACATGGTGGCCCGAAGTAAAGAATGTTTCAAAATGAATTAGAGATTAGAGTATTCTGTGCTCATATCATAAACAAAAAGATCTAATGAAAAGTGATGATAAAATCACTAACCCCTCAAAACCACTCGTTAATACTGGGGAAGGGGGGAGGGGGATTGTACGCTTTGCACTCTTCAAATTGGAAGTGAACATAGCTCTCGACTTTGGAAATAAAAAGCTCCAAAAAGGAGGCTTGTATTCACAAAGAGGTTTCAGTCAGATCATAAACTTTAGGTTTCGTCAACAAACAATTAAACAAACAAAAGTTAACTGAATAAAAAATTCTGTGACAAGCTCCCTGCACATACTGCGCAAAAAAGATGAGCATGACGCTAAAAAGCGGGTACAAAAAAAATGAATAGTCAACTATTCCTACCGAAGCGGATTGTTTTTGCCTAACTTTGAGATTGAAGGAACTTCGTTCACGAGAGATGTGCGTTGTTTTATCCTTAACGGGTTTTGGTTTTTTTTTTTTTTCACTCTACGTGTATGCCTTCGCATCATCAGAGTGAATTCGGAGTATAGACGGCCTGTGGAGGAGAGAAAGGATGGTTTTGGCGTCTCAATCCCCCCCCCCCCCAACCTCCAATTGTTGAAGAAGAGCTTCAAAAATAAAGAAGAGAGAAAGAGGGGCAAAAAAACTATGCAAAAATAATGACTGGAAAAATAATTGAACGGCTTTCTACAGAAGGGAATCAAATTTTCGCGTCAGCAGAAGTGAACAAAGTACACGGGAAACGCTTAGCACTTTGTTACCGTATGCTAATACGGAAAGAGTTTTTCTCTTTTGCAGAAATCCGTCCTAATTGTAAGGGCATGATTTCCTTTCGACCGAAAATTCCTTGTCCTTAGTTCTCTGAATCTATCCTATTGACTACTGAAAAGTACATAGAGTAAGTCGTAATTTTCTAAGCCCCCCCCTCCCCCCTCCGAACTTTTGAACTCACGGGTCGCCCGAGCTCGCGACCTGGAGAAAGTTTTAGAAATTCGCCGCACGCATTGAAATTTTTTATTGTTCTCGATGACTAATTTTACTTTGACATCAGTCATTGAACCATCGGCGCTATTTCGATGACACGAGAAAAAGTTTACATCCAACCGCAAAGAGGAGAAAATCGCGGATTATAGTGGCAGTGTCAATATGTGATATCTATATGAGTGTGAGTGCTATGCCTGGAACGAGTGAACGCAAAATGGGTTTGATATCTCTCTCTCTCTCTCTCTCTCTCTCTCTCTCTCTCTCTCTCTCTCTCTCTCTCTCTCTCTCTCCCTCTCTCCTCCAGTACGCAACATCGTTCAATTATTTATTTTTCGGTGGCACTTATTTACCTACCCTTCCGCAAATTCATGCTCCCAACTTTTCGTTTTGTACCCTCCCATACTCGGTGCACAGTGGACCGAAACATGGAATTTACCAGTGGCGAGGCGTGAAATTTGGCAACAATGTAGTTTCTCCATTTAAATCCACCAAAAAGGTCGAACGCTTCAGTCATTGGCAATGACCAGGCATTTCGACCTTTCTAATGTGTTTAAATGGGGAAACAGGAACGTTGCCAAATCGCACGCCTCGCCACTGGAATTTACCGAACATAACTTTACGAATGAACATCAAGGCTATGAGTAATAAACAGCAAGAAAACTTTTCATTATTTCACACCATAAATCGAGTCAATTAACACCGCGGTTTTTGTAAGAAAGTATAGTCACCGAAGTGTCAATAGAGCACAAAAACAATAACTTTTCATGTCCGGAAAAAGCAGTTTACGGACATTTCCCTCCTCGGATATCCCCCCCCCCCCGGGGTGACATCCCCCGTCAATCCCCCCGGACACTTCTTCCCGAGGTCATTCCACCCCGGACGCTTCCCTCCGAGGTCATGCCCCCCCCCCCCCGAGCATTTTTACCCCCACTCACCCATTTACTCCCCCCCAGGTTATGTAGTTAACTAAATAATGCTTCAATTTTACCCTCACATTCCTATAAAAAATAGATAACATAATTCTTTTTTAATTAAAATTTACAATTTGTAAAAAGGGTGTTAAAGGCTTCTCATTGATAAATTATGCTTAACTAACATTTTTTTTTTTTTTTTTTTTTTTTTTTAAAAAAGGTTGTCAACGAGTAAAAAGGAAAGCCCAAGTCAACAATAAATTATTCCTAAAATAAATAACATGGTTTTTTTTTGTTTAAAAGATCAGTGGTTCGGACCCGGCCTTTCAATGGGGCATGTGCAAGGATCTGAAATGTTGTGTTTTTTATATAGAAACTCATAGCACTTGATGAGCTGAGAACAATGGTGCCTTTGGTTTTTTCCCAAGTGTCCCGGTTTTGGAGATACACGCGTGATTCATTGTAGAAAATCGTGTGCGTAGTGACGTCACTACGCGGAATTCCCATTTAAAACAATGTATTTTGGGCTTAAATCTCATCTCCGGAACAATAGGACTAAATTAAGAACCGCGAAGGCATCTTTGTTCTCAGCTCATCAAGTACTTTCAGTTTCTTCATAAAAAACGCAACATTTCAGACCCTTGCAACTGCCCATTATTATTATTATTATTATTATTATTATTATTTTTTTTAAATAAATTAGGAGGAAATAGCCGGGGGGGAAGTGTCCGGGGGATATTGCGGGAAGGGGGAAAAGTCCGGACACCGGAAAAATCCATGCTTTGATCCAGTGTGTGCTGGAACGGTGACTTGTTCAATGTCACTGTCAACTCTGAAAATGAAACGGAATGGCACTGGGGCGACCGGTGCGAGGCGTGGCGTAATGTTAGGAGCACCATTAACCCATTTGAAACCCATTAGCACTTTATGTGAAGATACTCAGCCTGCGGCGTGTATTTGAACTTGGAGAAGGCTTTCAAAAAGGGTACAAGGAAGGATGATACGTTCCAGCAAACCAAGTAAGTGTTGCTTGTGAGCTGCATTTAGTAGCGTCAACTTTTCTAAGTTTTCTTCTCAACAAGTTGATACCACCCTCCGTCCTATCAAGTAAAGTCATATCTTGAAACTTTGGTCACACTCACTGCGGTTTTTTTTTTTTTCATCATCTCAAGCAGGATCTCACAGCCCGAAGAGCTGATTCTTGTTTTCTAAAAAAAAAAGTGCCCCTTCTGTACACTCTCTTCAAACTTGTTGAATTTTTCTTTTTAGGACATATGACATATAACCGGAAGGCTTTCATCAAGTTTTGAACGAATTTTTGATCCTTACAATGAATATTATTTACGCTCGAATTCGCTGGAGTCTGCAGTTGCGGCTCGCGCAGTGTGGTAACATTGGATTCTCTTCATGTAAACCTTTGTATAGTAAATAATAGTATAATCGATTCTGCGGTGAGACATCGTGCCTCACCTACAATAGTTTGTTTTGAATATCAGAAGAGTACGGATGTGAGATTGCACGTACGAGCTGCTATCAATGGGCGAGTATGTTAGACGCAGGTCGTTTATTTTTATTTCGAGAAAAGTATTCTGAATCTGGGGAGGTCAACTTTTGTACGCTTTCAATGTGATTTTCACGCGATTAGATACCAGATTCTACCCCTTGTAGCGGTGTACAGAAGTTTGCAACAGACCCATTCAAGAAAACTCTATAAAGGTCATAGAATTTTCTTTTCGTCATGTATACATGACGGCTGTTAAGTCAAGTATGTTGGTTTATAGATTTAAGTGTTTATTTACCAATTTTTAATTTTTATTTTTTTATTATTATTAGTATTAATTTTTTTTTTTTAAAACAAAACTAAAATTTATCATAATGCGGCTTTTTGTTTTTGCCTCCCATCCTACGGAATTACTTGGGCTAGGTCGCATTATTAGAACAAATTGACGAAGCCCTCGACAATGCGGCCGCGGCGCGGCGCACTATGGTCCAAAAGTCCGATTTAGGAAGACATTAGTTTGCATTAAAATCGCCCAATATCTTTAAAACGGCTCATCTGACATCAAAAATGGCTATCACAAAAAAGTTAAAACGGTTCACGTTCTATCTTTTTTGCAATTACCAGTTTTGGTGTCAAATGAGCCGTTTTCAAGATATTGAGCGATTTTAATGCAAACTAATGTCTTTCCTAAATCGGACTTCTGGACCATAGTGCGGCGTTGGGTGAGGAAAATCTAGTCCTTAAGCCACTGGAAAAAACGAACTAAACTGAGACACTGCGCAATGATCCACTATACATTTATGAGAGGGGGGAGGGAGTGAGGGAGAAGAAAGAAGGGATGGAAAAATTGAGAGAGAGTGGTTTAAAAGGTTTGA
Organism: Trialeurodes vaporariorum; assembly: GCA_011764245.1. NCBI lineage: Eukaryota > Metazoa > Arthropoda > Insecta > Hemiptera > Aleyrodidae > Trialeurodes > Trialeurodes vaporariorum. The sequence goes on from VMOF01000001.1 coordinate 62,589,478, forward strand.
AGAGAGGAAATTCATCGAGCATAAAAAGAGCGGTATAGAGGCAGAGGCCGGTCTTTAGTAACCAATTTAGCTCAGTAAAGTTAAACATTTATGTCTTATCATCAAAGTTTTGGCTTTCTTCGCTTGACTAGTCACCGGAACTTGACTTATCTCTCCCGGTCATATTATTTTTCATCAGAGAAATAAGCGATGGTCCGCGTAAAGGAGTAAAGTCCCCCAACTATATTCTTCCGTTTTAGTGACCGGCGCGGCGCGGGCGCTTGCCTGACGAGATTTTTCTCATAAAATGAATTTAAAAATTTATTAAATACTTTCAGTTCCTTGCTCAGGGTCCTCCACGCACAGGGTGTCACAACATAGCAACTGAATTTTTTAAACCCCCTTTAACATTTCGGAGGGTTTAGATCCAGCGTCCACCGTGCTCAGTAGCGCACCGAGAGTTTCTTCATCTCTCTCTTTTCTCCATTAAGAAACGTATGTTAGACAAGGATGGACAAAGGGATAAAACCCTCTCCTTCTGTCCTTTTCCTACTCATGCATTCAAATGGGAAATGAGAGACATGGAAGAGATCCTGGTTGCGCCAGTGACCGTGCTACAACTATAGAGAGACGACATCTTGTTATAGTCCTAAGTAAGGAAGCATGGACGGAAGTTTTTTTGAGCCTCTTATTTTTTAACCTCAAAGCCAATGGAAACCTTCCATTCAAATGAAAGCGCAAGTGTTTTAGAGTAAAGTTATCTGGACACAGAATTTTATTACATCAATGTTTCTAAGAGATCTCGAAGTGTTTCAATTTGCAGGGCTTTATTTTCATGTTGATGAATTCTTTGAGCCCACAAGTAGAAATACGAGGGGACCCCCCCTCCTTTCTATTGCGTTTTATTTTGAATTTATTATTTTTTATGGTTCTTCTTTACTATTTAGATTTACATTGTTTGTAAAATACTGTTTACCTTTGACTTAAACCCTGATGATTATACGCAGTCCAAACTTAAACTAATCTAAACTATCCGATGGTGAGAAAATGTTGCACTTTTCTGTCTCGAGTGAACACTTAGAGAATTTTTTTTTTTTTTTTTATGAATTTTTACGTCCCGACAGCCACTCTAAAACACTTGCACTATCATTTTAAACCTTTTTCTAATTAACTCATTACAATTTTCAATCTAAGGTTAAAAACTACCAGCGGGCCGATCATTTACTTCATCATTAAACCAATCTTTAAGACTGTGTATAGTGTATGAGTGATTCTATTGGTCGAATATTTCAAAACGTACACAGAGAAAAATGATTCGGTTGTTAGAACTGAAGATTCGACTTATCTTGATCACCGAAATTTTCGGTTGAATAAACCAAAATGTTCGGTCGTAAGTACCGAAGAAATCGGTAAGTATAACCCAAATTCCGCCCCTACCTAATGCTCAGTATTACTAATGAAGCATTCGGTACGAGGACCAAACATTTCAGTTCCTCTAACCGAAAACTACGGTGATCAAATTTTAACGAAGTATTTTTCTCTGTGTAGCCGTTGCTATGGTAACCATCGCTATAGTGTCCGTTTTTTAAAGGTTACTCATGAATAGCCTTTATAAAACGAGCCTCTTAACGATGGTTACCATAACTGCAGCCAAGTTCTGCAATTTTCGACCAATAGCATCACTCGTAGACAGTTTCAACGATCGGTTTAACGATAAAGTAAATGATCGGCCCGCAGGCAAAGAAACGGAGTCCGTGTTACATGCCTAATAGTCTATAAGAGATTTCCATAATGGCTGCCTCCGCGGTGACTTCAAAATTACCTTCCATAATTAAGCTTCTCTCTGGTCATAGCTCTTTAGTTAGGTCGAAAAGTACATATTTTGCATTTCTATAAATTACAGGTCTGCTCGTTGTTGCGCGGCTCGCAAAATGGATCTCTTGAGGTCATGTGTATAATCTTGTGGAAAAATTAAGTGTAAAACAGAGGGTATGCAATATGCAATCCTCGTCCTCAAAAATTCATATTTCAAAGAGCATATTGATGTCATGTTTTGGATGAGTTAGGCGGGATTGTTCTTTTTTATCTGTCAGTTGGAGTTTGAAAACCATTCGTCCTATTATAAGAACAACCAGTTTAACCCACCAGAAATATATACAATAGACTTGAAACGATTTTTTTTTTTTTTTTTTTTTTTTTTTTTTTTTTTTTTTAATCGCAGGATGACGATTATGCCTACCTAAGCGAAACTCCAGAGAGTCGTCCAACATTCTCATGGTCCCTGACTGTACATGAAAATGAAATTGCGCAGTACATTTTAGAGAAAGTAATTTATTTGGGTCTCTAGAAAATTACCTTTTAACATGTTAAGGTACACCCTGTACTTACATATGTCGTTAAACAATACATCGAAATAGATTCAGAAAAAAAAGAAGAAAAAAATACTCCCATCCTGAAATCTCCACTACAGCTCCCCTCTTTCAGTCGCGCGCTGCGGCTGAACAGTTTTATTTATTTGATTTTTTTTTTTTTTTTTTTTTTTTTTTTTTTTTTTTTTTTTAGGTGTGAAGCTATATGACCGAAATGGTCACACCATCACGAAGGATATTGTTTTAAATCGATATTGAATTATTCATCCACGTTTTTTCTCCCATTATTACTTTTTTGTTTGTTTTTTGTTTACTTTCTCTCTATATCGCTTTATTTCTGAATTATTTATAGCAATTTCACGCGTACATGGAAAATGAGACTGCAATCCGTGGCTGGTTTTATGTTTAATAGCTTCAGCTTGTCCCGCAATTTTGCATGTTAATTGGAGGATGGCGTCAGGGAAAGTTCCGCTTTTGGCCGACAGAGCGGAGGGCGCGCGGAGTTTGGATGATGATAAATTGTAATCCGAGCAAATGTGAGACTAAGAATATTAATCTTCCACACTGTATGCCAGTAGAGTGACTGCTGCACGGCAAAAGCACGGGAGTGGGAGTGCGCTGATGGTGACAATTTTGTTATTTTGGCACGGCGGTGTTAAAATGAATGTTAACATGTTAAAAATCGATGGGTCTTTATGGAATTTTCCTTTCTCGTGCGATATTGTCACGAATAGCGAAAATTAGTCGTCCTCGTATCAGTGGCGGCTCGTGCAATCTGACAACCGTACACTTTTGCCATTTAAACGTATGCAAAAAGATCGATACTAGGTGAGGCGCTACGTCTCACCAAGTAATCGATTATTTTACACAGTTTTAAATGGAGGAAATCCATTGTTGTCAGATTGCACGAGCCGCCGCTGCCTCGTACCTATGCATCGATACGCAATCGTAAGGGTAAAGTGAAACATCGCAAATAACAAGATGCATTGGGGTAAAAGAAAAAAATAATCAAATAATAACAAAGTATCAATTAGCCTGTCTTGAAATAAATTAACTAAGCTATTAAAAAAGAAAAAAAACAAAACAAAACAAAACAATACAATAAAAACAAAACAAAAGCAAAAAATGATAAGTAAGCAAAGAGTTTGGTGCAATGGTTCACAGAGTGAAAAGTTAAATCAGCTATAGGTAATGAAAAGTGAACTACGAAAATTAGCCTGTGTAGGTGGCAATTGGTTTCTGAGTAATGCAATTTAAATAAAAGATTGGCTTAAGAATTTGCTTTCACTTTCTTTTCCTTTATTTTAAGAGTAAATTGGTTAGCACTTGTGAGCCCAAAAGTTTGGGGGGGGGGGGGTTGGGGGTGTTCAAAACTACCTCAGACCAGCTTATTTTATGCAAAACTCGCATTTTAAACTCGAATCATGCAGTGCAGTTGAGAACAAAATATATATATTTTTTTTAAAACCTCTGCTTGATACCGTACGTTAGTTAATTACCTTGGGCTTAGAATATGGGCGCACCCAGGATTTCTGTATGGGGGGAGGGGCAAGTTGTCATTTCATATGGGGGGTCTGGGGGTCCTCCCCCGGAAAATGTTGAAAATTTAGCTCTTCTTAGACGCAAAATTAGGCTACTTCTATTCAGAAACTATATTGAATTAACTCTCGAGAAAAATGAGATCTTCCGAGACTATGCTGTTGTTACAGAAATATCTTCATCGCATGCTGATAGAAAGACGGAGTTTTCAGGAAATCTGGATTTCAGAAGAAGATCGAGCGAAATTAACAATTAAGGACATTGCTGTCGGGAAAGATGTGTTCCTCCAAGGAAAAATATGTTTCATGACATTGATACTTTTTTTGAACTCATTTCCTTTCCCATCTTTTCTTTTTCTCTCCTCCTCTTTTCCTCTTCTCTTTCTCTTTTCCTAATTTTTTTCTTTCCTTTTCAACTTTTTCCTTTTCTTTCCTCCTTTTTTTCTTCCCATGGGGGGGGGGGGGGGGGCTTGGCCCCCACCGGGTGCGCCCATGGCTTAGAAGGGTTAAGAATCGTGTAAGTACAGATGGGAATAACAGATTCTCAGAGGACTCCTTAGATTTTATGGTTGAGGTAAGCCACTGCCACTTGCAATGCTTGAATTCATTCAGATAAGTATTTCGGGTTGCCTAATCCCACAGGAGTTGTCTGACAATCTTTCTGTCCCTGTCTGTACCTACTTTGTAAGAGGAGACGGAAATATAGGTTTCAGCAATATTTCATCCCTTTATTGTGCGATAGATTTTTGGTTCTCTTTTCCCTCGATATTCCGTGACCATTGAATTCAAAGCTCTTCAAATTTCCAATCTGAGCGTGGGACTAGCGCTCGTCCACCTCAGTTCTCAAACGGAGCTGACTCCGCATAGTCATTGGGGAGGGTGCAGGTAGAGGAATTGACGCAAACCCTCTTAAATTCGATTGCGGGGGTGTTTAGTAGTGGAAGGACGAAAGAGTGGGGGGGGGGGGTACAAAAAGAGAAATTCAGGAAACAGCTCAATTAGTCCCTTCGCTCTTTCTCCCTCCCCCTTCTCTCTCTCTCTCTCTCTCTCTCTCTCTCTCTCTCTCTCTCTCTCTCCCTCCCTCCCTCCCCATCTCTTTCTATCAGTCTCCTTAGTTTATTTATGTAGGCCTCACGAAGAACTCAAGAAGCTGGAAAAAATTGTGTGCTGGGAATTGATCAGAGCTTGATAAATTAGATTATACTTGTGATCACCGTCTCGTTTGTCGCGTCGCGTCGTGGTCGCACCGAGGAAGAAAATCGGTGCCACTGCGCGCAGTGGACGGAAACAAGTAATTTCCTGGACATACTTATTCGAATAAAATTCCAGATTCAAAACAATAAATAGCAAGATTACCCAAAGATGTATAAGATCATTTATGTTTCAGCTTAAAATTAGTCAGATATATCGTGATTTTTGGAAAATGATATCAAATCTAAAATGTTGTTAAATCATGAGAAAGAATGAAAGTAGCACACTAATTCCAATTTTGTACCTAAGTTATTTGAAACTTCTTTTTACAACTAACTCTACATTGTTATCAAAATAGTGGCCAATAAATAGTGTTTCATCCATATTTGATGTCGATTTTTATAAAGTAGAAAGCTTAGATTGAGAGGTTATGTTCGTTTGTTTGTATCCAGTCGAACGTTCCAACAACATCGTCTACAGTGTCTTAAGGTGGTTCTATGGCAAACTCCCGAAAATTTTAATCCGATAGATGGCGTAACTTGTCGCTTGCTCCGGAAATGGCCGTTTTTTGACGGTTTTCGGCTGTTTTCTCTGAACAGACGAATAATTGACGAAAAATCAGAATGTCAGCACCTGCCTAATTTTTTGCTTGATTTTTTGAGCCATAAACGGGCCAAATTGGTTCTAAAATAAAGGTGAAAGTATGCAAAGAAAAAATCATGTGTAATTTGGAGTTGTATCAGTAAAGATTACAGGTGAAACAGAAACCTGTAATCTTTACTGATGCAACTCCAAATTACGTATGATTTTTTCTTTGCATTGTTACGCCTTTATTTTAGAACCAATTTGGCCCGTTTATGGCTCCAAAAATCAAGCAAAAAATTAAGCAGGTGCTGACATTCCGATTTTTCGTCTAATATTCGTCTGTTCAGAGAAAACAGCCGAAAACTGTCAAAAAACGGCCATTTCCGGAGCAAGCGACAAGTTACGCCATCTATCGGATTAAAATTTTCGGGAGTTTGCCATAGAATCACCTTAAAGGGATACGCTTAGTAAAAAGCCGAAAAGAGTCCTCCCTCCCATACATCCTGTACAAAACGTGGTACAAGCGGGAAATTCACAGCTATGTAAAAAAGATTGAAATTCTCAAATCCAACTTTGATGTACCAAAAAATAAACAGGAATTAAAACTACAAAACTGTAAACAGCTATGCGCAATTTATTGAAAAACATCAAAAATTGACTGAATTATAACGGGCTTGAAAATCAGTAAGGAAGGGTAATACTTTTGACGAAATATCGGTCCACCGGACGAATAGAGGAATTCGATTTGCTACAAAACAGCTGAGAAACGCAGTGGTGCCAAATAGTTCGAAAACAACAGCTTAAAACAGATAATTCGTATGAATTTCAATGCTCCAAAATTGTACCTACGACAGCGCAAAACAAAAACCAGACCGAAGGCAATCATAGGCGGATCCAGCAATCTGACAACTGCGCATTATTCCCGTTTGAATGTATGATAAACAATCGATGCTTGAAGGGGCCATGGCCCCGTGACTAATCGATTATTTTCCATGCAATCAAATGGGACGAATACACTGTTGCCAGATTGCTGGATCCGCCTATGAAGCCAATATGCACTCCCATTAGGGTCGTGCATAAAAAAACAACATATAATAGGGACTTAAACAATTTTACGTCATCGATCACGCAGTGCTCGTTTAAGCACTGAATACTTTAATTAGAATGAAAACTTTGGTTCATTTTCAAGCACTATTTTCTGGTCTGCCATCTTGAGCAGTTCAGAACTATCTTAATGCAATGCAATATGAAATCAAGATAAAATGATAATTTGCCTGCCGTCCTGAAAAGCAGCTTTGGGCAAAAATTTTCTTTCGAATAATCAACTGAAATTAATCACATTATTTTCATGTTATTCCTATTAGTAAATCGAAGTTTTAACACTGCCAGACACCAGTCATTCACCCAGTGGCGTAGCCAAGGGGGGATCTAGGGGGTCTGGACCCCCCCTTTGACACCAAAATTTGTCCTAAATAAAGGTAATTTTTTGCGTTTTCAGAAAATTTTTACCAATTTAGTATCTTAGGACCCCCCCCCCTGACCATTTTCGGACCCCCTCCCCCTAAAAAAATTCTTGGCTACGCCACTGCATTCACCTTACCACCGATGAACATACTAGTAAGTAGTTTTAAAACTCCATTTTTTTCTATACTAGGAACCAGATTAGATTATGTGAATACTTTTAGTTACTTATGCGTCATTATTCCAATTATAATTTTTTCCCAACACTGTTGAAAAGTCACCAAAGTAGACCGAAAAAATGTTTTCATCGGCTCTTATGGGAGTTTCCATTCTGAATGTATTATTCCGTGTCTTTAAGGGTTGTTCCTTATTGTGTAAGAATATTGTTCCTTGGAAAATAATTTAGTTGGCTGACTGTAGACTTTTTGTGCCAATTTTCATGAAAATGAATCGAACCATGATCGAAGTATCCCAATAATCCGATTTCTTTCTTTATTCGCTTAATTTCCCATGTATTAGCTTTTCATCAAAGGTCTTTAAGTATAAGAATCAAGTAACTTCGGTTTGTTTGTATCAATAATTATTAGTATTACTCTTCCATCAGAGTGAGAGAGGTATATGAATTGAAGAGAAGGCGGGGACGCATCTTTATTTGTAAACTGAGTACTGGCGCACAGTGCGTTGTCCAAATGGACGAAAGTGACAAAAATCAATAACTTCTAAACGGAAAGAGATATTAGGATGGAACTTTGTATAGTGTGTCCCCTCGATGGGTACTATTGCACGGCACAATTAAATTTTAAAAGGGCCCCCTTTTGGGGGCAGAAGGGGGGGTCGATTTATACGTATTTTTTTTAAAATTGGAGATATTCAGGTGGTATACCTCTTGAAATGGTCCATTTAGGTAGAAAAAACACCAATTTGAAGGAATTTGAAGAAAATAATTTTTTTCTCATAGCCTAAGAGGCCTAAAGGGAAGAATTAGACAAAAAGTGGAAGTTTTTGGTCAATTTTGTGAGAATTTGCCGAGCTGTGATCCTTCAAGCAGAACATTTCGTCCATTTAACTCAATTCTACACCATTAGCTCATATTTGGGCAATTTTGAAGCTCAACAGCACAATATTTGAGCCATACTGACGCAAAAGGCTCGAAACTTGCCTTTTTCCGAGCAAATGATTCAAACCGTATCAAACAGTGCCAAATTTCAGAAGCCAACAAATTTGTTTTAGAGGAATAGAAACCAACATAAGAGTGCAGCTGTACTTCTGATATTAATAAATTATATTTCAGTGTTAACCCTCTTGTTTAACATTATATTATTGGAAGAAATTAAATCAGGTATTTGGGAAAAATGCTGACAAATAAGTGAACAAGTTTTATGAATATTTCCCGTTATCTACTCGATCTCTCCACATTGACCTTGGAATTTTAACAAATAGGCCTACATAATGTTTTTAGGGAGGTTTGATAACATAAACGGCTTCAGCATCATGGTACGCATATTTACGCCATCTATTGGCTGTTTGTTATAGTGCAGTAGGCGGGCATCAGGTTCAAATAGTAAAATTGTTGCCTTGCAGAGCGATTTTGTCAATTACAACCAATTCTGCCGAAGCAGTGTCATCTCCGACTGGACTACTCTATAGTAAAGCACAATTTGTTTTGATTTTTCTTTAGATAATAAACCATGCTCTTTTTTGTTTTATAAGGCCACATGGTGTGCCTGTCAATTTATCTACATTTTAATGCTTTTTCTCAACTGTGATGGAACGGCATAAAAGAAAGTTCCGCAAAGTTCCGTGAAACTCTATAACCAGGGAAGCTCAGTATTACGTAATGTTTAAGAATCCTCCAACCTTTACTGCAGCCACCTGCACTCTGCAGCCGCGCCTGTAATTTACGAATTTTCGTGATTTTTTCGGATTCGTGAAAATGGCGAAATGAGGTGGCACTCAATTGAAGAGATAATTTATTTTTTATTTATTTTTTTTTAACCGTCCTTAGTTGGAAGAGGATGTCTGGTATGAAAACAAGTTAAAAGGCCATAAAAGATAGACCACCATAACTTTTGAAAGTTGTGTCCTCACAGAGCCAATCAGCAATTGATCTCCAGAAGTCTATTCAAGGATCTGTGACTGCCTTACCATTTTCTCGAAATTTTGCCGGACAAAACTTTCGAAAATTGGGACGATTGTTCTTTCATGGCTTCTGAACTTGTTCTCACACCAAACACCTTCTCTGAACCACAAAGGATGGCCTTATTTTTGGAATTACCTTCGATTGTGTGCCGTCTCTCAAATACTGTTCTGAATTTATCCAATTCCACGAATCTGAAAGAAATCACAAAAACTCGTACAACAGGCGTGGTGGCAGGTGGTGGCAGTAACGGTTTCAAGATTCTAAAACATTATGTGATTCTGAACGTTCCTGTGTAAATAGTTTTGCGGTATTTTGCGGTACTTTTTTTTGACACTCCATCAAAGTTGAGAAAAAGCATTAAAATGCAGATAGATTGACATGACCACTTTGAGTCCATAAAAAACACATAAGAACAGGGTTTAAAAATCTGCAAAAATCAACACAAATAGTGCTTACCTATAGGAATGATTAGTCTAAGAAGTCGGAGATGTCACTGCTTCGGTAGGGTTAGGAATGTTATGTTGCGTATCTGACGAAGTTGCGGTGCGAGTCGAAAAATTTCCACTTTGAACCTAATGTCCGCCGACCGCACCGGAAAACATCCAATGGGTAGCGGATAAAATGCGTATCAATGCTGAATCTGTTGTTGTTAAACCTTCATAAAAACACTGTTTAGGCCCTTTTGTTCAAATTCCGAGATCGATTTTTCGATTTTTGTCCATTGGTCAACGCACTGTGTGGCGCTGGAAAGGCAGGGTGGGGGGGGGGGGGGGGGGCATGGGATGTCTAAGGACTCTACGCGATAGAGGGCCACAGGCTAATGGCGATGATGACGTCGTCCGACGACACAGTCATTGCCAAATCTATCGATCAGAACAGTCCAATTTACACGGTCGAGAATGGGATGTACGGATTTGATCGTGCGATCTGGCAATTGTGGCCCGGCTCAATACAGTATTGGCCTGCAAATGGCCGTATTATCTCAGCCACGCTCACACTCACGCTTTCACTGACACCTCGCGATTGGGCCCGCGCGCCCCGGCTCAACTAGACCCGCCGCCGCCGCGCGCCGCCGGCCGTGGCCGATACGATGCCGAAGCGGACCAATATTCAATTGAACCCTGGCCTCTGCCAACAGGTGGCTCCGCGTCTGGAATATTGAATCATTACCGGCTATTTTTAGCTCATATTATTTTTATTATTTATATGCTTCAATCGTTTGCGGCGCGGCAAGTTTCCACTCTGATATATTCTTCTTGTAGTCATCGGAATCACTCAGCCCTAAGTTTGTGCCTTGCGCCTGCAGATCGAATAACGGCAACCTGCCATGTTTTTATTTCTTGGGGGCTATTCGCTCATAAGTCTCTTGCTATCTTTTGTAATAAGCGATTGAATAGTTAACTGTTGAGTAAAATCCGGCGAACATTGAGATGAGCACATAAAATAATTACGAAATGGGTCTGTTGCATACTTTCACCGTAGCGTTCTGGAGGGGTGTTTCGGGTGTAAAATCGCGTGAAAGTCACATTCAGAACATCAAATAGTCTCAAATACCACTTATAAACCCACGGAAAGCCTTTCCTCTCAAAATGGTGGTTGTAATGGTAAATTAGCCCTGCATGCATGCATCACGAGCAGCAAAGATGGCCGACGACAGCATTCGACAAAGTAGGTACTTGCCCGGCGTTTCTCTTTCAGAATCCTTGCAAATCGACTTAGAACGTAATTTATATTCACCACAGTAATCGCAAACAATAACGAGATAGTATCTACCGGAGAAAACCACACAGAATGTGTAAGTACTACGAGGAAGTAAGACGTTTGTTTATATCTCTTTTAACATTAGAAATTGCCGTCATCGGACATATTTTGGTGCTCGTGGTGCATGCATGGATGGTTGATTTGCCTTTTTAACCACCTCCTTAGACGTTCCTTCAAACGTCTCATAAGGTCTTTATGAGTGGGTTTTGAGACTGTTTGATGCCAGTGGCGTAGCGTGCAATTTGGCAACGTTGTATAATGTGTCCATTTAAACCCATGAAAAAAGATCGAACTATTGGGTGTTCGATGAACACCTTCGCATTCGACCTTTTATATAAGTTTAAATGGACACATTACAACGTTGCCAAATTGTACGCGATTTTACTCGAGAGTCAACCCTCCATATTGCTGTAGCAAAAGTATGCACACGGAAAAAAACTACGGTGAAAATAACCATACGGATACCTGATTTTGGCACCTGCTAGTTGTTATGGTAATGTTAACCAGAAGTATACTACGTTTTGACTAGGTACTAGATGATGTTACCTGATTGCATGTCGAATTTACTCAAAGTATCTGTAAATGTATCATACTTCTGGTCAAGTTTACCATAACAACTAGCAGGTGCCAAAATCAGGTATCCGTATGGTTATTTACACTAATCTTTTTTTTCCGTGCAACAAACCCATTCTTTCACAAAGTCACGATATGACTCTGAAGTTTAAGGCGTAATGTCGTAGCACCAAAAAGAGCAACCTGCAATACACTGGAAATAAGAAGCACCAAAACCAAACACATATCACATTTTACCGACTATTTACTTTTTAACCCCTTATGGTCCAATCCCGAGTATACTCGTTTTTCTCCTCTATGGTCTATTTCATAATCTTGCAGTCTTCAATCTTCATTCCGGATAAACACGATTTTATCGATAAAAATATTCCAAGATAAGGTATCGTCGGGCGCCTTCAATTTGTCGTATAGGCAAATCCAACTCCCTCGCGTACGAATAGTTAACTACCTCTTTTTTTATAAACGTAAGAGTTGCACGATGAAAATAGTCCAAGATAAGGTATCGTCGGGCGCCTTCAATTTGCCGCATAGGCAAATCCAACTCCCTCGAGTAAGATTAGTTAACTACCTCCTTTTTATAAACGTAAGAGTTTCATTCTTTTGAACTAACTCGGTCATTAGAGGGTTATAGTCAGGGGATGTTTTTAATTTCTCTTCGAAGGCTTCCGCCTCTGGAACAAGTAAAAATCGATATCATCAAAAAGATCCACAACATCCTCATTTCTGCTAGCCAGGCTCGAAGATAGTTTCATTACTGAATCGATAACGCCAGCTTTTCTTTATGTTTTTTTGAGTGGATTTTGAGACTATTTGATGCGCTCTGTGTGATTTTCGCGCGATTTCACACCAGAGTCAACCCTCCATATTGGTGTAGCGAAAGTATGCAATACTCATTTACCCATTCACTCACAAACTCACGAAATGACTTTGAAGTTTAAGGCGTAATGGCGTAGCACCTAAAATCAGAGATTACTAAGCTAAAGAGATATGGCAGAACTGCTCAAAACTGTTAATCGAACCCGAATAAAAAAAAGAAAGAAATCTCTTTATAGCTTGGCCTCTTTTAGCTTTTAGTTTTTTTTCTATTTTTTAATTGGTCACTGCTCAAGATTTACCTTTTTATCTTGCTCTCCGTTGTTCTCTATCTTTCTCAGTATACCTTTAGTCAGTTTGAAGTGCCAGTAGGACAAAGAGAGAAATTCTCCGTCTCTCTCTCTTCTCTCCATTGAAACACGTGTGTTGGGCAGGGATAGACAATCCCTTCGACCCTTTTCCATATGTGCACATTCAAAGGAAAATAAGGGCGATGAAAGATATCTAGATTGTACCAGGGACTTTCGCTAAATTCGTCTTAGGAACTATCGATACTCCCAAGAAAGGATGAATCCGTTGAAAGTTGGTTGCTAAACTTTTCGTTCTTTTTTGTTTCTTTCTAAAGCGCGGTCTGTTCGCAAGATTTATCTTTTCTCCCTCCCTCTCTCTATTTTTCTCTTTCTTCCTCAGTACCTAAACAATTTGCAGTACCAGTAGCACAAGGAGAGAAATTCTCCATCTCTTTTTTTTTCTTCATTGAAACAAATTTGCCAGACAAGGATAAGAAAGGGGTTAAAACCCCCTCATTCTATCCTTTTTCTACCAACTCATTCAAAGGAAAATTGAAAGAGATGGAGGAGATTCTGTTTGCGCCACCGATTCACTGTCTCTCTCTTTCCTCGTTCGAAACAAGTTTGTCGGACAAGGATAAGCAAAGGGATAAAACCCTCTCTTTCTATCCTTTTCCTACTCATGCATACAAAGGGACAATGGGAGAGATGGAAGAGATCTTGCACGCTGATTATACATATGAACGATCGCATCGTAACGCCATTAAGTACGTGTTATTCTTATGGTCGGTGTCATTCAGTGGCGTAGCCAAGGGGGGGGGGGTCAAGGGGGTCTGGACCTCCCCCCCCCATGACACCAAAATTTGTCCTAAAAAAGGTCATTTTTTGCGTTTTCAGATAAATTTTACCAAACTAGTATCTTTGGGGACCCCCCCCCCCCCATGACCATTTTCGAACCCCGGACGACCCCCCCCCCCCCCCCCCCCCCCACCCCCTAGAAAAATTCCTGGCTACACCACTGGTGTCATTTTGGTAGAGACTCTCTCATCTCTGCTCTCGGCTCTTGAGCTATCGTGCACACATCGTAGAGATCGAAGGGTTTCTATCGGAGCCTATCGTAATTTCATCACCCATAAGAATAACTCGTGCTCAATACCGGCACGATACGATTATGACACGACCCTTCGTAACCAGCTTGATCGTTGCACCACTTGCACCACTGATTCACCACCTCCCTCTTTTCGGTTTCAGGACATTTCGTCAACGACTTTTTGTCCGCGCGCATGTTTCGTCCAACTGTTTACTGCTTTTTTTCGGCATCAAAATGTTGGTCCACTTAGTAAATATTGTCCAAAGTTTGTTGGTCCAAATAAAAACACCAACTCCATACAGGAAATATTGCAAACATTGTAATATCATAGTTTTGGTATTATTTTTGATAAAACTCACTTGATCATTCGTTGGGAGCCTGATGAGCGGCAGCTGCGGGTAAGCTAGGTCCAAATAATAAATTTTAACCTTCTGCTAATTGCTCACAAGTACGTTCCCAAAAATGTTGACATTTTGAACACATTTTGGCAACAGAAAATTTGGTAAAATAAAGGAAAAAATAGAATGACATCGGTAAGGTTAAGAATTACACCGCACGAAAATGAAGTTACTATAGCAGCACCTTCACCTCTCTTCCATTTTCTTATTTTCAATGTTTCCATAAATTCTTTTCCTTCCAGAATAATTATTTTTCATACATGTTCTTAACTGTTGTCAAAAATTTAAAACGTTCAACAAAATCAAACATATGGACCAAAATTAAACGCATGGACTTATCTTTTCATGCCTTCATACATGCGTGGACGTAAAACGCCTAGACGACTTATTATCCGGACCAAAAGTCGTTGACAAAATGTCCTATAACCTTCTTTTCTTTATTGAGGCATGTGAGTTGGACCAAGACAGACATGGGGGATAGAACCGCCTCGTTTCTATCCTTTTTCTAGTCATGAATTTTGCAAGGAAAAATGAGAGAAATGAAAGATGTTCTGGTTGGTGATGACTGCACACTGTGGAGTGTGCAGTATTAGCAGTCAGAACCCAGTCATTGGCGGAGCCAGCAATCTAGCAACAGTGTATTCATCCCACTGGCGCAACCAGGATATCTTCCATCTCTCTCATTTCCCATTTGAATGTATGAGTAGGAAAAGGACAGAAGGAGGGGGTTTTATCCCCTTGTCCATCCTTGTCTAACATACGTTTCTTAATGGAGAAAAGAGAGAGATGAAGAAACTCTCGGTGCGCTACTGATTCATCCCCTTTGATTTCATGTGAAATAATCGATTTGTCACAGAGCTACAGCCCCTTCAAGAATTGATTGTTACTCATAAATTCAATTGGGGAGAATGCGCAGTTCCGACTTTCCGAGAATGCTGGATCCGCCTGTGCCGACCCAGAGAGTGTAATTCAGGTGTACAAGAATATGCGTGAATTGACGTTCAGAGTTGATCACTCGAGTGATCATAGAAGACAATTAGGAATTGAGTGAGACCGTAGGGGGTCGTTAAAATTAGGATGAATACCGCAAGCGAGGCGAAGAAAGAAATGGTCACTATAATGGTCACTATTATAGGACACGTGAAATATTTAGGTTAAATAAAAGGGATTAATGAGAGGAAATATATACAAATATAGAGGCTGAGTGGAGATGAAAGTTGAACTTATCAATAATTGAAAAAGGTACGAAACCGACCCGGTATCTTTTGCAGCACAGAAATTTAAGAGATGCGGCCGCTAATCAGAACTCTGAGAATCCTACCTTCCTAAACTGCCGCAACCAACGAGCTATAAATTTACCTAGAGTGGCAGTTTAATAGGTAACCTGCGTAACCACCATGGGGGATTTTTAGGTTAGGTTTAAGCGAGTAACCTGTCCATTTGTTTCCGTGTATTTTGATGCGGCATCACCGCACAATGGATCAAAGCATGTTCTGGTTACCTATTAAACTGCCACTCTAGATAAATGTATAGCTCGTTGGCCGCAACTGTGCCCACCGCTGTTAAGCGGGATTCAACCCAACGCCAACGTTCCGAAAACTATGACCGAGTTCTAGCTGGAACTGTTCTTGTATTTTCTTAAGGTTTCATTCTCTTTTTCTATGCGTTTAAAGTCCCGAATTCCGCTTCTAAGAGGAGACCGCGACTTCCTAGAGTTGCGCCCCTTTGCAATCTAGGGGCCTTTAATTCCATTATCTCTCATGCTTACCTTAATTAATTGTTGGTTGGTTTTCGGAGAGCAGTGGCTTCCGTGAAAAGAGATGACATTGCTCAATCAACACGATTGGCTTGCAGCATAGAGCAAAGTTTCAATTAATCGGGACTTCCCAATTTTGACTTGTCGCGTCGCTCATTGGTCCAATGGACCGCCATCTAGTTTTCGTCATGAGGCTCTTGCGAACTTTTGCTACACGGGATTGAAAAGTTGATTCTTGCATAAAAACCTGTAAAAATGACGATGCGGATACTATAAAATCACGAAATTCACTCTCAGAATCGAATTTAATGGCGGTTCGACGCAGGTATCATGGGAGATTCCTATCTAAATTGAGACTTACCTCTGTGTTTCCAAAGAGAAAGTGGCATATTATAGATAGGAATCTCCCATGATACCTGCGTTGAACCGCCATTACGATCTTGCCATTTAAGTAGTTATGCAGGTTTATTACTGAATTTTAAACTTCCTCAGTGCGATTTTCGTGATTTTTGCTGATTTTTACATCCAAATGGACTATTCATTTGCTCACAGCAAAAGTTTGCAAGAGCCCCATTTGTTTGAACGCATTCATTGAGTTTGCGAGTCAATTTTGGAACTTTCACATGTTTCCAACGGAAATATTTTCAAGTGATTTTACATCAGAATTGACTTCCTCTATTAAGCTGTTGCAAAATTTTGCAAGAGACCCGTTCAAGAATCGTATTATTTCAACGAATTACACAACGTTTGTTGATGAACGTAGTGTTCTGTCTATATGTTAATGTTGTTGTCCGTTGGTGAAAAAGGTCTATAGTTTAGCCCCGGTTGTTCAATATGGAAGTGCATTTTTGATATTTTGAGTGATATTTGAAGGTTTTCAATGAGCGTATTGTTATTTTTGTGGACTCTCGCTTTAATATGATTTCAGGACCAATTACTTAGTTCGAACTTTGAATACCACGTCGCGCTGCTCAAAAAGTCAACAGTTTATGGCTAAAATTGAAAATTGACGAATCTACGATAAAAACTAAAAATTTTAGGAATGTCGGCACCTGCGAGCATTCTGCGAGCACTTCAGGAAGGTACTCTGAAAGTTTCAAGCTAAAATACTCAACACTAAAGCTGGGATTTAGGAAAAACAAAAATTTCCATAAGCCTCAATGAATGCTAGTGAGACAGATAGGCATAGTATCTTTCGCAGTTCGCACTCACTTAGGTTATGGCAAAATTAATTTCCTTTAAATTACGTTTTTAATGGGTCTGTTGCAAACGTTTGCTACAACGATTAAGAGTGTATAATCTAATGCAAAATTGCTTGAAAAGTTAATTGGTGGCATCAAAAAGTCATAAAGAGCAATAATAAACTCACAAGAGGCGTTTAATGAGATCCAAGATGGCGGATAAGTATCGATCAATTTGTATGCATGCACCACAAACATTCAAGGATAGCCAACCTCACAATATCGACCACAACCAATCACAACGTGAACAAACACATAACCTCCACCTTTAGTGAGGTTGTCAAAGTTGGCCATCCTTGGATGTTCACGGTGCATGCATACAGATTGTTCAATATTTCTCCGCCATCTTGGATTTCATTAAAAGCCTCTTGTGAGTTTATTATTGCATTCTAGGACTTTCTGATGCCACCAATGAACTTTTTAGGCGATTTTACATCAGATAAAGCACTCTTAATCGTTATAGAAAAAGTTTGCAACAGTCCTATTTTCAACAAATTTTGCTCGTTTATGGCTCAAAAAAATCTGTAATAAAATTACGCAGGTGCCGACGGCGACGTTCTTGGATTTTGCGTTTTTTCCCCCTTTGTTTTCGATTTAATATACCAATTACACAACATTTCTCAAAAGTAACTCGGGGATAGTGGCGCCATCCACCGGATTGAAATCTGAAAAATTTTCGCTCGGAACTTTCAACTTAAAATCAATGTGGCCATAGTTATTATTGCTGTTGCAAAAGTACCCAACAGACCCACTAGGGAATAAAATGCATCTTTATTCAAAGTACAAAAATGAAAAGTAGAAGTAGTCAAGCTGAGCCCATTCGCGTTCGTATTATGTAGAGTGCCCTGTGCAGTGTAAGTAAGTACACATTCCAAAGAGGAGAGAGAGAGAGAGAGAGAGAGAGAGAGAGAGAGAGAGAGAGAGAGAGAGAGAGAGAGAGAGAGAGAGAGAGAGAGAGAGAGAGAGAGAGAGAGAGAGAGAGAGAGAGAGAGAGAGAGAGAGAGAGAGATGAGAGAAAGAGAGAGAGAGAGAGGGGAGAGAGAGAGAGAGAGAGAGAGAGAGAAAGAGAGAGAGAGATGAGAGAGAGATGAGAGAAAGAGAGAGAGAGAGAGGGGAGAGAGAGAGGAGAGAGAGAGAGAGATAGAGAGAGAGAGAGGAGAGAGAGAGAGAGAGAGAGCGAAGTACTTCTTCTCTCTCGAATTTGGTGAATAAAGAGAAGGGATGTAGCTGCTTGAGGTGGCGCGTTCCCGCAGTACGAGATGGAACTTTCCGCCTGAAGTCTTCTGGCGCTCGGCTCGAGTTGATGTCTGAAACGAAGCGTTATTTCATATCGCTCGCTTATTCCAAGGGCTAACATAACACCCCGCACTTGATAAGAGTTCGAACGTGCGATTAACTTGATCTTATTATTGATGAGACCGTCATCAGAGCGGCGCGCGGCGTCGTCATGGACAATCCACAATCCTCAGTCTCGGATTTTCACCCGGCGGAATCAAAACAATCACTGAAATCAATTTTCACTTTTCATGCTTCAACATCTTCCGTTCATCATTCAGTATCGAATGAGATAAGCATAGAATAAAGATTATACTTATCACAATAGACGCAGTCACAGTTGCCGATTTTGTTGACTTTGAATGGATGAGAGCTATTGTTTTGTACCTACCTAGAGTCCCTATATATGGAAGAGTCTCGCCATACGAGGTTCCATCTCTGATTGGCTGCTAAAAAGTGAAGAAGAAGAAGGGGCCTATGAAGCCTGGAGGCGCGCCTCTTGTTTACATCTTCATGGAACCACCTTCACTGCTGCCCAGCTTTGAGGAAACTTTCGGCATTTTTAGCTTGTACTTATGAAATTTGAATTAGATATTGATGAAAATGTGTTCAGAACAGAATAAAATTCACGCATTACTTTTAAAACAGGTAGTGAAGCCAACGGGTACTGGAGGTTAGGTTGACCTAACAAAGATTATTTCCACACGAATACATGTATAAGTAATCTTTGGCGGGAAGATAGTTGGATAAAAATGTAAACAAGAGGCGCGCCTCCAGGCTCCTGAGACACCTTCTTCTTCTTCACTTCTGTGCACGTGTCTTAACTCTTTCATATATAGGGACTCTATACCTACCTACAATATTTAAAGCCATTATTCAATTCTCTGGGGCCGAAAAATGTTGGTCCGAAATGGTCAAACTACATTGGTGGATGGTGAGGATTCGAGCATGCTAGTAGATAGTTCACGGTCTCACCATGCATCTAGGAGGAGTAGTATTTCGGACCAACATTTTTCGGCACCTAACGATTCCACCGGTTGACCAAGAGATTACACAGTTCAGCTTAGTGTATGACTGTATAATGCACGAAAATGATCTCATCTAAATTTGCTTTGTCAACCGGTGGAGTTATCACTTACTTTAAAACATTGTGTAATATTTTGATAATGCGATAATGATTCCACCGATTGAAGAAAGATTACAGATGCAAGTATTTTGTTGCATTATATGGTCATACATACTAAACAGAGTGGAGCTGTTGCAGTAGCGTCGCGTGCCATCTGGCAACTTTGCAATTTGGCCATTGAAATCCATATAAAAGGTCGAACTGTTGGCGGTGCACAGTGCACTCCCTCGAATCGATATTTTACATTGTTTTAAATGGTCAGATTGCAACGTTGCCAGTTGGCACGCGACGCCACTGAGCTGTTGCAAACTTTTGCTACATGTTTTTTAATAGTTGATTTAATAGTTGGGTTAAAACCCTGAAAAAATAACGAATAGCGCACTAAAAAATCACGAAATCCACTCCTAAACTCACAAGATGCTTTTAAACGCGAGACCGTAAAGGCGGCCGAGGCAGCTTAATTCTAATGGCAACTGTTTGATTCTTCTTCTTCTTGTGTGGTGTTGCGAGAACACTTCGTGTAGATGGCGCTGATTGAAGATTGGGGAAACCCAATGTAAATCGCGGCCCCGGCCGCCATTATGGTCTCGCGTTTAAAAGCATTTTGTGCGAGTTTAGGAGTGGATTTCGTGATTGTTTAGAGCGCTAATCGTTAATTTTACAGGGTTTTACCCCATAATCAACTATAATTAAGCCTGTAACAAAAGTTTGCAACAGCTCCATTCCAGGGTAAAATGACTTTAACTTATCATTAGGAACCCTTTCCACACACCATCACGTTGTGCAAAGGAAATGTCGTTCGAGTTGATTGGCTCCGAATTGAGGGAAGGCGAACAATGAAATTCCGACCCACACATAATAATTATGTGTGGGTCGGAATTTCATTATAGCTTATTATAGCTAAAAGTGGGGGACTCAAAAAGCGTTCTCAAATTGCCAAGTCCACGCACGGGAAAAAAATTACGGAGAAAATAACAATACGGATGCCTGATTTTGGCACCTGCTAGATGTTATGGTAATGTTAACCAGAAGTATACTATGTTTTGACGAGGTACTAGGTGACGTTATCTGATTGCATGTCGAATTTACTCAATGTATTGGTAAATGTACTATACTTCTGGTCAAGTTTACCATAACATCTGGCAGGTGCCAAAATCAGGTATCCGTATCGTTATTTTCACTAATCTTTTTTTTCCGTGCGGCTTGTTAGAGTAGTTAATGCAAGTACATATTATAGAAACTGGAGTTAGAATGGCCCGCATGTAAACATCGGAAAACTTTTCTTCTACGCACGAATCCGAGGTACTACAATCAACCAAGATGTAACAAAACAACGCTCCTTCGATTTCTCGCATTACTAAAATTTGATGAATTGATCTTGTCTCCAATTTCAATTTATCTAATTCGATTTCAAACCATAAGAAAGAATTTCCAAAAAAATCGTGGGAAAAATTCAGACATTTTTGGAAATGATTGATAGAATGATTAGACGTATAAAGATACGAGTAACGTGTCCCCTTCACCATAGTCAATTCAGCCACCCTCTCCCCCTTTTCATTTTTTTCACTAAAAATATTCCATCTATGTTTACGGAGTCAACGCTCTTAAACGTGAGCTCTTAAGCAGCAAGCTTCCGTCGCATCGCTTTTGTTGTGGCAAAACTGTCCCCTTGATGATTGTTAAGTTCACGTCGTAAAAGAAAAGGAAATTGAGAAAAATAAGTACCTGTCGTTGATGTGAACGCGAATAGAATTATCGAGCACTAAAGCAGGTGCCTTTCATTGTTTTATCATAGTTTACAGTTCCGTTTACTCATACAACTCGACGCTCTTATCAATTTTTTTTTTTTTTTTATTTTTGAAAATTTTATACCTGGGTCATAATTCCAAATCGGGCCAATTGAACATGCATGTTCCGTGAAAATGTCAAGTCAAAATTTAAACCCAATGAGTAATTTTTTACCTTTAGTACTACTAGAAAAGACTTTTCACCGAAGGGTTCCGCTGAATTTCCGATACTTCTCATGTACCGCGGAAACAGCCGGAAACGCACGATGAACTATAATGGAAAATAACTTGTCGATTGTCGGTTACGCTGTCGGTTACGTAACCGACTATTTCAAAAGTACTTAATACAGTAGCGTCATTTGCGGGGGGGCAGGGGGGGGGGGGCAATTGCCTCCCCCAAGGGTCGGCCAAAAGTGAAAAAGTGATGACTTTTTTTTTTTTTTTTTTAGGAGAAGAAAAAAGTTTTGAGCTAAAATTTGGTGGTCAGTAACGAGTTTCGTTGGAATTTAGGGCCGTAAATATAGGATATGCAGGACTGTAGAGTGTCTAAAATAACATTGATGAGCAAAAAAAAAAAAAAAAAAAAAAAAAGGTCATCACATTTTTGCCCCCCCCCCCCCCCCCCCCCAAGCCGAACCCGAAATGACGCCACTGACTTAATATAAACAATATTACTTGTTACGATAATTTCTGATGTTGATTTTTAAAGCAAATTACGGTAGTTGAATTGAATTGAAAATTACAGGGCGGAACTTTACTGCATTACCTACCTTTTTCGTACATTTAAGTGCCGCTGACTAGGATCATGGGCAAATCACGAGATCGGATTTGTTGGTGAAAATCGTATCCAAACCAAATCCATTTGCACAGATGTTGATAATTCCTGTTTAGAACGTTGGAGCGTGGTTGAAAAAATCGTAAGTTATCCAGTTTCACTTTTAAATAAACTTTTAAGATGTGGTAAAACAGTAAACTCCGTGCGTAACCGACGGACACTTTGGAACCGGGGGACAACCATTTTTCACAATTTATTGCATAAAGAAAAATAATTTTGTAAAAAACGATGGTATACTCGTGTTCTACGGAGTTTTTATAGCATTTCCGTTATCTTCAAAATTCATTTCAGCCTCAAAATATGGTCAAAAACTTAGGTTAAGTACCAAAATCTCGTGTGGGGGACGCGTAACCGACGGAAATTTTGAACCATAAAACAATTAAAATTAGTATTTAAATAACTTTAAAAGCAACTATAATTATTGCTCCTCGTAAAACTAAGTTCCTTTGACTTAAAAATCGTAACATCGAACTTATTTGATCTTTTTTAAAAATGTAATCTTGTTGGGACACCATTCGGCCCGTTTCGAAATTATGACCCACTTAGGCGTGTTTTGCTTCGCCATCGTCATCGCGATTAGTTCAAAAGTTGCTCGTTTTGATTCTGTTTCTTAACCACCATGAGCTTTAAAACAGTAATTTTCGAATTTTTCCTAAGATTAGTTGTGATGGTTATCGATCGACGCGACGCGACGTTGGTGTCCTTAAGAGATCTTAAGCAAATTCGAATATCATTCACTTAAGGAAATTGATGATTGCTAACTGATGCCGCTGATCGGTGAAAAATCTAGCCAATGAGAGTCGAGAATGAACTTTTGAATGATATTCTCGAGAAAATTAAAAATGCGATAATATTATTCCATAACATAACCTCTAAATCAGTTCTGGATAACATCAATGAGCTATAACTTTAGAGTGGCACATTGAGGAACGTTCCGCTGGTTCATTGTTGTCACCTAGGGCGCCGCCATCTTGCCGTAAAAATCGATTTTGAGGATAAATTTTGTAGGTAGTTTCCGGTCGTTCCGTAAACAAACTCGGGCATCGCCGGAAACGGCCTGCAAAATTTAACCTCAAACCTTGGAATCTGCCGTCCAAATTCCCGCCAAATTCCGAACGACCTACAAAATTTAACCCCATCAAACCTTGGAATCTGCCGTCCAAATTCCGCTTTTTCCCGGGATTCCTTCTACCCTGTGTGGCACAAGGTGGACCAATCCGCTGCCACTCTAAAGTTATAGCTCATTGGATAACATGACCATTTTTAACAATAAAACAAGCGTTTTCGAAGCTAAAATTATGTTTGTCTCATAGGAAAATGACTTCTACGCATCGTCTGTACATTAAACTTTATTATCGAAAAGTTCGTTGTTTCCGAAATTATCGTAGCGAAAGGAGTCAAACAGGATAGAAGATGAGATTTCTGACACCGGTTGCAACGATTCAAAATCGAATCTACCTCCGGAGGTGAATTCGAAATTTCCAATTGTTGGAATTCAACGGTCTCCGGTGAGACCAACGAAACAATCGAATATCATCAAAATAAAATGCAAATCCATCGAATATCATACGACGGTGAATGATATTCGATCGCTAAAATTCGCCTGGTCAACGTCGATGACCACCAAACGCTGAAACTTGCCATCGGAAAAATTCGTAAAGTACCGTTTAAAGCGATCACAAAACTTATCCTGGTTCAGAAACAGCATCAAAATGAGCTAATTTGGAACGTGCAAATAAAATTAAAATACCACAGATCATGTTCAAAAAAAAAAAAAAAAAAAAAAAAAACAATTGGAATAGCTATCGTGATTGCCAAAGTCGGTTACTATCATTTATGTAGCTTATCATCTGTTTTATACTTCAAAATGGGGCTATTGCACACTTTTGCTATAAGCGATTTAACAGTCGATTATGGCGTAAAAACCTCAAAAAATAACGATGGCGGCACTAAAAACTTCCAAAATCCACTCCTAAACTCAATAAACGCAGTTATTTGAGGGAGCGTAATGGTGGCCGAAGGCACTAACAATGGGAGATTCCCATCTAACAATTCTGAAACTCCATCAAGAAGTGACCAATAAGAGACTACTTTCATTTGACACCGGTGTCACTTGATGTTGCGGTACCATTCATCGGATGCGGATCATCACTCTGATGACTAATTACTCTGTGAATCATCCTTGTCAGCATAGAAAGAGTGACGAAATTAAGATAGGAATCTCCCATTGTTAGTGCCTTCGGCCACCATTACGCTCGAGCAAATAACTGCGTTTATTGAGTGTAGGAGTGGATTTTGGAAGTTTTTAGTGCCGCCATCGTTATTTTTTGAGGTTTTTACGCCATAATCGACTATTAAATCGCTTATAGCAAAAGTGTGCAATAGCCCCATTCTGAAAGCCAATCGGTCAAGGTAGACTTTTTTTGTGTGTATGTAAAATATGGCAAAGTACTAAACGAAGTTCTCTTTTATGAAGAGAACGATGGAATGATGTACAAGCAGAGCCATAAGTTCTGCGTAGAGGATTGGACGCAACCCGCATTACATGTACAGTTAATGCTCTCTTATCTTTCTTTTCTTTTGTTCTCTCAAGACTGGGCGAGGTTCGGGCTAGGTGTAGTGCGGGTTGCGTCGAATCGTCGACGCAGGACTAACGGCTCTGCTTGTACCATACTTATTCCTGGTACCTTCATATCGTAACATAAATGATTTCCCTTGAACGAAATTAATTAATGCCAAAGTTTACTGTTGCAACCGACGGAATGCCGGCAAAGCTACCAATGGTTACCTCTTGATTCAATGGAATAACCTCCTTGTTCTAATTTCTTTGAAAATTTAGTTCTTCGTGGAAAATTGGACAATATATAATTCGTTGTAAGCGGTAGGTAGTGTGTATAGTATAACAGTATACACTGTATACTGCAGTAGCGTACGCAGGAATTTATCTTTCTCTCTCTTGCTCCATTAGAGCACCTGTGTTAGAAAAGGACAGGATCAGGCGGCTAAAAGGAGACTTCAGCCCCTATTGCTTTCCTTTTCCAGCACACACATTCAAACGGGAGAAGAGAAAGAGAGACATATTCCTGCGTACGCTACTGACTGTATGTATCAGACGAAAACATGGTTGCGAGATATTGGCGAGTAAAAGCCTTACCCATTGTACACCTTGACTTTTCCTATTTAACTCAATGTACACGGAAAAGAAGGTTAGGTACAGTTTCCACTAATTTTACGTCCTACTGTACCCAAGGTTACTCATCTGACTTCGCGCCGCAAAGTCAGTAGCGCGCAGTTCAAAATCCAGATCCAAGATGACCGGAAAAAGCAGAAAACATTGTATACTCTTTCCCGAAAACATCGGACTATTTCCTGCTTTTGTGGAGACGGAGCCCAATGTTTTCTGGAAAGAGTATGCAATATGTTTTCTGCTTTTTCCGGCCATTTTGGATCTGGATTTTGAACTGCGGGCTACTGACTTTGTGGCGCGAAGTCAGATGAGCATACCTCTTTAATCTATAATCTTGTACTGTACAAAAATATATTGAAAAAAAAAATATTGTTGACTTTGGGGAAATATCAAATTTTGGGGGAATATTCGACACATTTTGAGTCATCTTCGACGTTCAGTCAAAATTTTCCCAACGTTAGTGACATTTACCCCCAAAGGAGCTGTCACAAGCTTTTTCCATAAGCAATTTTACGGTTGATGCAGAGGGAAAAACGATCCAAAATGCTATTAAGTGTGCTAGCTGTGGCGGATCCACGGGGGGGAGGGGGCACGGTCTCCTTCCCCCCAGAAGCCTCAAAATTTGCTTTTTTCAGTATAAAATAGCCCGAAATTGCCTCCACCGACGCTTCAAATTTCAAAATTTCACACGCGTGCCACCCCCAGAAAAATTTTCTGGATCCGCCACTGTGTGCGAGTGTAGTGGTGGAGCACTAATCATGGATATGGGGGATTCCTATCAGAAAATATCGTCACTCCATCAAGAAATGACCCGTAAAAAAACGATTTTCCTTTGGCACCGGTGTCACGGTACCATTGGTCGGATGCAGGGCTGCCGTTTTGCGTATAATCAATGCTATTTTATCAATTCACCGATGATTCCACCGGTTGAGAAAAGATTACACAGTTGAGTTCATTGCATGACTGTAATAAACTAAAATACTCGCATCTGTAATCTTTTCTCAACCGGTGGAGTTGTTGATGACTTTAAAAAACTTGCAGATATTTTAATTGATCAACGGAGTTTCCACCGATTAAGGAAAGATTACAGATCAGAGTATTTTCGTGCATTACAGTCATACACAGAACTGAACTGTGTAATCTTTTCTCAACCGGTGGAATCATTGGTGAATAGAAAAATAGCATTGATTATACGCAAAACGGCAGCCCTGGTCGGATGAGAATCTCGCCTCTGATGGCTAGTTACTATATGAATTTTCTTCCTAGCGTAGAGAGTTAGATATTAGATAGGAATTTCCCATTATTATAGTGCGATCACGCTCACGCGATTAAAAACCAGTTACGCGTTAGGATCGGATTTTATAAATTATTTTTAGTATTTTTCATCGTTAGTTTTGGAGGTTTTTACAGGTGGATCGACCTTTATTTCGCTTACAGCAGAAGCTTATTGCAACCGCCTTATTATTGCCGATGCAATAGGATGTAAACCTTGGAGGAAAGAGTTCCAACTTTTTTTTTTAAGCGTGCCGTATATATACGGTGTTAAGCGTGCCGTATATATACGGTGCGCTTCTTGTTTTCATTTTCATATCTAATATATAGGTCCAATGCCTTGCTTATGGCAAAACCTTTAACGGGAAGGTTTGAAAAATTAAAAACGTATTTTCTTAAAACTGGTTTCATTAATCGTTAATTTATTGCTGCAATCCAGGAGGCCTCGGCGTCTATTTTCTTAAAATTGTAAAAGTTTTGGTATTCCTGTTAATTTCAATAAGTTATTAAGCGTCAAAGTCGAATTCCTTCAAACGAGAATTCCATACAGGTCCAGCAACCTAAGTCATTTGTGCCAACCTATGATTCGAAATTCCAAGGCAGGAGGGGGGTGGAAACACCCTTCACAGAAACCCTCTTTGCCCCTCGCCTTTGGGCTCCACCGGTCTCAAGATTTCTTCACGGTGCATTAAGCGTTCAGGACAGGCATCGTAAAAGTGTCAAAATCTGTTTGACGAGGGTACATACATCGATAAGAAGCGACGAGGTATTGATGAAGAGCGGGAGGGGTATAGAAAAGAGAGAGGCTCATTCATATCCTTAAGTAGACCTGTTTAGTGATGACGTCACGATCAGAATTATTCCAAACAAATGCGCTATCTCGCTCACTCTTGTGGATTTACCAGATCCAAATTTTCGAACGAAAATTTCATGCTAGTTAACCAACAGTTTTCTCAAATTTTATTGCACCATTAGATTCCACTTGCCTTAAAGTATCTTTTCACTGTAACATAATTCCTAAAAGATCACAAGCGAATTTACAATCACAGTTATACCGAAAGACGTTCTACGTTTTGTCCTTGTCTTACTCACGGTCTCTTATGGTAGTATCACCGCCATGACGCTCAATCATTCTAACTTCTCTTCGTATCGAAGCTATTGTTCGAGGTACAACACATGCCGTGATGGTGCTGATGAGCCTATATCCTAGAATTTTTGCTCTTAAGAAAATGTGAGTGTGACAAGGACAAAAAATAGGACTTTTTTCGATATAACTGTGATTGTGCATCGATGCGCGATGTTCAAAAAGTTTGTGATAGCGGACTCATATTTCATCACTGAGAAAAAAGGGCTGTTAAAACTGTAAGAATAGGAACCATAGATGATTTCGCCTTCTTTCAATCATGAGACCTATCGTTGCTGTAGTCAGCGCGCTTGAATCTACACGAATTCCGATTGTCTCTATGGAATTTCGATTATTTCTATGGGAAATAAAGCGCGGGAATATAATCCAATCGGAAAATTTTTTGAAACAATCGGAAATTTTTATAAGGGACGTGGAACCCAATGGTGTGATAAACACAACGTGTAAAGAACGTGTTGTTTACTAGCACTTGTATTTGAAAATTGGACTGTGTTTCGTATGGGAAAACCCACGAGAGCGGGGAGACGGAGCCTTTGTTTGGAACCAATTTTTTCATGACGTCACACTAACAGGTCTTTGCATCGAAACATTTGAAATTCTGGGGGATCGGCAAATTGAAAGCCCCTCAATGAGCGTCGATGGAATCAAGGGATTTTTGAGGACATTTTTGGGGTTTTGTTGAAAAAAAAGTGTTTAAAATCCAGAACACAGGGAGCCAGAGGGGTAAAATTCGCATTAATTGCTCTAAAAAGTGAGAGAGGCTGTCACGTGTCTTCCACCCCTGGACAGCTTCCTCGCTGCGGCTATGGAATTGACTCTGGAATAACTTATTTACCTATCCTAAAAAATTCGTTGCGTGTACAAAATTTTTTACTGGAAGCTTCTTCAAATTTTGGAAACTATAGGTCCATATGGAACTTTGCTTTTCCAACACGAAAAATGATATCGACCGACGGCAACAGAAAAAAAAGAAATAATATGACAATGCGTTATAGTGAATAATGGCATAGTTTTAACTGTAAACTTTCAATACTTTTCAAGAAAATAAATGGGGAGAGGGAGAATTAAAATCCACAAACCTCTTAAACCTCCACACCTACTAATCTATACCCCTAGAATGCTTGATGTGTAAAGGGCACTTGAAATGGTTAGTTCTGTATATTAAAGGATTATTGTTTCATGAATTCGCAAGTGTTCCATTTATGCATATTACGTATCTACATCGTGACAATCGCAGTAAGTGCTGACAGCACCTAAAACGGAAAAAAGATAAAAAAAACTGTTTATTATTTAGAATCACGGCTTTTCCGAATATGACGTTTTTTGACTTCAAAAGAACGCAACCTCATGTTTGATCCCTGAACAAGCCGTTTAAAAGGGGAGGGATTTAGAAATATTTATTGTCTATAGTTTATGGGGGTAAAAAGATCGAGTCTTATCAAATAATTTTCTCTTTTCAGTTTTCAATGGGTTTGTTGCAAACTTTTGCTACAGTGCTATAGAGTTTTGATTCTGATGAAAAATTGTCTGAAAATTACATTGGCGGCATCAAATAGTCATAAAATCCACTAGTAAACCCAAAAAACGCATTAAAAAGAAAGCCAAAATTGCAGTCGTAAAGCCGAACAATCTGTGCACGCGCACGACGAACATCAGAGATAGGTGACCCTTCCCCCTTTTTTCGTTAAGGGGGGGGGGAGAAAAAATATCTCTACAGTCAAACTGTGTTTTTAAAAAATGTGCATGGTCAAGATGTTGTCTTTTGTAAAGGGGGCCGGGGGGGGGGGGAGAAAAATATCAAGAACAGGGTGTTTCAAAACTTGAGTGCCAAACTTATGGAGTGTATTTTTGGGGTCAACATACATATATAAAGACTTTATTTTCCTACATGAGTATGTGCTGCAAATGTTTCTCTTCTGAGCTAGAGCCCTCCAAAGTTTTGAAAACAAAAAACAAAAAAAAACACAAAAAAACAACGCCTTTGACTCATCTCCTTATAGATACATCTGATCTAAATTTATTTTTTTCATAATTCTCACCAAACAAGCTCAATTGGACAGCACTTGTCACAAAAGAACCGAGTGACATTTTTTATAAAATTTAGTTATTGATTTATAGAGCCAGCAATACTGAATCTCGAAGCAACCAGTGCTTCTTCTTTAAAAACAACTATTTCCCCTCAAAATTCCAGGTAAAAATGAGCTGGTGAGCCTCATTGATGCCATTGTTCATATGATGAAATAAAATGAGAACTTGGTTCCTTTGGCTGATTAGGTTAAACCTTAATCCGAGTCACGTAAGGAACCAACTCCGACTCGGTTCCTTTTATAGAATTGGGAACGGAATTAAGTCCGGATTAACGGATTTTAAAATAATCAACAGTGTAAACCAACTCTGCCGTTTGGTTTCTCTTAGAGTTTCGTTTTTCGTGATTATGCCAAAAAAAAGAAGAAAGGAACCAAGTCACTTTAAACGCTAAAAATTAAGTACCTTTCCTACATAGTAAATTCCACTTTTCCGGTGTTGAAATGCAAAAACACAACACGGTAGTTGAATGAAATCAAAACGTAAGTAATTCCAAGTTTTTTGTTTAAATGCTAGCTCTTCAACTTTGGACTCAATTTTCTCGAGATCAGCTCCATGTTGAATGCTGTCTAATTATTATCATTGCTAGCAGAAGCATTAAAGCTGTTCAGACTTTAGTGGCACGCTTTTCCAACACCTGCGTGTTGGAATTTTCCCTGCTTTTTTTTTTTTTTTTTTTTTTTTTTTTTTTTTTTTTTTTTTCAGTGTAGGCGATTTTTTTACGCAATCTGGTAACTCTGATGATGGATGTAAAAGTAAAATATTCACGGTTAGAATATGACATTCCTTCTATTATCGAGCAAAAAAGTATGTCGTGTATCCGAACGGCGAACGTTTCCAATCAGAAATTAATATAAATATGGAGCCTTTCAATTTACTGTCAACAACAACGGAAATTTAAAGTGAAGTTGATTAACTTCTCGATCCTCGGCAGAGTGTTGGATTTTATTTTCAGACATTTCTCGCTGGATGCTCAATTAATTGCTCACGATGCGTTTGTTTCTGTTCGCGAATATCTGCGTCATTTGTTTTTTTTTTGTGGATTGACGCGCGAGTCCGTATCTCAATTTACTTTTACAGAAAATCAAACGTTTAAAACGTCATAGTGTTTATCAATCGCAGACGTTGCTCGCCATGACTAAAATATTCAGGGTACGAATTCTTTTTTTCAATCTCACTCATCAAATGATGGGAGAACGTCGTATACAGGGTGTGAAATAAAAAGGATCAGGCGAACATATTTCAGAATTGGCTTCGATTTACGAAAAACGCTCTAACACATGTTTGCTTATTTAGAAGGGGGATATGTTCATCTTCAGAGTCCCCAGGGGGCGGGGCGCACCACCCTGACCACCCCCTTAAATTACGTATTTCTTATTACAGATTCCAAAAACACACAAAGTTTAATGAGATTTCAACCAATTTATTTTGACATTTTTTTTTTTAAAAAGTAAACATCACAATTAATTTAAATAAAGCCACGCCGACGTTTCGGAGCTGATGTGCTCCATCTTCAGGGCTTGGCGATACAGCACAATATATTAATATATATATATATATATATTAATCAAGCAATGATATATATTATAGCTGTTAAATATGATGTAAACACCAGCGAAAATCACACTAAAACAGTCTAAAATTCAGTTGCAAACTCAGAAAACAGCTGGAAAGGCAAGATCGAAATGGCGGAGCTATACTCAGGTATCATGGGAGATTCCTGTCTAATTTGTCACTTTCTCTACGGAAACAGATATACATATTACATAATACATACGTCTCAATTTCGATAGGAAATCTCCCACGATACCTGCCAGTGGCGGCTCGTGCAATCTGGCAACTGTAATAGTTTGCCATTTGAATCTATGCAAAAAGATCGATACAAGGTGAGGCACTACGCCTCACCAAATAATCGATTATTTTACATAGTTTTAAATGGATAGAATCCATTGTTGCCAAATCGCACGAGCCGCCGCTGATACCTGCAAAGCTCCGCCGCACTATGGGGTATTTGACCCGAATTCATGCTCAAAAGTCCAAAAGTTAAATTTAACCTATGGTCAAAACCAAAGGTATTAGTGCATTCTGTATAGTTTTTTACATCATCCTGTACAATTTGAGCTTTCCACGTTGAGTGGTTCGCCCACAATCCGCCAGAGAGCGTAGCACTTTTACCGATTTCCGATTTAAATCTGTGTTTCACAGCAATGAGGATAAGTTGTTTTAAAGTTATTTATATTTCTCCAACTTGGGAAACAAAACATGGAGGACGTTCCGGAAGGTAGTAATAACTATTTCAAGCCTTTATACATCATGATACATAGTTTTTAATCCTAGCCTTACTCCATACAGTAAATTTTAATAAAAAAATAAAGAGATTGATAGAAACAAAGGTCTTTTAGTTGCAATGTATCACTTTGTATCACTTTTGTTTTTGCGTGAAAAATTAGCCCAAAGCGTCTACTTTATGCTCCAAAAAAGATCTGACCCGCATCGACCCGCATTCGCCGCAAATTGGGAAATTTGTAATTCGATTTTCAGGAAAAATTAACCCTAATTTCAACCAAAATTGCCAAAATCTTCACCATGGCAACGTATTTTGTCCCAATATTGTTGGCATGTACCATGTATACCTTGTTAGCTTGATGGAGAGGTGTAAAGGAATAACACAGACATCAAATAATTGCACAGTGGGTCAAAACTTGACTTTTTTCGGACAAAAAGAAAAAGTCAGTATTTCCGTTGGTGAAAGATTTATTGGAGTTATTCATCAACTACAGTTACCCTTTTGAAGCTACAGAGTTAATATTCTAAATATTTTCTCAATTTTTTTCTCATTTTTGTTGTTGTTGTTGTTGTTGTTGTTTTTTTTTTTTTTTTTTTTTTTGTAAATTTGAAAACGTCCGGTAAATTCTATGTTCAGACTGTAGATATGGTATAGAATTGGTATCCAATTTTGGATCCAAAAAGACAAATAAAAGGTTAGATATGGTGCGCGTTGCGTGGGTGGCCGTCTTAAATGAAGGCCATCTCGGAGAAATTTTGAGAGCTAAGGGAAGGAGACATATCATTAGGGTAAAGGGTTATGGAGGGGGCAGGGAGTGAAGGGAGGGAGGGGATTAAGCAGGGGTATCGGAAAATCTTCGGGCACGTCTTTACTGTATAGTAAATGATATATTCCATTAATCGGTAAAATCAGCTCGATGTGAAGGTGCCAAACACAGTATGTGTAATTGCAAGCCCCCCCTCCCCCTCCCCCACTCACCAGAATCGCCTCAATAGTGCTGAAACGTCTTATTTAGTCACAAAACTTCACCATATAGTCAAAGAACCACTTCGGGTAGCGTTTCATGTCCACAAATAATTTTGAGCATGAATCCGGGTCGAATACCCCATAGTGCGCCGTTGAGCCCGATTCTGATATAGTGAATTTAATCAACTCTTAAAGCACCTGTAGCAAAAGTTTGCAAGAGCCCCCATTTATTTATTGGGCCAATTTACTATAGCTAAGGACCTCAGAAAAACACTGCGGACATTCAATATTCAAACATTTCGACATCCTTGTTTAGGACATTTAAAGTTCTGTGTATCAATATAGCTGATCCAAGATGCGTGCGTTCTGTTCCTCGCTATGAGCATGAATAATGCGTCTGTAAATTCGAATTACTAAATGATTGGAAATGCCCTGAGACTCGCAGCGCGCGCTAACTATCCGGCGCGGCGCGTCTTGACTTTTACGTCAATGACTCCGCGGAGAGAATTTTAAATAACCAGATACCTCTCTCCCTTCTCCCATTCTCTCAACGCAGCACACATTATTCCAGTCCGTTACCATTCCTTATAAAAGTTACCTGAAATCCTGAGAGGGCCGCACATCACTTCATGAATCCAATAAGATCATTCTTTTAACCACGTGTGCGTTGCACCTTGCATCGCACGTCGAATCGATACATTCATATTTCTAGACACAGAAATTACAGATAAACCCCATGGTTGATAGAACCAAAAACATGGGCGGATACAGGGAATTTTCTTTCTCTCTCTCCCTCCATTTGAACTTATGTGTTAGAAAAGGACAGCAGGGGGTGCCATCACGTGACTTTGGCCCCCTCTTCTGTCCTTTTCTAACGCACGTTTTCAAATGGGAGGAGATAGAGAAAGACAATTCCTTGTATCCGCCCATGACCAAAAAGATGGTGAAAAGTCCGGGTGTCACTATTTACAGATACGAACGGTTAAAATGCGCTTGAGATGGACTTAATATGTGATGAGGAGTACCTTTGTCCAGAACAAAGATTTTATACGAGGATACTGGGCTCTGCTATCTCATGTAGCACGGTTCCCGGACGTTTGCCCTAAAACTTTTGATCTACTAACAGATAACCTACTAGTTCTTTACGTAAAGAAAGTTGCCATAACGATCTTCACCTAAAACGCATTTTACCTCAAATACATTTTTACCTAAAATCTTTAAGGCAAAAAGCCTCAAAAAGTCATTTTCAGCAGGGAAGGAGAGCCGAAGTTACCTTTTCAAATGCTGTCAAATGAGCTGATCTCAATGGGGAAGTCCCATCTTATTGGAGCTTTTTACATTTTATGAATCACTTTTCTCAGCATGGCCGACATGGGTGTCATTTAGGGGGGGGCTGGGGAGGGCAATTGCCCCCCCCCCCCAAGGATTTGAAGTCAGGCTCAAAAACTGGCACGAATTATATTGATGAGCAAAAACAAAAAAAGGTCATCCGATTAATGCCACCAAAAGACGGCTCTTTGGCTCTAAAATTATGTTGATGAGCAAAAAAAAAAAAAAAAAAAAAAAAAGAAGGTCATCTGATTTTTTGCCCCCCCCCCCAAACCGAACTTGAAATGACGCCCATGATGGCCGACTTCTTGGAATTTTGTGAAACACATTTATTGAGTTTCTGAGTCTATTTTGGAACTTTTCTGAATCTCTGATGTTCTGAACGTTATTGTCAAGTGATTTAATGGTAGAATAATTGACCTTCTCTATTGCTGTATAAAGAAATTGTTACGTATCAATTTATATTTGAAAAATTACCTCTGCTGTGGCACTGTGTGCCGGTCAAAACGCACGTTCCTCTTAGTCAGCCACCAAAAAGGGGTTCCACACCAATGATTCCGCAGAATGGCCCCATTATTTTTCGATAAAAGTATATGTAATGATACAATGAAAAGAACGATTGAAATTCCCAATGAGTGCTCTTTTTTTCGTAATTGAAGTCGAGCTTTTGTTAAGGCGTTAAAGAAAAGAATTGAAGATTTGTGACCTCATCG